>OV884011.1:12960486-13565449 GCA_930367205.1 Acanthosoma haemorrhoidale | reverse complement strand
GCGCATACTTTTTCTAAAGTAGTGGGGGTACAAATTGGCATCACAGACCAGCAGTTGCAGTGTGAACAATTTTGTCTTATCTACCGTGTCAGCCGTTGTCCTGTCTTATTAAAAAGTTGTTGTATTTTTCAATCTAGCTGCACATCTTACAGGTATTTTTATACGATTTTATTACACCTGCTATGTATGTTTGTGGTTCCGGTACAAAATTTGTAATCGATTTTTCGATAACTTCTATTTGTCCTAATGTTGGAAGTTTTCTTCCATTTTTGGTCATATTAAAAGTTTTGTTATTCTGATGATGGAAACAATTATATATTTTTTTAGTGCAGTTACACATATTAATAAAATTGTATTTTTCAAAAAGATTTATTTTTAATTTTTATTTTCATCAATTTAATAATGATAATAATTTTGTACTGGTGGCTTTAGAAAAGAATATATTTGGAATATTTTTATAGGCACCCCAATTAACATGGCTACCAAAAAAAAAAGCAAAGAAAAACGGAAGATGAAAACCGCGAATTTAAAGTTGAGTGGACCAAGAAATTTTGCGTTTATTCAAAACTTGAATGGACTTCCGACATGTCTTATTTGTAAGGAGAAATTCGCGCATAACAAGAAGTCAAATATAGAGAGACACTTTACAAGAAAGCACGCGTCATTTAGCACTAAATATCCTACCGGTGATGCAAGGAAGAAAGCAGTTGAGGAACTTCAGAAGAGCCAAGAGTCGTCAACTTCTGTGTTTAATAACTGGATGCAATCTTCCAGCAATATTAATATGGCAAGTTTTGTTTTTAGCCAAGAGATTGCTAAGAGAGGGAAACCGTACACAGACGGCGAATACATAAAAAATTGTTTTATAAATGCATCCGAAGAGCTATTTAGGGATTTTAAGAGAAAAACAGATATTCGGAAAAGAATTAAAGAGTTACCATTGTCTGCCAAAACCATTAAAGACAGAACAATTAAACTGTGTTCGAATATAACCACCCAGCCATAATATAACCATATCGAAGATCTGAAATCGGTTTCGGCTTTATCAATAGCAGTTGACGAGTCTTGTGACATAAATGATACAGCGCAAGTTTCACTTTTTGTAAGATTTATGTCTCATTCAGGCCCTAAAGAAGAACTTTTAGGATTATTGCCACTCAAAGGTCAGACGCGTGGAGAAGATATCGCAAATGCTGTATGAGTGTATGGATAAACATCATATTCCCGTCGATAAAATTGTGCCGATTTCAACAGATGGGGCCAAAAGTATGACCCGCGTAAGAAAAGGGTTTGTTGCTATTTTGAAAGAAAAAATTAATCACGAGATACTTGTTTACCATTGTGTCATTCACCAAGAAGCGCTTTGTCCATTTTAGCTAAAGCTCTTAATCATCGCCAATTCAAAGAATTTTTCTTTGAAATGGAGAGTGAGTACGCTAATCTTCTGCTTCATAACAAGGTACGTTCGCTATCAAGAGGGAACGTTTTAATACGTTTCGCGTCCCTTTTTCCGGAAATTAAAGCATTTCTCCTTGAGAAGGGCGTTCACTATCCAGAACTAACAGACGATCAGTGGATCCAAAACTTTTATTTCATGGTAGACGTTACGTCTCATCTAAATCAGCTTAATCGTAAACTACAAGGGAAAGGAAACTTATTTTTTTCGATGTAAGAAGAAGTAATAACATTCGAAAACAAATTATCCATTTTTGCTCAGGATTTTGAAAAGGAAGCATTGTTTCACTTTCCGAGCCTGCTGAAGCATCGCCAAGAAAATAATTCCTCTATTGATAAACACCATTTTAAAACAATAATTTTAAATATGAAGGAAGAATTTCTCAGCAGGTTTCAGGAATTTAAAAACAGCAGAGCAACTTTAGCATTTGTCAAAAATCCTCTTAATGCTACGATTACCGAGTTGAAATTTTCTCCTTTTGAAATTGACATTGGTAGCTTTGAAATACAATTGCTGGATTTGAAAAACAAGGAGATATGGCGCTCTAAATTCGAACGTCTTTGTGTTGAATTGGAAATATTGGAGAAGAAAAAATGTGATCTTAGTTCACAGCGCAAGTGGTCTGCTTTGACTGACCTAGAGATGGAAGACATGGTCATTTTCAACGCTTGGAACAGTATTCCTGACTCTTACGATCAGCTCAAAAAGCTCGCTGTTCTTTCCCTTTTCTGTTCAACATATATATGCGTACAATCTTTTTCAAGCATGGACATTATCAAGAGTAAACTGAGAAGTCATCTTATTGATGAGTACTTCCAATCATGCCTAAAATTAAGACAACAACATACAAACCTGACTTACTAAAACTTTCCAAGGAGATGCAAGCACGTTGCTCGCATTAATAAATATTTATTAAGTAGGAAATTTAGTTTTATTTAGTGTACTACTTATTTAGTGCATTAAAAGTTTACTAACAACAAGCAGATTTGGCTCCAAATTTTTTTTCAAATTGTTGTAATGTTCATATTTGGCTCTTTGGCTAATAAGTTTGCCGACCACTGTCATAGACCATACATATTGTTGTGATATTTAGATGCTGTGAGATTGTGATGTTGCCTTTGGTATAAACTCGAAATTCGCGGGCGTAAATTAGCGATGGGCGACCCGTGGATCATGGCTCTGTGGGAATGTACATTGTTTGTTGCCGTTATACCTAATGTTGATAGTTATCGTATAAATAAAATCAGGATTTAAATATAAGCGTTTTAATATTGCATTTGTTAACTTTGAAATGGGTAAAGTTGATGATATCTAAAACAACTGGCATTGGAAAGTGGGAAACTTGAAAAATCAAGAAGGCAGCAGAAAGGTACTAGAGCAGAAGACCCAGGTAAGCAAGGTTCTCTTTTAGTTTTGACCGGGACACCAGACAGGAAGGTTGTGAGAGACGCAAGCCCAGGGACGTGTACGACCTCGTGGCACACAGGCACATCAAACAAGTATGTACACCTTATATTGTTTTCTACATATTCTAAAATATTAATATTCCAACTCACTTTGCATTAAACAATACCACTTATCATTATTTAAAAAAAAATTGAATTAAAGTACATACTAAAAACACAACAACAAAATTTATTAATAAAACTATCACAATGACGTTATAACAAATTATGTCGGTTGCCTTCGGCGTTCTTACATATCTTTGATTTCTCTGAGGTACCTGTCCGGCCCGAGGCTGCTAAGGTATTCTGGGGTTGGGAGATTTGGAAGAGTCCACAATAAGTCAATCACTTGGAAGTTTATGGAAGTCTCTCACTCTTCTATGTTCCTCGGCCACCTTCCAGTGCTTCTTTCCCCCATGCTCGAGTATGCTTCAGATCCTGCTGGGATACTTTTATATTAAGATCGCCCAAGTTGCCCAAGCCCGCCCGGTGTCTCAGGTGATATCAAAGATATGTATGAACCACAACTGGGAAATCCCCGGCAGGATCTGAAGCATGGGGAAAAGAAGCACTGGAAGGAGCCGAGGAACATAGAAGAGTGCGACACTCCCATAAACTTCCAAATGATCGACTTATTGTGGACTCTTCCACATCTCCCAACCCCAGAATACCTTAGCAGCCTCGGGCCGGACAGGTACCTCAGAGAAATCAAAGATATGTAAGAACGCCGAAGGCAACCGACATAATTTGTTATAACGTCATTGTGATAGTTTTATTAATAAATTTTGTTGTTGTGTTTTTAGTATGTACTTTAATTCAATTTTTTTTTAAATAATGATAAGTGGTATTGTTTAATGCAAAGTGAGTTGGAATATTAATATTTTAGAATATGTAGAAAACAATATAAGGTGTACATACTTGTTTGATGTGCCTGTGTGCCACGAGGTAGTACACGTCCCTGGGCTTGCGTCTCTCACAACCTTCCTGTCTGGTGTCCCGGTCAAAACTGAAAGAGAACCTTGCTTACCTGGGTCTTCTGCTCTAGTACCTTTCTGCTGCCTTCTTGATTTTTCAAGTTTCCCACTTTCAAATGCCAGTTGTTTTAGATAGCATCAACTTTACCCATTTCAAAGTTAACAAATGCAATATTAAAACGCTTATATTTAAATGCTGATTTTATTTATACGATAACCATCAACATTAGGTATAACGGCAACAAACAATGTTCATTCCCACACAGCCATGATCCACGGGTCGCCCATCGCTAATTTACGCCCGCGAATTTCTAGTTTATACCAAAGGCAACATCACAATCTCACAACGTCTAAATATCACAACAATATGTATGGTCTATGACCAGGGATCAAGTCAGACAATTTTTCGGATGGGTTTCAATTTTGGGTGGAAATGTAAAAAAAAAAATAATCGTTTATTATTGAAAAATATAATATAACTTGAAAACTCTATTAACATTGTATTTTAAAATGCTATTTGTTTTTTATTTTAGAAGCTGAATTTGCAAAATATTGGAACTTTTAGGTCACATAACTTCACGTCATATTTCCATGAAACTGTCCAGAAAGAAAATGATAATTGAATTTAAATACCTGTGTTGAAAAATTATGAACTCTGAAATATAGTTCTATTATATTTAGTTAATTAAATTGGCCTCTAAACAACTCTTATTTTATGATTAATAAAAATATTTATGATACTAACTATGTAAACAAAAAATATTATAAAACACGTTTAAAAATGAGCTTGCCTCTGAGCCTACACAACTTGGCTTTCCGATCACATCTAGTGTCTTAATGACAGTTTTGCATTATGTCAATATGCATATTGTGATTATTATTATTAACACTACACACTGGATGTAGATATAGAGTAAGTTATTAAAAATGCTCATATAACACCATTTTAAATAATGGCTCCTGGTGAGGATTGTAAATATTTTTTAATTAATGGAATAAACCCATATTTTGCATATTATCAGTTAGTAAAGCCGTTTTAGGGACAACAATAAACGAATGTCTGACACCATTTTTAATAAAATAAAACTAATTATAATGATGACTATACAATATTTATGTACATTTACAATTAACTATTTGTACACTAAAATTATAAAAATTGAAGAATTTTAATTAATAAAAAAAGCGATGAATCGGAATCGAACATGCAAAGACCATTTCCATTTTGAATACTTGTTAGAATTGAAAATGACAGTAAGGTGTATTTAATAATGAATTAAAACAGGCTTAATTCTTTTATGAGCTGTATAATTTTATTCTAAAAAGTAATATCTTAACAGTCGTTTCATATACATAACAGTAGTATGAAGGTAGTCTCCAATTGAGTTGTGGTATTCATATGAATAATTTTCACGAATAGAACAAAACATATGTGGACAAAAACTTAGCGGTCGACTATGAAACTTATTTTAGAAGGAAAATTACTTTAGCTCCAAAAAAAGTAGTGATCCTTATTGCCTACCCTACTTGTAATATCTATGTACGGTATATATTCAATAGATCAATTTTTATGGTTATTTATTTCTAAAAAATTCTTATTACTGGTTTCTTCTTAAACCTGTCCTGTATTTGAATATAATTAGGTTTGCAGGATATTTCTTTATTTCCTTGGTTAGAATTCTTTTCAACAACAGTCGATCTGCATAGATAGTCATTGGCTCATACTTCAGAGATAAATTTGTAGTAGTTTATTATAAGACTGAAGTTAATTGACTCTTATGTTCAGTCCTTTGTATATTATCCTTTTGTTTATACTATGTTTTTCAAACACTACAGTCATCCTACAATTCATCTTATTGACTTGATTCAGAATTCTTGAGCATTTACTAGTAACTTTTTTAAATTTTCTTGCCACAGACAACAGTTTTATTTTAACCTATTTTTCCTGTTAACTAGCATTAATTAAAAAAACAACCTTATTTCAGATAATTGTAGATTTTAAACCTACCAAAGGAGCACCTGTTGAATAATTAAGTTTGTTTTTGTTCTTGGACTCAATTTTTGAAGAAAAAAAAATATGGAGATTAATTTAATAAAACTACCTGCTTATGGAAGTTGCACTGTACATCCTTTTAAATGAATCCATATCATTAAATATATTTTTTGCTCAAGTTTTCTATTAGCTAATCCCCACGTCATAATATCTGATTTATGTAAACCTGATTATGTCAATTAACTAAAGTTCCACATATTTTCTACTTTTATCCCTAAACTATTGGTAGTTTGTTTTCTGTCATTTATTTTTATAGAGCATAGCAATGAGCATCTCAACAGATTTTTTTAGTTATTGCCTGATAAATTTATTATCATTTGCGCTTTTGCATTTTTTTTGAGTAAATCATGATCTGGTTTTATAAATGTTTGCTAATTCTTAGTCCCTCGTCAAAACCCTACTTTTAGGTTTTAGATCAGCTTAACCTATTAATATTTAGTCATTGATGGTGTAAAATAACACATTTTATTATATTTTGCATATCTTAAAGTTATGAAGTAGAAATTTATTACTAAGTTGTGTAAAAAAGCTGACAAGCTACTGCTTATGCATTTGCTCGTTAATCACACCTAAAATAAAATGTTCATCTCAGCGAAATCGTTTTTTATAACTTATTGATTTCTTAGGATCAGTTCCCTCTGGTACAGTTTTAGACAATCTTTCTCAATCGTAAATATTTTCAACTTTGAATTATCTTTATCAAATGACAATAATCATGTTATAGAATTAAAAAAAAAGTTTATGTGTCAGGTGTAGTTTACCATCCCTTCTACTTCGGCTCGGGTCCATCTTCAAGGTGCTAATTACTCAAATATACCTGATTAATGCTGAGAAGTATTCATATTCTTTAATTAATTTGACTTTATCTACATTTAATTAAGTTTCATCACTTTTTTATTTATTTAAATATATATATTTTTGTTTATTTATATACAATAAATATTACTTATTCCTTTTATATAGTTCTATGAATGAATAGTTATTTATTCTATTGGACTGAAATTTCAAAAAATTATGTTATTGTTTCATGAAAATTTAAATTATAAACTGTTACTTAGGTATTATAAGTTCCACATCATCTCAACAGCTATGATGTGAAAGAACAAATATGGTAGCAGTTGGTTTCCATAAGGAAAGTTGCCCCCATACGACTACCAATATGATGTGGCTCTTTACAGTACCTGGTTTTTCATGGCTCCCACAGATATTAAAAAAAATGCTAGTGCCGTATTGCATTTAGTTTAGCTAGTATATTGCCTATAGGCTACAACTTATTGTAGCATCGATTAAAATCTAACTGATGTTAACCATCATTTCCAACTAACATTTTAGCAATTTTCTTATTGAATATCTGTTTTATAATTTAGTTGGGAGAGGCGCAAGCCCAGGGATGTGTACTGCCTCGTGCCACACAGAAGACAACGAGGCATATGGGAACCACGCTTAGCAACCAAGAACAAAGGAAGAATGAAACGAACAGCAAAGGACGCACAACTTAGTGAAACCGGCCAGTCGCGATTAATGTTAAGGTAAATTTTAAGTTTGGTTTCTAACATTGTAAAATTTATCATGTACGTGCTTATATGTATATTAACCAAATGAATCAATTTGTAATTAAACAAATCTCCTTTTGCCAGAACTCTTTTTTATATTAACATAATCTCTATAAAACCTCAGATTAATAAAAAAATAAATAATAAAGATAAAAAACGTAATATTTTTTTTTTTATCGTAAAATCATGTATTTAGATATCGTATTGCCATAATATTTACAAAGGCTCAATTAAACATATATTACACAATTGAGTACATTAAAAAATGATCGTAAAAATCACATCAAACAAGTATGAACATCATATATTGTTTTCTACATTTAAAAAAAAAAATTGAATTAGCGTAAATACTAAAAGCACAACAACAAAATTTATTAATAAAACTATCACAATGGCATTATAGCAAATTATGTCGGTTGCTGTGGTTTTACTAAAAATAATATCACATAGTAAAATATTCAAGATTATGATTGTTAAAATTAAATAACAATTATTATTCCACAATAATTTGTGTTAAAAGTAGTACATTAAAATACTACAGCCAATTCAATATATTTTGTACAATTGTTCATTACATATTTACAAATTTTTAGTTACCAAAGTTAAAAGAGGTTTGTAAACCTTTGTTATGGCCAATACAATATGGCAGTATGTTTTAAGGAGCATGAGCATCAGCCTTAGGTCTTCCATGACAAAATTAACCAGGTCGTTAAACCTTCGCTGGTCGAATGATGATATTAGGAGCAGAACCATACTTACAATCTCAGACTGTAACCTAAGGCGTTCATACATATCTTTGATTTCTCTGAGGTACCTGTCCGGCCCGAGGCTGCTAAGGTATTCTGGGGTTGGGAGATTTGGAAGAGTCCACAATAAGTCGATCACTTGGAAGTTTATGAGAGTGTCGCACTCTTCTATGTTCCCCAGCCGCCTTCCAGTGCTTCTTTTCCCCATGCTCGAGCATGCTTCAGATCCTGCTGGGGATTCCTTTTTATTAAGATCGCCCAAGTTACCCTAGCCCACACGGTGCCTCAGGTGATATCAAAGATATGTATGAACGCCTCAGGTTGTGTGAACCTGAACTGGGGAATCCTCAGCAGGATCTGATGGTTTATTTAAACAGTAGTTTAAATATTGTTATACAGTTAGCAAATAGTAGAGAATTTACTACAGGTTTTCAATTTTTGAATGAAACCTTCCATTTTAAAAGAATTCCTTTTGGCTTATCAGTCAGTTTAGCCGCATTGATAAAAGCATTAAAGAAAATAATACCAACAACCTTAATGAATAATATTAAAGTATATGTTGATGATGTTCTCATACATGCAGAATACATATGAAAAGTTTTTAAGCGTTTTAAGTGATATATTCAAGATATTAAGATTAAGTTGTCCTAGACCACCCGGTGCCTCAGGTGATATCAAAGATATGTATGAACGCCTCAGGTTGTATGAACCTTAACTGGGAAATCCCCAGCAGAAAAGTTTTTAAGCGTTTTAAGTGATATATTCAAAATTTTTCAAATTAACGGTGTAACAATAAGTTTAAAGAAATCTAACTTTTATCAAAATAATATTCTATTCCTAGGTTATGTGTTGACATCAGAAGGTATTAAAAAAAGACCCTGAAAAGGTAGATGTCATAAAGCATTTTAGAGAACCAAATAATATGAAAGAATTACAAAGCTTTCTAGGATATATAAATTTCTATAATAAATTCTGTAGCAACTATGCGGATATCAGTAGGCCACTATATAATCTAGTAGTTCAAAATTCATATGGAAAAGTGAACAACAAATTGCATTTAACAAAAAACAAAAAATGATTGATGATATCCTGTTAAATTACCCAGATTTTTAAAATGGTTTTTTACATAGAATCAGATAGTTCAGATTTTGCTACAGGTGGAATTTTATATCAATTAGATAAAAATAATAAAAAGAAAATTATATCTTTTTGTAGTAGAACTTTTAAAAATTCTGAACTAAATCATTATTCAACTGAAAAGGAACTTTGAGGCATAAAATTTTATAATTTAATAGCAGGGTACAAAATTATAGTGAAAACAGATAATAGTGCAATTAAATTTCTACATAGTTGTAAAAATCCACCCAGTCGTTAGATCAGATGGATTAATTATTTGGGACCTTTAGATATTGAGTATATCCACATCCAAGGAGACCAAAACAAAATCGCTGATTTCATAAGTAGAATCCCATTGAAAGCCCAGAGGAATTGGGAAATGATTTTAAATTAAATGAATTACAAGAAGAAATTTTTTACAAAAACATAATCAAAAATAAACAAAGTGACTTAAAAATAAAAGGAAAATTTGAGAAAGATAAAGAAAATTATAAAATAATCAATGGAATGATACATAAAAAAAAAAAAAAAAATTCTATATTGAACTAAAAAAAATGACATGACAAATTTAATAAACATGGTGCATTTTAAATTTTGTCATGCAGGTGTGAATAAATGTTTAAACATAATTAGAGAAAGATTTTATTTTGTTAATTTAAGAAAGTTAATAGGTCAAACATTAAAAACCTGTCAGTCATAACTGTCAAATAAATAAATCATCAATTAAATCAATAATACTGTATCAGCCAATAATTCCTAAAATGAAGCTAGAGTTATATCTATAGATTATTTGGGTCCTTTTATTAATAATAAAAATTATAAATATTTACTAGTGGCAATGGACACTTTTACTAAGTGTATTAAAATCTATCCAACAAAAAGAGCAAATATAACAGGTGCAATAACATCGTTAAATAAATATTTGCAGGAAATAGGCATACCACAGAAATGTTTGAGTGATAACGCCACTTGTTTTACATCGGAGAAATGGAAAAAATTTTTAAGAAAACATTAAATTGGTTAGAATCCTTACTTCAATAAGACATCCACAAGGAAATATTTCAGAACGGGTTAACCAAGATATTTTAAAATATCTTAGACTTCTCATAAATGAAAACCATAAAGAATGGTTAATTCAAATTAAAAAGATAGAATCTACAATAAATAGTCTATATCATACAACCACCAATATTACACCAATTCAAGCTTTTTTCGAAGTAGAACCATTACGTTTTTGGTCAGTATACATTGGAGTGAACCCAAATAAATCACAATTCAATGATCCTGAAGAAATAAATAAATTCATATATGAAAGATTAAATAAAATGGGAAATTTAAATAAAAACAAATATAATAAAAATAAGAAATTTACTGAATTTAAACTACAAGATAAAGTCCTTGTTAAAGCTTTACGCATTCCTAAGGCAGGTATAAAAAATTCAAAACTTTTACCTATTTTCGAAGAGCCATACAAAATTGTTAATCAAGTTGGTGAATCCACTTTCATAATAGCAGATGATAGAGAAAATATTCGTGGAATTTTCCATGCCACACTATTAAAACCTTATTATGAAAATAATGTCAATCAAGCACATGTAAAAACTGGAAAATTGAAGTTTATTCTAATGAATTAAAATGTGTATTTGTACAATCAAATTTGTAAATATGTTAAACTCTATATAAAAATGTAAAATTAATTAAAACCTTATTATGAAAATAATGTCAATCGGACACTTGTAAAAACTTGAAAATTGAAATTATTGTAGTGTTTAAATGTTAGTATGTTTATTTTGTACAATCAAGTTGGTAAATGTTAAAAGCTAAATAAAAATTTGAAATTTAAAATTAATTAATACTTTATTATGAAAATATTGTCAATCAAGCACATGTAAAAACTGGAAAATTGAAGTTTATTCTAATGAATTAAAATGTGTATTTGTACAATCAAATTTGTAAATATGTTAAACTCTATATAAAAATGTAAAATTAATTAAAACCTTATTATGAAAATAATGTCAATCGGACACTTGTAAAAACTTGAAAATTGAAATTATTGTAGTGTTTAAATGTTAGTATGTTTATTTTGTACAATCAAGTTGGTAAATGTTAAAAGCTAAATAAAAATTTGAAATTTAAAATTAATTAATACTTTATTATGAAAATATTGTCAACCTAGCAATGTAAAATCTTGAAAATTAGAAATTTATGGTATTATAGTTAAAAGTTAAGATGTCTGTATGGTACAATTACATTTGTAATGTAAATGGTTGAAATGCAAAATGTAAAATTTAATTTAAAAATTAAAATAAATAATAAACGTAATAATATATTGTTAATTTCTGTAGTTAGGTTTGATTATCTGCTGCTAGAAAATAGTCAGGGTTACTTTACTCTGCATTTAAGCATTACACAATTGCAGCATCCATTGAATCCTAACACACACACACACTTCATGTGAATCTTAGTTGTGAATATGTAATGAGTATTTATTTTTTCTCAAAATATTCTTCGTAGTTTATTATGTTGTTTGGCTGACTAAATAATCTTTTCAGAATATATCTTTAGTCCTTTTCAACTACAACAGACTAAGTCACACATCAAATCTTTGCTTCATAGCAAGGGAACTTTTACAACAGACTGAATTCACCGAAGTTATTCGATGAAGAAATGATTCCATAACTCGAATCACTGGAAATATCTTCTGACATTAAAATAACGAATAAATATTGAGTATGAAGCATTGGTTCGACTTAAAGACAAATACTGTTGGCTCTTCATCTTTTCTGCTTGGTAAGCTCCTGTATGATGAGCCATTATATGCATAATCAACTTAGAAGCATCTACTGTTAACTAGCATTTGCTGTAATGTTATGGGTTTCTTCAAGTTAATGGCTTTTAAAACTTTGTAACTACAAAGAGGTCATTGCAGGATTTTCTATGTAGGTAGCGCTATTATATGAGCCTTCAAACTGTGAGGTAATAGTGCTGTTTGTTTGCTGCTGGGGCTTTTATAAGGAATGTTGGGTCATTATATGTTTCTTCAAATCATATGCTTTTACTCCTGAGCCTGCAATGCAGAAATTGATGGGGTTTGTCTTTAGTATGATGTGCTCATACATGATTCTTCAAATAACAAGCTAGTACTGCTTTGTAGCTGCAGTATTGACATTTATGAGGCTTCTTTCTCTTGAGCATGGTGAGTCATTATATGTACCTTCAATTGATGAGCTTGCACTGCTTTGTGATTTCAATAAGGACAATGATGGGGTTTTACTCCAGTATGTTTTGCTATTATATGATACTTCAAACTACCAGCTTGTACTGCTTTGTAGCTGCAATGAGGGCATTGATGGGGCTTCTCTTGAGTATGGCGTGTCATTATATGTCTCTTCAAATTACCAGCTTGAACTCCTTTGTAACTGAAGTGAAAATATTGATAGGGCTTTTCTCCAGTATGGTGTGCCATAATATGGATTTTTAAAGTGTCAAGTGCGACTGCTTTCTAGCTGCAGTGAGGACATTGATGGGGCCCATCTTTAGTATGATGTGCCATAATATGACTTTTCAAACTACCAGCTTTTACTGCTTTGAAGTTTCAGTGTTGACATTTATGGGGCTTCTCCAAGTACCAACATGTATTGTTTTGTAGCAGCAGTGAGGACATTGATGGGGCTTTTCTTCAGTATGGCGTGCCATGACATGCTTCTTTAAAGTACCAGCATGTATTGTTTTGTAGCAGCAGTGAGGACATTGATGGGGCTTTTCTTCAGTATGGCGTGCCATGACATGCTTCTTTAAAGTACCAGCATGTACTGTTTTGTAGCTGCAGTGAGGACATTGATGGGGCTTCTCTTCGGTATGGTGTGCCATGACATGATTCTTTAAATTACCAGCTTGTACTGTTTTGTAGCTGCAGTGAGGACATTGATGGGGCTTCTCTTCGGTATGGTGTGCCATGACATGATTCTTTAAATTACCAGCTTGTACTGCTGTGTAGCTGCAGTGAGGACATTTTTGGGGCTTTTCTCCTGTATGGTGTGCCATGACATGATTTTTTAAAGTACCAGCATGTATTGTTTTGTAGCAGCAGTGAGGACATTGATGGGGCTTTTCTTCAGTATGGCGTGCCATGACATGCTTCTTTAAAGTACCAGCATGTACTGTTTTGTAGCTGCAGTGAGGACATTGATGGGGCTTCTCTTCGGTATGGCGTGCCATGACATGATTCTTTAAAGAACCAGCATGTATTGTTTTGTAGCAGCAGTGAGGACATTGATGGGGCTTTTCTTCAGTATGGTGCGTCATTATATGATTCTTTAAAGAACCAGCATGTATTGTTTTGTAGCAGCAGTGAGGACATTGATGGGGCTTTTCTTCAGTATGGTGCGTCATTATATGTGTCTTTAAATTAGTAGCTAGTACTGTTTTGTAGCTGCAGTGAGGACATTGTTGGAGCTTTCCTTCTGTATGGCGTGCCATGACATGCTTCTTTAAAGTACCAGCATGTACTGTTTTGTAGCTGCAGTGAGGACATTGATGGGGCTTTTCTCCAGTATGGCGTGCCATGACATGATACTTTAAAGAACTAGCATCTACTGTTTTGTAGCAGCAATGAGGACATTGTTGGGGCTTGTCTTCGGCATGGTGTGCCATTATATGTTTCTTTAAATGAGTTGCTGTTACTGCTTTGTAGCTGCAGTGAGGACATTGATGAGGCTTTTCTTTAGTATGGTGTGCCATTATATGATTCTTTAAAGTACCAGCATGTACTGTTTTGTAGCTGCAGTGAGGACATTGATGGGGCTTTTCTTTAGTATGGCGTGCCATTATATGTGTCTTTAAAGTATCAGCTCGTACTGTTTTGTAGCTGCAGTGAGGACATTGATGGGGCTTTTCTGCAGTATGGTGTGCTATTATGTCATTCTCTAAAATGACTCCTACTTTACCATCACATGACAATATATGTGTCTTTAAAGTACTTTCATGAACTTCACCTGAAACAAACATTAGAAAAATATTTACTTCTGCCAAGTAAAGAATTATTTTAAAGTATTTCTTAAATTTCTTTTGGTTTTCATTTTTTTATTCTTCATAGGTGCCATATTTTTGTTGCTCTTTATATTTGTCCCACAATCCATTGTATTCTACAGTTGATTTGAGACAAAGCTGGCAATGAATATAAATAAGAAAGAAAACATGACACCATTCAAGAAGATATGACAAAAAAGAAAACCAATCATTACTGAATTTGAAAGTTAACATATACATTTTTTTTATTTATTTGATTTGTTTTCCTCACAGTAACTATGATTTTTTTTAATTATAGAAATGTAAATAGTGCAATAGCAATAAAGCAATAGAGATGAAGATCCTATTCAGGCTATATTTTCAGCTCAGCATTTGTTGAACATACAAAGAGAAAGCAGGAATACTTCCATCTTTCCGTTTTAAGTTAACAAAATTTAATGAAATCTTATCAAGTAACTGTGATCTCCTGGCACAGTTATTATGAAGCTTCATCACTTTATAACTTATAACCACCTTGAAATATTAAATGATTTTGTATGAATAAATAACAGTGCGGGTCCTAATAATGGCCTGCTCTCCAAACATGCACTAATGTAATACGTCAGGGGTTTCTTGACTGTGTATTTGGGTACATGGTACGAATGAGCATGGAACTAGAATATTTATAATACAGAGGTATTAACTTTTAATGGCCTTTAAGGGTCCTGGGAAATCACATCATTATAATAACAATAATGACCAATAAGAATCAAGATTAAAAAAAATTGAATTTGAAATGATGATTAACGGTGGTGGTTTTAAGAGTTTAAATAGTTACTATTAATGATTGCTATTTAGATAAAGAATAATGTTGAATTTGTATCCCTCATTTCACTAATTATAGAAATAAAAATATATGGATATCAAATGATTACTGCAGCCTCCGCATTGTTGAGTATTAGATAGTAAATATGGTTTGACTTCATTCGAGTGTATCTCCTGACTTTAATTTATAATTAAAAAATTTACTCTAAATGATAATTTGACATAAAATTATGAGGGCATTGTATTAATAAAATAAGGAGACTATTATCCTGAGGAATTTAAATTTGTATCTGTCGGCATGGTATTCGGAAAGTGTGAAAGTTATAAACACCCTTTTCACACCGAGAGGACCGCTCCTTTTAGGCGAGGACAAGGTATTGAGTGTGAAATAGGAGGAGAGAGGATAAGGTGAAGCCCTTTATAAAGCCGAGATAGGATAAGGCTTGTTCTCTTCACTTTTCTCTCAGGATAGAAAGGAAGACTTCCTTTTTTAGGACGACACAGACTGAGGGCTCAGGACATTTGGTCTTGATATAACCCCATCAATGAAGACACTGATGTTTATTGTGAGCATACATTTTAATATTAAGTCTATAAGTGAATGTAATCATAGCTCATTTAAATTCAGTATATTTTATCTCATTTGTGAATTTCAGTCATATGAATAAAAACAAATCTTTTTGTTAATTTGATTAATTAAATTCCTTCCATTCATCACCATGATAAATTACTTGATAATTTAACTTTGGATTAGAATTAATTGGGGCAGGAATAAATCCAATCAATATTAAGCAATCTTATTTTTATTATAACTTCAATGCCAATGATCAACATTCAAAGTTTGATAGAGTAATCAAACCTAGTGGTTTAAATAAATAAATGGCATCCCTAACTTAATTAAATAAAATATTTTAATTATTCGACCGGAGCACAGAGGCGTGAATATTCGACGAATAAGTAGCTAATAGTACAAACATTGATATATAGAGGGTGATACATTGAATATATATTTTCCTACATTGGATATATTTTCATATATTATACATGTTGGTATTTTTTATATGTAAACACAATTAAACCCTGAACTAAACGTTACATCATATATTGAGAAATGCTTCAGTAAAGCTTTGGTATACTCACCATCATCCAATATTAGTTCATCTTCTTTGAAATGGATTAGACTACCTGTAAATAAGAATAAAATTGCCAATTGAACCAATTAAAGTATTTCTTATACTTATTAATAAAACAAAATAAAATATATTAGTAACCAACCAGTCAAAAATAAAATATATTCTTAAACTTTTTTTTTTACCTCCCCTGAGGTGAACCTCAAAAGGGGTTTATATATTCTTAAACCATAGAATTAAATGTCTATGGAATTTCTCCTGAGAAACTGTATGTGTGTAATGTACTGGTCTTCCGGCTCCTTTCTCTCCTACTCCCCATGGAGATATTGGGTCCATCTGACTCAAAAGGGTTGACTTCTTTAAGTCTGTAGCAATTAGCTCGGGTAGTCTTAAGTTGAGTTTGCCTTTCCCAGGCAATTCGATCCAGGGAGCATGAGTAGAGGGAATGGACGGGAAGAATGTTAGGCCCGTGCGCATCTCTCTCCTCACTACCACACCCGCAAACCCAAGGTAGACATAGTATACAATAATGTTTAAGGTCATTGCATGTTGACAAGACGTTTGCCTTTTTTGCAAGACTCCTTTCTGGTCTTAAATGGATATCTGGTCGGTTATGTCGTCATCAACAAGGAAACATTTCAGGTTGCTTGTGATCGTCTAACAGAGAGCACCAAGATTCAGTGATGAATATAAGGTCATCAACATTCAGTGAACATAACTTGTTGTACCAGTTTGGCTGGACTGCAAAGTCTGGAGTACTCTGTATGTCACCATTTCAAGAAATTTTTAATGATATTGCCAACGAGATTGGAAGAGTTGCTAATTCCCTATTTAAACACAAGCAGCAGTTACTCCCACGTACAGTTATTAGGAAAACTTTACTGATAGTGAAAAACTCTTTTATCTGTCATCAACTGTGTGATATTTCACAAGAAATAAATGCGATAAAAATAATAATGGTTTTTCGCCAACTAAGACCATTGCATCTACCAGAAATACCAATTTTAATTATGACATTATGAACAAATATTGAAAATTAACATAACTACTTAAGTAATCCAACATAATATTACAAATAAAAGCACTGCATATTTTAAAGATGATCCAAGTCAGAATGTTCGTATGGTTTAAAGTGTATTTAAGTTGTCATTAAGTATGCACTAAACTTCAGTATAATCAATAAAAATTAATGCCAGACCCAAAGCAAGGAATGATGTCAGCCTATTTTGGGTCGCTGGACATACCAGGTATAGATTGCAATGAGAGAAGGGATGAATTGGGTAAGCAAGGAGTGAACTCATCATTTGTTCATCCTAAGTCTGCCTGGATCCACATTTGCCTCCATGTAGGAACAGTGGATATGGGCCAGGAGATGATGGACGAGCAATAGTCCAACAATGTCGGATGTAGACAAACAACCCCTCCAAGGAAAACAACTCATCGTTAACGACCTGAAGCTAGCAATACATTAGCCTCATAAAAGGCATTTTCACCAAGAACTGCAGATAAAGCCAACACCTACTCTTAATAAGCATTTCTGAACTCAATTAGTCTTCTCAATGGAGAAGGAAGACTCCAACCAATTCATAGGAGAATGTAAAGCACTTAGCATTGCGGGATATTTTAGACATTTCCTCGATAGTAGACAGGTACGTACATGTGAGGCAACCAGATATGTTTATAATATATGAGCAGACAAAATGGAAGGATATTACCCACAGATACCTCCCCCCCATCTATCTACCTAATGAAGCACAATATACTAATGTATGCAAATTAATAGTAATAGCCCAATAAAGCAATTATGTGTGACAGATATATATATTGAAGACCTGAACACTATTAGACATTTCCACGCATTCATTAATGAGAGATACTTCAGTATTGCTTTAGTGTACTCACCGTCATCCATAATTAGCTCTTCTTCTTTACAGTGGATTGGATCACCTGCTTATAACAGTAAGAAATTATTTACTTATATATAATGAAGTGAACTATCTTAAAATAATTAAAAACATTTATTATAACATTAAGATGTGCTCCATCTCAGCTCAATATAACAAAATACCAGATCTACAATTAAGTCATCGCACAACATAATAATAGACATTTGCACGTATTCATTAATGAGAGATAATTCTGTATTGCTTTAGTGTACTCACCGTCATCCATAATTAGCTCTTCTTCTTTACAGTGGATTAGATCACCTGCTTAGAACAGTAAGAAATTATTTACTTATACATAATGAAGTGAACTAGCTTAAAATAATTAAAACCATTGATTATAACATTAAGGTGTGGGCTCCATCCCAGCTCAATATAACACAATACCAGAGCTATCAATTAAGTCATCGCACAACATAGTAATAGACATTTCCACGCATTCATAAATGAGAGATACTTCAGTATTGCTTTAGTGTACTCACCGTCATCCATAATTAGCTCTTCTTCTTTACAGTGGATTAGATCACCTGCTTATAACAGTAACAAATTATTTACTTATACATAATGAAGTGAACTATCTTAATTAAAAAGATTTATTATAGCATTATTATCACATTAAGATGTGTGCTCCATCTCAGCTCAATATAACACAATACCAGAGCTATCAATGTAAGTCATCGCACAACATAGTAATAGACATTTGCACGTATTCATTAATGGGAGATACTTCAGTATTGCTTTAGTGTACTCACCGTCATCCATAATTAGCTCTTCTTCTTTACAGTGGATTGGATCACCTGCTTATAACAGTAAGAAATTATTTACTTATATATAATGAAGTGAACTATCTTAAAATAATTAAAAACATTTATTATAACATTAAGATGTGTGCTCCATCTCAGCTCAATATAACAAAATACCAGATCTACAATTAAGTCATCGCACAACATAATAATAGACATTTGCACGTATTCATTAATGAGAGATAATTCTGTATTGCTTTAGTGTACTCACCGTCATCCATAATTAGCTCTTCTTCTTTACAGTGGATTAGATCACCTGGTTATAACAGTAAGAAATTATTTACTTATACATAATGAAATGAACTATCTTAAAATAATTAAAAACATTTATTATAACACTATTGTTACATTGAGTTGTGTGCTCCATCTCAGCTCAATATAACACAATACCAGAGCTATCAATTAAGTCATCGCACAACATAGTAATAGACATTTTTACTTATTCATTAATAGAGATAATGCAGTATTGCTTTAGTGTACTCACCATCATCCATAATTAGCTCTTCTTCTTTACAGTGGATTAGATCACCTGCTTATAACAGTAAGAAATTATTTACTTATACATAATGAAGTGAACTAGCTTAAAATAATTAAAACCATTGATTATAACATTAAGATGTGGGCTCCATCCCAGCTCAATATAACACAATACCAGAGCTATCAATTAAGTCATCGCACAACATAGTAATAGACATTTTCACTTATTCATTAATGAGAGATACTTCAGTATTGCTTAAGTGTACTCACCATCATCCATAATTAGCTCTTCTTCTTTACAGTGAATTAGATCACCTGGTTATAACAGTAAGAAATTATTTACTTATACATAATGAAATGAAGTATCTTAAAATAATTAAAAACATTTATTATAACACTATTGTTACATTGAGTTGTGTGCTCCATCTCAGCTCAATATAACACAATACCAGAGCTATCAATTAAGTCATCGCACAACATAGTAATAGACATTTTCACTTATTCATTAATAGAGATAATGCAGTATTGCTTTAGTGTACTCACCATCATCCATAATTAGCTCTTCTTCTTTACAGTGGATTAGATCACCTGCTTATAACAGCAAGAAAATATTTACTTATACATAATGAAGTGAACTAGCTTAAAATAATTAAAAACATTTATTATAGCATTATTATCACATTAAGATGTGTGGTCCATCTCAGCTCAATATAACACAATACCAGAGCTATCAATTAAGTCATCGCACAACATGGTAATAGACATTTTCACGTATTCATTAATAGGAGATACTTCAGTATTGCTTTAGTGTACTCACCGTCATCCATAATTAGCTCTTCTTCTTTACAGTGGATTGGATCACCTGCTTATAACAGTAAGAAATTATTTACTTATATATAATGAAGTGAACTATCTTAATTAAAAAGATTTATTATAGCATTATTATCACATTAAGATGTGTGCTCCATCTCAGCTCAATATAACACAATACCAGAGCTATCAATGTAAGTCATCGCACAACATGGTAATAGACATTTGCACGTATTCATTAATGAGAGATACTTCAGTATTGCTTTAGAGTACTCACTGTCATCCATAATTAGCTCTTCTTCTTTACAGTGGATTAGATCACCTGCTTATAACAGTAACAAATTATTTACTTATACATATTGAAGTGAACTGTCTTAAAAGATAGTAAAGAATGGTTCGCAGGGACCAAGATTCAGTGATAAATAAAAGTTCATCAATGTTAAGTGAACATGACTTGTTCTACCAGTTCAGCTTTTCTCCCTGTCTGCCTGGAGTTACTCTGCTTACCACCTTTTCTAGAAATTTTGAATGATCTTGCCAATGAGATTGGCAGAGTTGCGAATTCCCAATTTAATCATTAGCAGCAATTACTACCACGAACAGTTATTAGGAAGCATTGTCTTTGGAAAACTGTCTAAACTTTACTGATAGTGAACTCTAACATCGTCATTCTTTCTAAATTACAAAATGACTGAAATTTTTTGCTATTAAAAACTCTTTTATTTGTCATTAACTGTGTGATATTTTACCAGAAATAAATCTGATAAAAATAATAATGTTTTTTTGGCAACTAAGACTATTGTATCTGCCAGAAATACAAAATTTGATTATGACATTATGAACAAATATTGATAATTAATATAACTACTTCAGTATAATCAATAAAGATTAGTGCCAGGCCCAAAGCAAGGAATGATGTCAGCCTATTTTGGGTCGCTGGACATACCAGGTATAGATTGCAATGAGAGAATGGATGAATTGGCTAAGCAAGGAGTGAACTCATCATTTGTTCATCCTAAGTCTGCCTAGATCCACATTTGCCTCCATCTAGGAACAGTGGATATGGGCCAGGAGATGATGGACGAGCAATAGTCCAACAATGTCGGCTGTAGACAAACAAGCCCTCCAAGGAAAACAACTCATCATTAACAACCTGCAGCTGGCAATACATTAGCCTTATAAAAGGCAGTTTCACTAAGAACTGCAGATAAAGCCAACACCTACTCTTAATAGGCATTTCTGAACTCAATTAGTCTTCTTAATGGAGAAGGAAGACTCCAACCCATACATAGGAGAAAGCAAAGCACTTAGCGTTTGTTCATTCTAAGTCTGCCTAGATCCACATTTGCCTCCATGTAGGAACAGTGGATTAACAACCTGCAGCTGGCAATACATTAGCCTTATATATATAGCTTAAGGGCAGACAAAAAGGAAATATGGGTCTGGTTGTCAGGCCAATAAAAGCTACATAGGTTCCCCTCCATCTAATTATCTAATAGCAAACTATCAGCTAATAAAAAGAAGCACCAATGGCACATGTTATATGCACCTTTCAAAAACATAATAGGCCTTGATATTACTTAAGGAAGGAAAGTAATAGCTCTTGTAGGAGATTTAAGACAAATTTTGCCGAAAATTTCATCAAGTATTCTCCTCTTTTCTTAGACTTTGTAGATTTTCTAGAAATTGATAATGGAGAGTATCCATTGATAATTGATGGACTTTCTGACAGACCAGTTTTTGTTGATATATCATATTCTATACTCAGAAGATGATTCAGAATATGACATTCTTTAGTTTTCTAAATTGTTTAAAAAAGTTAAATTTTGATTAATGGTTTGCCTCCACATAAACCCATCATAAAAACTGGTACTATTGTTATGCTACTAAGAAACATAAGTGTTGCCTAGGTACTTTTAAATGGGAGAGTATTAAATATGCATGACAAGGTCCGAGATTGGGAAATATTACTAGCAAAAAGAATATGCCAAAAAATATTAATTTCTAAAATCCACCTTTCACTCCAGAATATCAGTTCCTCATACCTTCCAGACTACCACCAAACCAAAACTAATATGACAAAGTAGCAGAACTATAAAAGTAATATTAAAAGAAACGCTGTAAACCAGTCAAAGTATAAACATCTTTCCTTAAAACTCGTAGGGATCAACAAGGGCAGAATTGCACGGGGGTACCGCTAGTATATGCTTTGTGTAAGATTATTTAAGAATTTTTCGCATATGTAAACATTAAATGCCTCAACTCTATAACCTACTTAATAAATGCAAACTAAAATTTAAAAAAAAAAACTTACAGTCAAATTCTTCTTTGATTTCTTGCTTGATGACCTTAGAAGATTCTTGGACATCTGTAAATAAAACAATCAAATTTATTGAACATTTGACTAGAGTAATCGTTCTACATTTATATTAAAAAAGGAGTTAAGACATAGTAGTTACAATACCTGTGGTATCCATCGTAATAAATATAATCCAAAAACAGACTTGAAATAATAACTGCAATGAAATAACAACTATTGCCCCATGAATCTAGTGTCGTTCGTGAAGGGGCGTCACAAGCGGCTGCCAAAGAACTATTTTATCTTTCATGTTTTAGTACTTGCCTTAAATGTATTGACATAGTCCTTGTTCGCATACTCTTTACCATTATCAGTTCTCAGAATTTTAATTTTGCATCCTGTCTGCTTTTCCACTATTTTTTTAAACTGTTTAATCCCCTCCAAAGTCTGATATTTATATCGTATATAAAATAATTGTTGTAAAATATACTAACATTTCTGGAGTAGAAATATCTAGATATGCCCCAAATGATGTGTTCTTCATTGGTCACTGTGAATTAAGTATAACATTGCTGGCTCTTGATTTTCTTGTCACAAATGGTGTTCGTATTTGCTTTACCTCTAAGCTTGTTTACACCACAAATCATACTACTAGGAATCATCTTCATGTTAGTCCTACTTAGATGGTCAAGCCTTTCTACGCCAGAGGGAATAGACAAATTCTGTATTTGGTTAGGTGTCTAGTCTCAGGGCTGAAGCAATTACGCTGTATCCTTCGTCTGCAATGTAACACCGATCTGTGTAGAAGCAAAACATTAATCTGTGTCATAAATGTAAAACAGTATTGTTGTTTTAATCCACACTTACAATAATTTCTCAAGGTTGGAATCCCGAAATCTCAACTTAAATTCACAGATTGAAATTCCTGAAAGTGTTCGAAAGAGGTTGAGAAAAATTGAAAACGACAAGGGAAGAATCTTCTATTAACGACAAGGTTCCTGCTCAATGCAGTAACTTCTATTATCACTTGCAACAAAATTGCCCAATAACTTCGGGTAGATGTTTCATGTTTCTTTTCAATGTTAGAAAACATCGTAAGGGACAGACGACATAATTTTGTGGAGTAAATTCTGAAATGTACAAGATCGTATATTTTTTTTTATAAACGTGTTGAAAATTAACTTCTTCTAACATTGTTGTTATGATTATTATTTTTTTAAATAGTTTGTACTTAATATACTGACATTATACTAAATCAAATTTATAATATGTCAATAAATTATTTTATTGCATCGCGTATTATTAATATTTTAGATTTCATTACACCCAAAAATGTTGTAAATTAAAGAAAAACATGATTTTGGCCTGTTTTAGGTGTTAAATACATGATCTTACACACTTTGGGTTTTTACTGCATGAAAATCCGTTAAACTTAGAGGCAAACTTTAAAATTAAAAATTATAAGTTGTGATTTATGTCATCTCACTGGCGTGAAGTTAAATGTAAACCCCCGACTTTCTCTCTCCTCCTCCTCCCCCTAAATGTTTACATGAATTTGGGAAAATATTAATGCCAGGAGAGGGCATTACTTAAGGAAAGGGGAACCTGAAATATGACATGGAATTGACATATCTAGGGGAAGACAGATTTAGATTACTGACATTTATTAGATGATAATAAACAAATAGCATTTGATTAAAAACCCCAAAAAAATACTTAAGCTATTTGATAAAAAAACTCCTTAAACTATTTGATAAAAAAAAATACTTAAACTGTCTGATTAAAAAAATACTTAAATTGTCTGATAAAAAAAATAAAGTGCAGTACTTATTGACGGCTTCATTGGGTACCCAATCTGGCATCGTTGCTAATAATCAATGGCATCGATGGCAGGTAATCGATTACTGGAGAGTTGAGCGAGGTCCTCACTGCTACGACTTCCAAGACGAACTCCCACCAGAGGTGCTCCACATAAACAATAGGCCGATAAGGCGGTGATATGATGGAGGGCACTCTGGTGTGTGTTGGCCAACTCAAATCTGGATCCACACTGACTCTGCGAGCGACTTATCAACCGGTGCTCCGTCCTTTTAATCCTCTATAAAGGATGTAGTGTTCTCAATCCGATTACGGGGCCTCGGAGGCGTCCCGTATCGTTATTCGTTTTGTTTACTTTCCAACATATTTCACTTAAACAAAATCAATACACTCACATTCGAAACACAAAGATATTCTTAGAACATTTATAATATTATCAATAATTATTAATTCTTTATATAAACTAAACAAATACAAAAAAAAATATTTATCTCTAATTTACACTTTTTTTTTATAATAAATTTTACGAGGGTACTTTGTTAGATAATTACTTGTCAGCGCAAGACCCCTTATTCGGGCTCAAACAATGAATGATAATTCCTTCCCTTCCTCAATAAAAAAAACAAACGAATTACAGGCGTAAACAATCGCTAATCTACATTGACTACAACTACTCAAAATGCAAAAGTCTATCGGTCACATAAATAATTATTGGTTTATGAGAAAGAATAGTTACAGGGTCAGGATACAAATCTGAGACTTTCTAATTTTCATTCAGAAACATTCTAATTTAAAATCATATATTTACAAAAAAACAACAACATAAAATGTCTTTGTCGCAAATCGCAAGGTTTTAACAACATTAGTCAATTATAATCTCAGAAGGATACCCCTATTGGTGAATTGTCATATTGTCAATTGGAAAATATATACCGTGTAATTTTACTGGGAAATTCTAGTGACATGCCTTCTAATGTTCTAGTAATCTTAGCAACCGGGACTTGTGAGAACCTTTTGAACAGTCGGAACGCGAAGCTACCCTCTGAAGCACAATGACTGTCGGGTCGCCCGAGGGGGGAGGATGCCCGCGGCAGGATAGGGACTCTACGACTCGGCCGCTGTCCGGCGAGCGTCAAGAAAGAGATAAAATTGGTAAACCTGTGCTCTTTGACCTTTGCTGGTGGCCTAGTCGGTGGACAGCTTTATTCGTAATGATCTGTCTCCATAAGATCTTAGAAGGTGTGCCCCGACGGTGCACTATGTCCAGGAGAAGAGGAATAGGCTAGGTATTATAGGTAATTTATGTGGTCTTGGAATGACCACGAATTCACACTCGGTATTTCAGGGTAGGCGAAAACCGTCCGGATCTCAAAGGCGAGTGTGAACAGAAGAGAGGCAGACTGGATCGCTGGGGGAGACGCTACTAGGTAAAGTTTGTAGGGCCCCAGAAGTGCATCATCCCCATGGAAGAGGTCACTTCCAATGAGGTGCTAGTTTTAGTGAGACGAAGACAGAGAATACCACTAGGAAGGTGTGGGGTCTGACAACGCCGGACTACAACATAATGAGGTTAGGAAAGAGAGATGCAGAGGTAGTTGAATAAGAAAGCCATGGTTCAAGTAGAGCAGCAAGTGCTAGCGCAGAGAGAGAGCAGTGTTCTTCAGGTGCTGGGTCCCAAAAGTCATTTTTTTTTTCTTCCCTATCCCCTCAAAAATGACAAAATGATTATTTTCATTATAGACCCTCACTTGAATCTATTTACATTGCAGTTCCATATTTGCTGTAGCATCGCTACATTATATACAAGGTCTGAATCCCATATAAAATTATATAATTTAATACAAGTATATTGATACACATTATACTTGACTTCTTTGATAAGACTCTATAAGGTGATGGGGCTGTGACAAAACCTCAAATCTGGGCCTAGGCAGTCAAATAGGCAAGTCAGAGGCAGGGGTAGCCTCACCCTGCCCCCTAGTGACCTTCAGCTGTTTCCTGGACTACATTCCCCCTCTCTTACTTAGCTGGCGCCTTTAAAACATGGAAACATAGTTGGATATTTTCTGGGCCAAGAAGAGGTGAACTTCTTTCTATTTATTTGTGGGGAAGAAGTTGACACAACAATGACCATCCGGAAAAAATTCAAAACATCTTTTGTTCAGAGTATTCCCATATTCCCACTCAGAGAGTTAGAACTGGGGATCTGGAAATTCGGCTAATGGATCCCGGGATAATAATAATTATATTATTGAACTATAGATATATAAAACATTATTTATTTATTTGGTTTGATTTATATTTTATTTTAAGCAAGAACCATTTATTCAATTACTTTAGTATGTGTATTATTCAAATATTTATTATTTATATATATATATTAATTATATATTTTTTCATATAATTTAAAACTTTATATTTAACTTTAACGTTATCTCAAGGTTCTGTTAATAAAATTTTAGGAAACTTCTGGCAAAAGGAATAATGGTTTTATTTACACACATTGAATATATAAAAATTGATATACAAATAAACTACGTACGTAATAAAAGAATATTGTTAAAACTAAATTTACGTATTATACTGGCCAGTGCTTCTCTGTGTTGCTTTCTTCGATGATCGTCTTCATTTGCGTGTTCCGAATCGTCTTGCTTGAGCGTCCTTTGTTCTCGTGCCGGAGAAAGTGAAAAAGGGCTGACCTCGTGCACCATGAGCAGCAGTGCTGCTTCTTGTCTGTTGCTACCTGCTCTGCCGGATCCTGATAAAAAAGTGAGTTTTTTCGTCCTCTGGCGGATCATATATCTGCATCTCTCCGCTGCCTTACTGATCTTTCAACTGGTTATTTAATGCCAGTTATTTCGGATATTTATACTTTGCTTAATTTACGTAGTTTATTAATAAATATTTATATTAATTATGATATTATATTTATTATAAATATTAATAATTAATATAACGATAGTAAA
The DNA here is from genome assembly GCA_930367205.1 of Acanthosoma haemorrhoidale. Lineage (NCBI taxonomy): Eukaryota > Metazoa > Arthropoda > Insecta > Hemiptera > Acanthosomatidae > Acanthosoma > Acanthosoma haemorrhoidale. Next base: position 13,538,028 of record OV884011.1, on the reverse strand, counting down.
AACGTTCATACTTTCATAGGCATGAACCACGGATCGTTATTACGGTTTCAACGCTTGCATTTTCCGAGTTTATTTAAACAAACACCATTAAAAATCATCATATAAAAATATCACAACAGTATATTATTTAAACAGACAGAGGTAGGTGATTTGTAAGTTTTACTCGTCATCGACGAACATTTTAAATATCTAATAATTTTCAAGTAGAGGCCTGGAAACTGTATGGAGATGAAAGACTATTTGGAGACCTGGGACCCGGAAGAGTGCCTAGAGGCAGTGCGGTATTTCCTGTACCATGTGACCAAGGCAAAAGCAGTGCTCGAAATGATAGGAACATGGCCAATGTCCCACTGCCATTGTGGGCTTCAGAGAATCAGGTGACAGTAACTACCAAAGCTAATCACTTTCAAATGTTTCAGCCACTCGAATACAGCAGGGATCTCCACGACCGCAAGACTCCGCTGAGATACCTCATAGCTGATCCACCCAAGCCTACTCTGGACTTCGAGGAACTTGTTCTTTGTACAGAGCCGCTCATCTTCGGGAACCAGGTCCCGTCTCTCTCCCTGGCAAAAGGACCATCCAGGAAACTCCTCATTGAGGAGATGGTCCAGATTGAAGACCTATATATACCCATGGCTTGGATAAAATATCTCTAACCAAAAATTAACTGAAAAGTATGAATTGTGAAATGTTAGCAGCATGTATTCCACCAGAATGCTCAGTAAAATCATGCTGTTTATGTGTAAATATTTGTGCATAGATATGTGTGCTTTTTTTTTAAATTATTTGCTATATTATTTTATTTTTATTAAATCGAACCTCATACTGGCAGGTGTAGAATAAATCGTCTTTACTTTTTCCACTATTTTATATATATTATCGGTGTTAATGCTACACCAATGCTCATTGAAACGTACAATCGCTATATTATTTTTAAATTAAAATGAAAATTAAATTAAATTAAAATTAAATACAGAAGAAACAGTCGTTTCTTATACACAACAGTTACAAAGGTAGTCACCAATTGAGTAGTGGTATTCATATGCATAATTTTCACGAATAGAACAACAAAACATATGTGGACAAAAACTTAGCGGTCAACTATGAAACTTATTTTAGAAGGAAAATTACTTTAGCTCCAAAAAAAGTAGTGATCCTTATTGCCTACCCTACTTGTAATATCTATGTACAGTATATATTCAATAGATCAATTTTAATGGTTATTTATTTCTAAAAAATTCTTATTACTGGTTTCTTCTTGAAACTGTCCTGTATTTGAATATAATTAGGTTTGCAGGATATTTCTTTTTTTTCTTGGTTAGAATTCTTTTCAACAACAGTCGATCTGCATAGATAGTCATTGGCTCATACTTCAGAGATAAATTTGTAGTAGTTTTATTATAAGAATGAAGTTAATTGACTCTTATGTTCAGTCCTTTGTATATTATCCTTTTGTTTATACTATGTTTTTCAAACACTATAGTCATCCTACAATTCATCTTATTGACTTGATTCAGAATACTTGAGCATTTACTAGTACCTTTTTTAGATTTTAAATCTTCTTGCCACAGACAACAGTTTTATTTTAACCTATTTTTCCTGTCAACTAGCATCAATTAAAAAAAACAACCTTATTTCAGATAATTGTAGATTTTAAACCTACCAAAGAAGCACCTGTTGTATAATTAAGTTTGTTTTTGTTCTTGGACTCAATTTTTGAAAAAAAAATATGGAGATTAATTTAATAAAACTGCCTGCTTATGGAAGTTGCACTGTACATCGTTTTAAATGAATCCATATCATGAAATATATTTTTTGCTCAAGTTTTCTATTAGCTAATCCCCACTTCATAATATCTGATTTATGTAAATATTTAAACCTCAATATGTCAATTAAGTAAAGTTCCACATATTTTCTACTTTTATCCTTAAACTATTGGCAGTTTGTTTTCTGTCATTTATTTTTATAGAGCATAGCAATGAGCATCTCAACAGATTTTTTTAGTTATTGCCTGATAAATTTATTATCATTTGCGCTTTTGTATTTTTTTGAGTAAATCATGCTCTGGTTTTATAAATGTTTGCTAATCTTTAGTCGCTCGTTAAAACCCTATTTTCAGGTTTTATATCAGCTTAACCTATTAATATTTAGTCATTGATGGTGTAAAATAACGCATTTTATTATATATTGCATATCTTTAGTTATAAAGTAGAAATTTATTACTAAGTTGTGTAAAAAACCTGACAAGCGACTGCTTATGTATTTGCTCGTTAATCACACCTAAAATAAAATGTTCATCTCAGCGAAATTGTTTTTTATAACTTATTGATTTCTTACGATTAGTTCCCTCTGGTACGACACATCGATTGTTGCAACTAAAGTGTGAAACATTCAAAAAGGTTATATTCTCTAGAAATTAACCTAGCTCTCGATGTGTTAAAACTGAATACGTACTTTCTGAACAACAAGAGACGCTATCCAGCTTCCATTGTGGCAAGAGCTCAAATCCGGTAAAATTTTGATATTTTACTCTGTGGCACTTTGTTCCCGTGAAGACAGGTAAGTACAGGTAAACTATTATAAGTGAGGCTCTCCCCCTTAACTGGACGTGCGTCGCACGGACCTTTTAGGGCATGGCAAGCCGTAGGGATCCCGCTGATGAATTTCAACATCCCAAGAGAGTTTGCAGAAAGCGTACTCTCCCCCAGGCCCCTGAGGTTAAAACCTCAAACTCTTTCACCCCTCTTAACACAACAGCTCAACCAGAGGCCAGCACATCTGCCGCCCCCACAGCCCTCAAATCGCCACCCCCCCTAATATTAGGCCGCATAAACAGTTATGACCTAACCCGTCTGCTTACTGAAAATAGTGTGAGAAATTTCAGAATCTCACAAACACAACAGGACACTAAAGTCCTGTGCCATGCTGTCTCTGACCATCAAAGAACAGCTGCTGTGTTAAGGGAACTAAAAATCCCCTTCCACACATTTGCCCCCCGAGGCACAAAGCAGAACAAAAAATTCTTGCTCCACGGCTTCGATTTATTGCACCCGATCGAGGAAATAAAAGCCGATATTCAACAGCTCGGTAATATAATCGATGTTTATCGATTAAGGCGCTCCGACCATAACGGTGCTAAGACTAAGATCGAGCCGATCTTCGTTATCGGAGATCATACCTTAACTCAAGCTATGATCAAGCAAATCGGCCACATAAATAACGTGCTCTTCCGTGTGAGCACATTTCATGACAAAAGGGGCATTCCTATGTGCCTCAACTGCCAGGAGTACGGCCACACCAGGCGGTACTGCTTTAAGCAGGCAAAATGCGTGAGGTGTAGCGAGCCTCACGAAACTAAAGACTGCCCCAGGGACGCCTCAATTCCCCTGAAATGCGCGAATTGCGAGGGTAACCACGTTGCCTCCTTTCAACAGTGTCCCCATAGATTGCAGCTCCTACAGGCCGCTGAAAATAGAAAGCAGGTTAAACAACAGAACACAGCCGGGCCGAGAATGGCCAGATATCAGCCTGCTCCCCCCCCCACCTCGTCAGACAGCCTCATATGCCCAGATGGCATCCGGTAACACCAGGGCTCCGGAAGTTCCCCCAGAGCCCCTACCACAACAAAACAATAAATACAATAACAACAACAATAACAATGATGCCATCATGGCCGTGTTAGTCAACTTGATCGCGTCAATGAACAAACTATCAGAGGCGGTAACCGAAATGATGAAAGATTTAAGAAAACTTGCATCTAAATGAGTGGGCACGCAATTTTAAATTACAACGTCTGCGGCATTACGCCCAAACAAGCCGACGTAGAAGTAATTCTACGGTGCCATACGCCGGACGTTGTCGTCCTTACAGATACCCGGCTGAAGAAAATACACTTCTGCCGCTTCCCGGGTTATACTGTTTACCGTCACGACACCGAAACTACCTCAGGAGGAGTAGCGGTGTTAGTCAGAAACGGTATACCCTGTAGGAGACTGCTCCCCCCCGTCAACCTAGGCCCCGATCAATTTATTGTAACGCTCCAGCTACGGCTCACGAAAAATACCATTGTGTCAGGAGTCTATAGAAGACCGAGAGCCGCCTGTGACCCGTACAAGCGTCTGCTCAGTACGGTAGCTCATGGCCGAAGACACGTCATTGTGGGTGACCTAAATGCAAACCACAGCTGGTGGAGTAGTACTAGGGCAAACGGCCTAGGCCGCTATATTACCAAAACCCCATTTACGGTCATCCACCCAGGATTGCCGACCTTCCGTCATTTTGCTAACCCAGACAGAACCTCCACGCCTGACCTGCTCCTGACACAAGAGCCACACCGGGTCACCGGATGCTCCGCTCTGGACTTTACCACTTCCGATCATCGTCCTGTTCTCTACGAACTAGAAGGCGACATGCCAAAGCCGCCTGCTTCTAGATACAGGTACGATGAGGCTAAGTGGGACCTCTACAAGCGTCTCATTAAAACCGATTTGCCCACTATCACGCCCCTTAGGCACACCTGGGACATAGATTACGCTGTCTATCAGTTACAGGACGTCATCGAACGAGCTGCCGATGCATCGATCCCCAAATTTTCTCCGAAGCCCCCTTCTCTGAGGAAACCTCCGGATCACATCCTGCAACTGATAAGACAGCGTAACAACATTAAGAACAGGTGGTTTAGGACCAGAAACAGGGACTTAAAACCGGTTTTAAATTCTCTCACAAACCAAGTAAGGTCCCTGATGGCTCAGTGGAAAAATTCGGTCTGGGAAGATCGCCTCACCAGTCTGCACGGCGACCATAAGCAATTGTGGAAACTCGTGAAGACCTCTACCTCAAAAAGGAATGGTGTCAGGCTGGCCAGTTCATCCCCACCACCGAGCAAGCGGACATTTTGGCGACCTATTACGAGGAAGTGAGCCGTGGCCAAGGCGAACCAATAGGAACGCTCGATCCCCCCTCCCCCTCTCTCCCCACCACTACCGATATCTGGACCTCCCACAGGCAAGTCGGAGCCATCATTCGGAGAACAACCGGCAAGAAGTCACCAGGGCAGGACTCGATCCAGAACATCCTACTGAAGCAGCTGCCGAGGAAAGGAATCTCGTTCATAACTAACGTCTTGAACTCCTGCTTCAGGCTTCATTATTTCCCTCAGAACTGGAAACATGCAGTAGTGATCCCTCATCTGAAACCAGCGAAGAGCGGATATGAGCCATCTCATTTCCGCCCCATCAGTCTGCTGACTCAACTCTCGAAGCTGTTCGAGAGAATTATCCACATACATCTCTCCGGGCACTGCGAGTCACAGGAAGTCATCCCACCAGACCAGACTGGTTTCAGCACAGGCTTAAGCGCGAATAACAACCTGGTGAGATTGCAACACCACGTCGCATCGAACGTTCGAAGCAACAGAGCTACCGCAATGATTTCTCTGGACTGTTCGAAAGCCTTCGACTCTGTGGATCACTACATCCTAGTCCAACGTCTGAGGGAATACGAATTCTCGGATCAGCTGCAGAACCTGATGAGATCCTACCTTACAGGCAGAACATTTTCGGTTCGTATAGGCACTACGACCACGACCCGAAGAAACTATTCTGCCGGTGTCCCCCAAGGATCGGTGCTAGGCCCGTTGCTGTTCAACATTTACACCGCCCACATCGTAGGAGCCTCGTACTCCAACTGCGAGGTATCCGCGTACGCGGACGATATAGGTGTCTACAGCACTAGCATCAATCCATCCAGAGCCCTGAAATTCGCTGAGAGCGCCAGTCAACAAATCGCCGAGAAACTCGATGCCGTCTACATTAAAGTCAATCCGGCCAAGACGCAAGGAATAATATTTAGTTACAAATCCGGAAAAAAGAAGCTCCCGAAATCCTTCGTGTTAGACGGCAAAGAATGCCCTGTAATCAACAAGCTGTGCTACCTCGGTATTACCCTCGGTAGGCACTTGTCGTTCACAACGCACCTCGGCAGGAAATTAAAAAGTGTTAGGAAGAAATTCTTCAGCCTCGGACACCTACTTCACAGCCCGGCTCTATCAGTACGCCTCAAGCTGATGATATACCAGAGCGTGCTAAGACCTGCATTAATGTATGGAACCCCTCTCTACAAGTATTTGACTCCCAACACTCTCCTAAAGCTCCAGCAATTTCAGAATAGAGTTCTCCGCACCTCCCTCAAACACACCCCTTTCGACCGAATGAAGGCTGACGAAATCCACAAAAAATTCGAAGTGCTCACTATCCAAGATTTTATCAAGAGAAGGCACATCAAATTTTTTGACTCCCTAAGACATAGCCATAACCCACTATTCTCCGACCTTCAGCCGCCACCAATGCCCGTCAGATAGATGGAAGCACTGCTGGACCGCCGAAGCTTGGCGAATGAAAGACATCATAGAACCAGAGGACTGACGGACCTACACCCAGCCGAGAGATCGAGGCCGATCTCCCGGCCGACTCAACCGACGCCACATTACCCCATCTACCTGTGTAAGCAGGGTTGATCTTCCGGCCGATTAGGCCGACTCATTCAGGCCCCCGGCGGGGCGGCCGGCCAGGCTACGCCTGGCCTACAACAGACCATCGCCTAGGCACCCCTAGGCTCAATCCTTGGTAGACTCTCACTACCTTCCTGACTCCATCCGCCTTTCTAGGCATTCCACACCCCAAATCCTTCTCATAAATCCTTCAAATAGGGGTCTCCCCTTAGTGAAAGGCACTTTCCAGCCAAGAATAATTTTCCTTATTTTTCCCACATTCCTATTTTTATAAGTTTGAGAGCTTAGGAAAAAAAAAAAAAAAAAAAAAAAAAACCTCTGGTACAGTTTTATACAATCTTTCTCAATCGTAATTATTTTCAACTTTGAACTATCTTTATCAAATGACTATAACCATGTTATAGCATTAAAAAAAAAGTTGATGTGTCAGGTGTTGTTTACCATCCCTTCCACTTCGGCTCGGGTCCATCTTCAAGGTGCACAAATATACCTGATTAATGCTGAGAAGTATTCATCTTCTTTAATTAATTTGACTTTATCTACGTTTAATTAATAAGTTTCATCACTTTTTTTATTTATTTAAATATATATATTATTCTAATATTTGTTTATTTATTAATAATAATAATTTAATTATATATTCTTTCATATAATTTTAAAAACTTTATATTTATAACTTATACGTTATATCAGGGTTCTGCTAATAATTTATAGGAAACTTCTGGTTAAAGGAATATTGGTTTTATTTACACACATTAAGATATAAAAATTGATATACAAATAATAAATTACGTACGTACTAAAAATAACTGTTAAGATTAAAATTACGTATTATACTGGCCAGTGTATCTTTGTGTTGATATCTTCGATGGTCGTCTTCTGGTTGCGTGGTCCGGATTAGCGTCTTATAAGATGCAGCGCGTGGTCTGATACGTCTCCTATCGGCTTGGTTGTGTCGAGCGTAGCCTTCTTCCGGTAGCGTCTGCTCCTCGTGTAGGTCAAAAACTGAATAAGGCCGCTTCTTTTTTTTTTTTTTTTTTTTTTTCTTTTTTTTTATTTCAAAACCTCAACAAAACAATACAATGTACAAAAAAGAAAAATAACAAAATATTTGGATTACATATTTCTCCTCTTACTGCATTTACATGCATTTGGCGGAGTGCCTATATATAATAAATTTTTATTGTCGTTAATAGTTCATTGTTCTTATACAACACTAGGTGATGAGGGTCACCTTCTATTTGTCACCGACACCAACACTAAACACTAGGAACAAAAACAAAACAAACTAAATCTCTACCTAGAACCTAGGACTAGAGTGTTCCAGCCGCGACAGCGTCCTGCCATCGTTGGGGGAACGGAGCGGGGGTTATAGTGTTAAACACCGGGTTTGTTAGATATTGTAATGAGTCAAAAAATTTGATATGTCTACGCTGGATGAATTCATCCACCGTAGGCAGCTCAAATATCTCATGAAGCTCACTGTTTCTTCGCTGCTCGAATGAAGTACCTCTGACCACTTTCATCAGTATACCGTTTTGGAATTGTTGGAGTTTCTTAGCTGTCGTATACGTCAGATAACGAAATAGTGGTGCACCATACAGCAGAGTAGGCCTGTTGGGTCCCAACTATTTTTTTATTATTTTTTTTTCACTCACGTAATTATAACGATTAATTTTATTTTATTTGTTAAAAGAAAAAAAAAAACAAGATTGTATTATTTGTTGTATTGATATGCATAATTAATAATTAAGGTTGTTTACGTCTAAGCAAGTGATAAGGTGACCTCTAATGCGATCGGCAATTGTTTCGGCATGGCGGATCAACTCCGATCGTCATCTAATTACTGGCTCAGTTCCCTGAAAGTTGTGAACGAAGAAGGACGCTTGGAAATTTGTTGATTGATGTTGACCCCAGATTCACCCTACTTCTTCATCGCTGACTGTACACCGGACATCCACCACCCACCCACGCTCCCCATTGTTTGGAGAGTTAACATCGAGAAGAATTTTTCTTCTCCACTTTGGGATCTCCGGTAAGCGGTTATTTTGATAGTACACACACCAATTATCTCCAGATTCAGCTCACATCATCCTTTCACTTGCAAAGAATAAAATATTATTGACTTTTGGTGATTGACAATGTTAAATTTAGTAAATATAGGATTTAATTAATTTTTATTTATACTAAAGCGTAAAGACATTTATATTTTTGTTATCTATGTTTCTTTCATTTTATTTTTAGATTAATAACCCCGTTACTAACATTACTTTTTTTTTGTTTATATATATACGATTATTACATATGTATTGCCAGTTTATAATTTTAGTTTTTTTTTGTATAATCTTTCCTCAATTATATTTTGTGTAAACAATCTTGTTTTTTGTTGTTTTTCTGGGAAAATGCAGGCATCCATTCTTGTACTTTTTTTCTGAATTTCACAGCCGGTAATTTGCAAGGGACAGAAGTTCGGCGACGTAATTTACTAGCCCCTTCTTCCACATCTTTTGGTCCTCCGGGCCGGATATTGTGATTCAGAAAAAAGTAATTGTATTTACAACATTCCGTCTTGATCCTTTTATATAATCATCTTCCCACTCACAAGATTTGTTTATTTTAATTGGTATTTTATTTGTTTATTGATAAATTCTGCCATCAACATGCCTCCTAAAGTTAACCAGGATGATTCGGAAGAGCAAATGGATGCTCTTACTGATGAATTCAAGGACTTAGCTGATGATATTAATGAAACTAAGACCGTTGGATTATCAATGGGAACTGACTCAACCAAACAAAAAATCTTCGCTGCTCGCATTTCTCGACTAGACAGTGCTTATGAGAAGTTTTCAGCGTGTTATTTGAACTTGAGAAGGGTAGTAAAAAGGTTAAAGAAGCCCTTAACAGAATACGAACTGGTTTATAAAGAAGTCCGTGCCAGCTATTACGAAGCGATAGCATTGGGTTTTTCTACTGCCCCTAAGGAATCTGAATCCACTGGAAATAGATCACTGGTTGAAAGAGGCGAAGAATATTCGCAATTACGCCTTCCCACAATTAATATTCCTACTTTTTCAGGCAATATTTCAGATTGGCCTTCGTTTAAGGATACCTTTTCTTCCATGATTCATGATAATACAGACTTGAATCCCATTCAAAAATTCCATTATTTGAAGTCCTCCCTAAAAGGTGGAGCGGCTCAAATTATCACGGCTATCAATGTCACTCTCGACGGCTACGATCAAGCTTGGGCAGCTTTAACTAAAAGGTATGACAGCCAACGATTACAAGCCACCCACCATCTGATGAATATATTCAATTTTCCACCACTTCAAAAATGTTCCCTCGCAACTCTTGATCACTTTTCGTCAGTAATTCTTGAAAGCGCTGCAGCCTTTAATAGATTGAACTTAGCTGATCCCGCAGGCTTTATATTGTACACGTTTGCCGTCAGGCTGTTAGATGCCAAAACTCGAGAGCGTTTCGAAAACGAATTTGGTTCCAGATCTGAAACTCCGACTTGGAAGGAATTTTCGGATTTTATCCACCAATTAATCATTCAGCTTCAAGCAAATACTATGACGTCAAACCAAAAGGCCACTCCAGCTAACACTGACTATAAATATACTCACCAGGCAAAAAAGGTGTTGATGTCTTCCGGAGCAGTCACCGAACAATTTAAATGTCCCGTCTGTACGGAGAATCATAAAATTTATGATTGTCCTAAGTTTCGATCACTCGCTCCCAGACAAAGATTTGAAAAAATCAAATTGTTAAACCGTTGCCTCAACTGTTTTGCTTCAGGTCATTCAGCTTCGAAATGCCCCTCTACCCATTGTTGCAAGCAGTGTCATTTACGGCACCATTCTCTTTTACATTTTTCGAAAGGTTCTGACACCCACTCCATATCAAATCGTAATCAAGGTCATTTCGTTTCTAGTGTACACTCATCACTGGGAACTCATTCATCTGAAAACTCTACAAGGAAATCTCACAATATACCCACACACTCCGAGTCTTCACAAATAACAACCAATAGTCCCAACCCCCAGCCGTACAAACATCCGTGTTGTCGTCGGCTTCGACAGAACGAATAAATGTTCTTTTGGGCACGGCTCTATTTAAGATTAAAGACTCCTTTGGTTGTTACCAGTTGGTGCGAGCTCTAATTGATAGTGGGTCTCAACGCTCCTTTATCACCTCGCAATGTGCAAGGCGATTACGTTTGCAACTTATTCCAAATGATCATAATTTGGTTGGTTTTGGGAGCCATCCTATTTCTGGTTGTAAGCACCAAGTTTATTGCAGTATTTCTTCCAATAAGGTAGAATCGCCAGCGCATCACACATACGCAATTGTGATTGATTGTATTAGCAACGAAATGCCCTGCGAAATCATCATGGATACGGTAGTCCAACATTATCAACATTTAGATCTTGCAGATCCAATGTTCAATCAGCCAGGGCCCATAGAATTTCTTGTTGGTGCTGATCTATTTGGGGAAATCTTGGAAGGAGAGGTAGTAAAATCAGCTCATGGATTTCCCAATGCCATAAAAACCACACTTGGTTGGATTTTATTAGGACCCATTACAACGGCAAATCCATTTCTCTGCAGCACTACCTTGCTCGCTAATTCTACACCTTCATCTGAACTTCAGGAGTTAACTCAGGTGATGACTCGTTTTTGGGAAGTCGAGGAAATAAATGATGTTCCGAGAAGCAATCCACTTGATATAAAAAGTGAGGATCATTTTAAAAGGACTCACTCTCGAACACCCTCCGGTAGATACATGGTCCGTTTACCCTTTAAAACGCAACCTCTCAACTTAAAACTCGATTGGGATGATCCAATTCCACCTGCTATTTCCAAGTCCTGGGAAATACTCTTTAAAGATCTGGCGCAATTAGAAGCTATTAAGATTCCCCGTGGTCTTAAACCACACTCCCCAGCAGAGATGTCTGTTTTGGGATTCGCTGACGCATCTTCTTTAGGTTATGCGGCAGTTCTCTATCTTCTTTCTCAGGATCAATTGGAAAGGGTAGACTCCCATCTGATGATCGCTAAAACCCGATTAGCTCCATTAAAAACCCTCTCAATTCCAAGGCTTGAACTATGCGCTGCTCTACTTCTTGTCAACCTTTTGCGATCTGTTCAACTCATTACACAACGATTAAAACCAACCTCTATTTTCTTGTTGTCTGATTCTTCCACCGTTTTATCGTGGTTAAATACACCTGTCCATCAACTGAAAACATTCGTGGCCAATCGAATAGTGAAAATTTTAGATAACTCCTTTCTCCCTAATTGGCATCACATTCGTTCAGAAGATAATGCCGCTGACATTGCGTCTCGGGGAACTTCTCCATCAGACTTGGTCAATCATTCAGTTTGGTGGAAGGGACCTGACTGGATGAAGAAACCATTGTCGGAATGGCCATTAACTAAGCCAACAAAATCATCGAATTGTTCAGACTTACCTGAGACAAAACCAGTTTGTACTATCTTGGCTACCACAACCAATGCATCGTCTTTATTTGAAGTTATTGAAAAATTCTCATCCTATTCCAAATTAATTAGGGTACTTGCATATGTCCAACGCTTTATCGTAAATTCTCACCCTCATTCAACCAAGATAAAAGGTCAATTAAGCTTAGAGGAACTTCGTCAAGCTACTCACACCTTGGTGAAAATAGTTCAAAGACATCATTTCCCCTCTGTAAGCTCCAAACCTTCTCTTATAACATCGCTAAAATCATTATCCGTTTTTATCGATTCTCGTGGAGTGTACAGGGTGGGCGGTCGCCTCAGTAATGCCCCTATAAATTATGATGCTAAACATCCCGTGTTGTTACCCTCTAAATCACATTTTGTGGAACTACTTGTCGACCACTACCATATTGTTTATTTACATGCAGGACATCAGCTCCTCCATTCAATACTACGTCATCATTATTGGATTATTTCAGCAAGACGTCTGATACGCACTCGAATTCACCGATGTTTGAAATGCCATCGCCTAAAAGTAAGACCTTACACACCTTACATGGGAAATTTGCCAATGTCAAGATTCGAGCAAGGCCGACCCTTTATCAATGTCGGGATTGATTTCGCTGGTCCATTCTCAATCCGTGAATCCTCTCGCCGTAAGGCTGCCCTTGGCAAAGCGTATGCCTGCTTATTTGTGTGCATGAGCACAAAGGCGTTGCACATTGAGATCGTGTCGCAATTGACAACAGTAGCCTTCTTAGCCTGTTTAGACAGATTTATAGCTCGACGAGGACTACCCAGCAGAATATTCTCCGATAATGGAACAAATTTTGTAGGAGCGTCACGACATTTAAAAGAGCTATGCTCCTGGTGGAATACCTACTCCCTGAAAAAGGACATCGAAAACTACTTCGTCAATCGAGAAATGAAATGGAGTTTTATCCCTCCATTCGCACCTCATTTCGGTGGTTTGTGGGAGGCTGGTGTGAAGTCGTTTAAGTATCACCTTAGGAGAGTAATGGATTGCCAACCCCTTACATTTGAAGAACTCTCCACCATCGCAAATCGCATAGAAGCGATTTTGAATTCTCGACCCATGCATCCTATGTCATCATCACCAGAAGACTTGGATGTCTTGACGCCGGGTCACTTCCTGATTGGTGCCCCTCTAGTTGCTCTGCCAGAACCAGAGTCAATCGAGCCATCGCGCCATCCAATCTCGAGATGGAATCTCATTCATCGCTGCATAGGCAATATTTGGAAACAATGGCGACGGGACTACTTACATTGCCTACAACAACGTAGCAAATGGACTACTGAATCGGCAAATGTAAATATCGGCACACTTGTGCTTCTTATTGACCCTAATGTACCTCCCCTCAGTTGGCCTGTAGGGCGCATTAAAGAAGTTTTTCCTGGACAAGACGGGATTGTCAGGGTAGTAAAGGTGAAAACCTCTACAAACGAGTATACCCGTTCCGTTACGCGCCTAGCTCCATTGTTACCTCCATAGTGTGTTAATCTACCTGGAAATTTTCTACGCAAATTTGGTGGGCGGTAGTGTGTGTACTATCAAAATAACCGCTTACCGGAGATCCCAAGGCGGAGAAGAAAAAATAGTGGTGCACCATACAGCAGAGTAGGCCTTAGTATGCTCTTGTATATCAATAGTTTGAGACGCAGTGATAGATTGGGGGAAGTTAATAAGTGCGTAAGCCGGTAAGACTTCATGCGTGTATGCTTCAACTTCTTCGCAAAATGGTTACTAAAATGGAGGTGTCTGTCCATTTTAATTCCCAGATATACTAGGTTGTTGGCTGGTGAATTTTTCTCTGTTCCTACTATGTAACTAGTGGGGAGCGGGCTTTTTCCCTTTTGAAAAGAGAAAATTACACAATCAGTCTTACCCGCGTTTACAGAGATATTGAGTCTCACTGATCTGGTTACAGGCTGCTTCAGCCTGCCTTAGAGCTACCTTGGCACTCATGCTGCTGTTGTACACCGCTATGTCATCTGCGAAAGCAGTAACTGTGGAATTTTTGTACCGGGCTCCGACAATCTCAGACGTGTATACGTTGAATAGTACAGGGGATAAGACGGCTCCTTGGGGTACTCCACAGGTCAGTGGCACAGCTTCGAAGAAGCTATCACCCACTCTCACCCGCAGCGATCTGTTTTTCAGGAAGCTAGCCAGAATTGAATACAGTTGTTCCGGGCATTCCCGGTCACAGGCCGCTTCTGGCTCGAATTCCGTCTTTTATAGTCCCATCTCCGCCATATTGATATCTTGTCTTATAATGTCCGTTGTTTTGAATATTTATTACTTTGCTTAAATTAGAAGTTTATATAATAAATGTTTATATTAAATATGATATTATTTTTATTTCGATTATTAATAATTAATATGACGACAATAAAAACGTTCATACTTTCAAAAATGAATCATGGATCGTTATTACGTTATTCAATGTTCGCTAATTTCGAGTTTATTTAAACAAACACTATTAAAAATCATCATTTTAAAATATCACAACAATATTTTTGTTTATCTATATACATTAAATATTACTTATTCCTTTTATATATTTCTATGAATGAATAGTTATTTATTCTATTGGACTGAAATGTCAAAAAATTATGTTATTGTTTCATGAAAATTTAAATTATAAACTATTACTTAGGTATTACAAGTTCCACATCATCTCGACAGCTATGCCATGAAAGAACAAATATGGTAGCAGTTGGTTTCCATAAGGAAAGTTGCCCCCATAGGACTACCAATATGATGTGCCTCTTTACAGTACCTGGTTTTTCATGGCTCCCACAGATACTAAAAAAAAAAAATACTAACTATAGAATTATAATGTTTTATTTTTGTTTTATAATGCTAGTGCCGTATTGCATTTAGTTTAGCTAGTATATTGCCTATAGGCTACAACTCATTGTAGCATCGATTAAAATCTAACTGATGTTAATCATTATTTCCAACTAACATTTTATCAATTTTCTTATTGAATATCTGTTTTATAATTTAGCTGTTCAGTGAGAGCTGATCAACCTCATAATACTTTTTGTATTGAAAATGCAATTCAAATATTCAGTCTCTTCAGACGGTTCAATCGAATGATTGAAATTTATTATTGTTATATACATATTTTTATTATATAATATTATGTAATTATTTTATTGTTTTAACATTTGAATCATTAACATCATTTGAAATTTTAATGAATTAAATAGTGCTTCCAAAGCATATTGTGTGTCTATAAAATTCATTATTTATTAAAGAAAATTTATTTTAATAAAGAACTTCATAAAATATATAAAGTGTCTATAAAAACAAAGGCAGGACACCAGACAGGAAGGTTGGGAGAGATGCAAGCCCAGGGAAGGGTACTACCTAGTGGCACACAGGCACATCAAACAAGTATGAATATCTTATATTATTTTCTACGTATTCTAAAATATTGATATTCCAACTCACTTTGCATTAAAACAAAAACACTTAACATTATTTAAAAAAAAAAATTTGAATTAACGTACATACTAAAAACACAACAACAAAATTGATTAATAAAACTATCACAATGGCATTATAACAAATTATGTCGGTTCCCTGTGGTTTTACTAAAAATAATATCACATAGTAAAATATTCAAGATTATGATTGTTAAAATTAAATAATAATTATTATTCCACAAAGTAGTCTCAATAATTTGTGTTAAAAGTAGTACATTAAAATAGTACAGCCCATTCAATATATTTTGTACAATTGTTCATTACATATTTACAAATTTATAGTTACCAAAGTTAAAAGAGGTTTGTAAACCTTTGTTATGGCCAATACAATATCTCACAATGAGTTGCTCATATGGCAGTAAGTTTTAAGGAGCGTGACCATCAGCCTTAGGTCTTCCCTGACAAAATTAACCAGGTCATTACACCTTGGCTGGTCCAATGATGATATTTGGATCAGAACCATACTTGCAATCTCAGACTGTAACCTGAGGCGTTCATACATATCTTTGATTTCTCTGAAGTACCTGTCTTGCCCGAGGCTGCTAAGGTATTCTGGGGTTGGGAGATTTGGAAGAGTCCACAATAAGTCGATCACTTGGAAGTTTATGGGAGTGTCGCACTCTTCTATGTTCCTCGGTCGCCTTCCAGTGCTTCTTTTCCCCATGCTCGAGTATGCTTCAGATCCTGCTGAGGATTCCTTTTTATTAAGATCGCCCAAGTTGCCCTAGCCCACCCAGTGCCTCAGGTGATATCAAAGGTATGTATGAACACCTCAGGTTGTATGAACCTGAACTTATTCAACTACCTCTGCTTCTCCCTTTCCTAACCTCATTATGTTGTAGTCCGGCGTTGTCAGACCCCACACCTTCCAAGTGGTATTCTCTGTCTTCGTCTCACTAAAACTAGCACCTCCTTGGAAGTGACCTCTTCCATGGGGATGATGCACTTCTGGGGCCCTACAAACTTTACCTAGTAGCGTCTCCCCCAGCGATCCAGTCTGCCTCTCTTCTGTTCACACTCGCCTTTGAGATCCGGACGGTTTTCGCCTACCCTTAAATACCGAGTGTGAATTCGTAGTCATTCCAAGACCACATAAACTACCTATAATACCTAGCCTATTCCTCTTCTCCTGGACATAGTGCACCGTCGGGGCACACCTTCTAAGATCTTATGGAGTCAGATCATTACGAATAAAGTTTTCAAACTGCCCACCGACTAGGCCACCAGCAAAGTTCAAAGAGCACAGGTTTACCAATTTTATCTCTTTCTTGACGCTCGCCGGACAGCGGCCGAGTCGTAGAGTCCCTATCCTGCCGCGGGCATCCTCCCCCCTCGGGCGACCCGACAGTCATTGTGCTTCAGAGGGTAGCTTCGCGTTCCGACTGTTCAAAAGGTTCTCACAAGTCCCGGTTGCTAAGATTACTAGAACATTAGATGGCATGTAACTAGAATTTCCCAGTAAAATTACATCGTATATATTTTCCAGTTGACAATATGACAATTCACCAATAGGGGTATCATTATTATTATTATCAACAAGAACTATTAACTGATTAGAACCTTCAATGCTGCTCAGAACGCTTATGCTTTCTTGGGTTTGAGTAAATGAATTTTTTGCTAGTCCACAACCGGTATTAATAAAACTATTGATCTTTTGATTTTGTTATTAAGTAAATTATGGGACTTTCAAAACGGGTTCAGGTAAAAATGAATTATTTATCAATTACAATGCCGAAACTTTTCACAAATTGTCCAAAGTTAATAACAAGCGAAAAATATGCAGTAGAGATAGAAACATTGTTCTTATGAATATCCTAATTGGTAACAAAAAAGCATCCCTGATTTTCTACCAATCTGACATACATGCAAAATACATCCGCGAAAATGTGAGAAAAAGTTCAAACATAGTTTATTTTGATAGTTTTAATGATTAATTTTTATAACTATTTCTCCGTTTAGCACATTAAATAATCGGCACATCAAGATTTAAGACTTCTAATCCTTCTGAGATTATAATTGACTAATGTTGTTAAAACCTTGCGATTTGCGGCAAAGACATTTTACAATTTATATTGTTTTTTTTTGTAAATATATGATTTTAAATTAGAATGTTTCTGAATGAAAATTAAAAAGTTTCAGATTTGTATCCTGACCCTGTAACTATGCTTTCTCATAAACCAATAATTATTTAACTTAACACCAGCGAGTTGACATAAAACACAGCTAATAATTTTTAATTTTAAAGTCTGCCTCTAAGTTTAACGGATTTTCATGCAGTAAAAACCCACAGTGTGTAAGATCATGTATATAACACCTAAAACAGGCCAAAATCATGTTTTTCTTTAATTTACAACATTTTTTTGGTGTAATGAAATCTAAAATAATAATAATACGCGATGCAATAAAATAATTTATTGACATATTATATATTTGATTTAGTATAATGTCAGTATATTAAGTACAAACTATTAAAAAAAATAATAATTATAAAAGCAATGTTAGAAGAAGTTAATTTTCAACACGTTAATAAAAAAAATATACGATCTTGTACATTTCAAAATTTTTTCCACAAAATTATGTCGTCTGTCACTTACGATGTTTTCTAACATTGAAAAGGAACATGAAACATCAACCCGAAGTTATCGGGCAATTTTGTTGCAAGTGATAATAGAAGGTTCCTGCTCAATGCAGTGATTAAATTGCTTTAAGCGAATGTAGTCAGCTTTTTTTTTTCAATCACGGAATAAATTTTGCATTTAAGATTCTTCCCTTGTCGTTTTCAATTTTTCTCAACCTCTTTCGAACACTTTCAAGAATTTCAATCTGTGAATTTAAGTTGAGATTTCGGGATTCCAACCTTGAGAAATTATTGTAAGTGTGGATTAAAACAACAATACTGCTTTACATTTATGACACAGATTAATGTTTTGCTTCTACACAGATCGGTGTTACATTGCAGATGAGGGATACAGCGTAATTGCTTCAGCCCTGAGACTTGACACTTATCAAAATACAGAATTTGTCTATTCCTTCTGGCGTAGAAAGGCTTGGCCATCTAAGTAGGACTAACATGAAGATGATATCTAGTAGTATGATTTGTGGTGTAAACAAGCTTAGAGGTAAAGCAAATACGAACACCATTTGTGACAAGAAAATCAAGAGCCAGCAATGTTATACTTAATTCACAGTGACCAATGAAGAACACATCATTTGGGGCATATCTAGATATTTCTACTCCAGAAATGTTAGTATATTTTACAACAATTATTTTATATACGATATAAATATCAGACTTTGGAGGGGATTAAACAGTTTAAAAAAATAGTGGAAAAGGAGACAGGATGCAAATTTAAAAGTCTGAGAACTCATATTGGTAAAGAGTATGTGAACAAGGACTATGTCAATACATTTAAGGCAAGTACTAAAACATGAAAGATGAAATAGTTCTTTGGCAGCCGCTTGTGACGCCCCTTCACGAACGACACTAGATTCATGGGGCAATAGTTGTTATTTCATTGTAGTTATTATTTCAAGTCTGTTTTTGGATTATATTTATTACGATGGATACCACAGGTATTGTAACTACTATGTCTTGACTCCTTTTTTAATATAAATGTAGAACCATTATTCTAGTCAAATGTTCAATAAATTTGATTGTTTTATTTACAGATGTCCAAGAATCTTCTAAGGTCATCAAGCAAGAAATCAAAGAAGAATTTGACTGTAAGTTTTTTTTTTTAAAGTTTAGTTTGCATTTATTAAGTAGGTTATAGAGTTGAGGCATTTAATGTTTACATATGCGAAAAATTCTTAAATAATCTTACACAAAGCAAATACTAGCGGTACCCCCGTGCAATTCTGCCCTTGTTAATCCCTAGGAGTTTTAAGGAAAGATGTTTATACTTTGACTGGTTTACAGCGTTTCTTTTAATATTACTTTTATAGTTTTGCTACTTTGCCATATTAGTTTTGGTTTGGAGGTAGTCTGGAAGGTATGAGGTTTTAGCAGAATACTCTGGGAAGAATAAATAACTCAAAATGTATAAGTAAAGAACGGATTATATTGGATAATTTTGTTACACAACTCACAATGGTCATTGTCATATAGCAATACTCGTTAGTTCAATATACACACACAACTGCCACCATAATTAAGACAAGCATGAATTACTTGATATATATAATTCAATAAATACAATAATTAATTAATGCGTAATTACATCAATACTCCCTCTTAATTGCGCATTAGGTACAACTAAGTTTAATCTTTTACAAAAGTCATTAAACTTAGTTGCGGGTAAGGACTTAGTCATAATGTCCCCTAGTTGTTCAGAAGATTCAATATAATTTATTTTAATTGTACCATTAGCTACCAAATCTTTTACAAAATAGTATTTTATATCAAAATGTTTTGACCTTTTGGTTTCCATTGTCCCTGAAATTTTAATTGCACCTTGATTATCCTCATAAATTTGTATTACATCATCAAAATTAAAATTTTCACATAATATTTTCTTTAAAAATAGTGTTTCTTTAATACACTCAGCTAAAGCATAATATTCTGCCTCGCAAGTACTAACAGCTACAATTGATTGCTTTTTCGATCCCCACGAGACAACATTATTATTTAATTTAATGACAAATCCTGATATACTTTTTCGGTCATTAATGTCGAATGCATAATCAGCATCGACAAATGCATGTATATTAATTGAGTTACAACCTGAATTTTTAAAACTTAAGCTAAAATTTGCGGTACATATTAGATACTTAATGACATTTTTGAGATGTTTCCAATGGGTATTTGTGTAACAATTTTGAAAGCGTCCAAAATATGAAATTGAATAACACAAATCAGGGCGAGATCCTATCATAAGGTACATTAAACTAACCAATAATTCCTTGTATGGAACATTAGGACAGTCATTAACCGGTCCTTTTTCAAGATTCAATTTAGGTTCAATAGGTACCTTTCTACCCTTAGCATTTGTCATGTTAAATTTATTAATGATTCTTTTAATTAAACCTTCTTGATTAATAATAATATTACCTTGATCATTTTTTAAAATGTGTAAACCCAGAAATTGAAATGAATTATTATTATTACCTAAATCCTTACATTCCATATCAGACATAAACACTTGATATATATAATTCAATAAATACAATAATTAATTAATGCGTAATTACATCAATATGAGGAACTGATATTCTGGAGTGAAAGGTGGATATTAGAAATTAATATTTTTTGGCATATTCTTTTTGCTAGTAATATTTCCCAATCTCGGACCTTGTCATGCATATTTAATACTCTCCCATTTAAAAGTACCTAGGCAACACTTATGTTTCTTAGAAGCATAACAATAGTACCAGTTTTTATGATGGGTTTATGTGGAACCATCAATCAAAATTTACCTTTTTTAAACAATTTAGAAAACTAAAGAATGTTATTTTCTGAATCATCTTCTGAGTATAGAATATGGTATATCAATAAAAGCTGGCCTGTCAGAAAGCCCATCAATTATCAAGGGATACTCTCCATTATCAATTTATAGAAAATCTACAAAGTCTGAGAAAAGAGGGGAATACTTGATGCAATTTTCGGCAAAATTTGTCTAAAATCTCCTACAAGAGCTATTACTTTCCTTCCTTAAGTAATATCAAGGGCCATTATGTTTTTGAAAGGTGCATATAACATGTGCCATTGGTGCTTCATTTTATTAGCTGGGAGTTTGATATTAGATAATTAGATGGAGGGGAACCTATATAGCTTTTATTGGCCTGACAACCAGACCCATATTTCCTTTTTGTCTGCCCTTAAGCTATATAAATATTTCCTTGCCACATATTTAGATACCTCCTTGAGCTCTTTAGGAAGTCAAGTAATGATCTCTATTTGATGGAGTTATGTTCTTCTAATCGAATCCTATCGCACCCTGAGATGTAAAAACTGAGTTTGCTAAATGTTTTGCTTTCTTCTATGAATTGGTTGGAGTCTTCCTTCTCCATTGAGAAGACTAATTGAGTTCAGAAATGCCTATTAAGAGTAGGTGTTCGCTTTATCTGCAGTTCTTGGTGAAAATGCCTTTTATGAGGCTAATGTATGCCAGCTGCAGGTTGTTAACAATGAGTTGTTTTCCTTGGAGGGCTTGTTTGTCTACAGCTGACATTGTTGGACTATTGCTCGTCCATCATCTCCTGGCCCATATCCACTGTTCCTAGATGGAGGCAAATGTGGATCTAGGCAGACTTAGGATGAACAAATGATGAGTTCACTCCTTGCTTAGCCAATTCATCCCTTCTCTCATTGCAATCTATACCTGGTATGTCCAGCGACCCAAAATAGGCTGACATCATTCCTTGCTGTGGGTCTGGCTCTAATTTTTATTGAATATACTGAAGTAGTTATATTAATTATCAATATTTGTTCATAATGTCATAATCAAAATTTGTATTTCTGGCAGATACAATAGTCTTAGTTGCCAAAAAACCATTATTATTTTTATCAGATTTATTTCTGGTAAAATATCACACAGTTAATGACAGATAAAAGAGTTTTTAATAGCAAAAAATTTCAGTCATTTTGTAATTTAGAAAGAATGACGATGTTAGAGTTCACTATCAGTAAAGTTTAGACAGTTTTCCAAAGACAATGCTTCCTAATAACTGTTCGTGGTAGTAACTGCTGCTAATGGTTAAATTGGGAATTCGCAACTCTGCCAATCTCATTGGCAATATCATTCAAAATTTCTAGAAAAGGTGGTAAGCAGAGTAACTCCAGGCAGACTCAGGAGAAAAGCTGAACTGGTAGAACAAGTCATGTTCACTAAACATTGATGAACTTTTATTCATCACTGAATCTTGGTCCCCGCGAACCATTCTTTACTATCTTTTAAGACAGTTCACTTCTTTATTTATAAGTAAATAATTTCTTACTGTTATAAGCAAGTGATCCAATCCACTATAAAGAAGAAGAGCTAATTATGGATGACGGTGAGTACACTAAAGCAATACTGCAGTATCTCTATTAATGAATACATGAAAATGTCTATTACTATGTTGTGCGATGACTTAATTGATAGCTCTGGTATTGTGTTATATTGAGCTGAGACGGAGCACACATCTTAACGTTATAATAAATCTTTTTAATTAAGATAGTTCACTTTATTATGTATAAGTAAATAATTTCTTACTGTTTAAGCAGGTGATCTAATCCACTGTCAAGAAGAAGAGCTAATTATGGATGACGGTGAGTACACTAAAGCAATACTGAAGTATCTCTCATTAATGAATACGTGCAAATGTCTATTATTATGTTGTGCAATGCCTTAATTGATAGCTCTGGTATTGTGTTATATTGAGCTGAGATGGAGCACACATCTTAATGTTATAATAAATGTTTTTAATTATTTTAAGATAGTTCACTTCATTATATATAAGTAAATAATTTCTTACTGTTATAAGCAGGTGATCCAATCCACTGTAAAGAAGAAGAGCTAATTATGGATGACGGTGAGTACACTAAAGCAATACTGAAGTATCTCCCATTAATGAATACGTGCAAATGTCTATTACTATGTTGTGCGATGACTTACATTGATAGCTCTGGTATTGTGTTATATTGAGCTGAGACGGAGCACACATCTTAACGTTATAATAAATCTTTTTAATTAAGATAGTTCACTTTATTATGTATAAGTAATTAATTTCTTACTGTTATAAGCAGGTGATCCAATCCACTGTAAAGAAGAAGAGATAATTATGGATGAGGGTGAGTACACTAAAGCAATACTGAAGTATCTCTCATTAATGAATACGTGCAAATGTCTATTACTATGTTGTGCAATGCCTTAATTGATAGCTCTGGTATTGTGTTATATTGAGCTGAGATGGAGCACACATCTTAATGTTATAATAAATGTTTTTAATTATTTTAAGATAGTTCACTTCATTATATATAAGTAAATAATTTGTTACTGTTATAAGCAGTTGATCCAATCCACTGTAAAGAAGAAGAGCTAATTATGGATGACGGTGAGTACACTAAAGCAATACTGAAGTATCTCTCATTAATGAATACGTGCAAATGTCTATTACTATTTTGTGCGATGACTTAATTGATAGCTCTGATATTGTGTTATATTGAGCTGAGATGGAGCACACATCTTAATGTTATAATAAATGTTTTTAATTATTTTAAGATAGTTCACTTCATTATATATAAGTAAATAATTTGTTACTGTTATAAGCAGTTGATCCAATCCACTGTAAAGAAGAAGAGCTAATTATGGATGACGGTGAGTACACTAAAGCAATACTGAAGTATCTCCCATTAATGAATACGTGCAAATGTCTATTACTATGTTGTGCGATGACTTACATTGATAGCTCTGGTATTGTGTTATATTGAGCTGAGACGGAGCACACATCTTAACGTTATAATAAATCTTTTTAATTAAGATAGTTCACTTTATTATGTATAAGTAAATAATTTCTTACTGTTTAAGCAGGTGATCTAATCCACTGTCAAGAAGAAGAGCTAATTATGGATGACGGTGAGTACACTAAAGCAATACTGAAGTATCTCTATTAATGAATACATGCAAATGTCTATTACTATGTTGTGCGATGACTTAATTGATAGCTCTGGTATTGTGTTATATTGAGCTGAGATGGAGCACACATCTTAATGTATCAATAATGCTATAATAAATGTTTTTAATTAAGATAGTTCACTTCATTATGTATAAGTAAATAATTTCTTACTGTTTAAGCAGGTGATCCAATCCACTGTAAAGAAGAAGAGCTAATTATGGATGAGGGTGAGTACACTAAAGCAATACTGAAGTATCTCTCATTAATGAATACGTGCAAATGTCTATTACAATGTTGTGCGATGACTTAATTGATAGCTCTGGTATTGTGTTATATTGAGCTGAGATGGAGCACACATCTTAATGTATCAATAATGCTATAATAAATGTTTTTAATTAAGATAGTTCACTTCATTATGTATAAGTAAATAATTTCTTACTGTTTAAGCAGGTGATCCAATCCACTGTAAAGAAGAAGAGCTAATTATGGATGAGGGTGAGTACACTAAAGCAATACTGAAGTATCTCTCATTAATGAATACGTGCAAATGTCTATTACAATGTGGTGCGATGACTTACATTGATAGCTCTGGTATTATGTTATATTGAGCTGAGATGGAGCACACATCTTAATGTTATAATAAATGATTTTAATTATTTTAAGATAGTTCACTCCATTATGTATAAGTAAATAATTTCTTACTGTTATAAGCAGGTGATCTAATCCACTGTAAAGAAGAAGGGATAATTATGGATGAGGGTGAGTACACTAAAGCAATACTGAAGTATCTCCCATTATATGAATGCGTGCAAATGTCTAATAGTGTTCAGGTCTTCAATGTATATATCTGTCACACATAATTGCTTTATTGGGCTATTACTATTAATTTGCATACATTGGTATATTGTGCTTCATTAGGTAGATAGATGGGGGGGAGGTATCTGTGGGTAATATCCTTCCTTTTTTTCTGCTCATATATTATAAACATATCTGGTTGCCTCACATGTACCTGTCAACTATCGAGAAAATGTCTAAAATATCCCGGAATGCTAAGTGCTTTGCTTTCTTCTATGAATTGGTTGGAGTCTTCCTTCTCCATTGAGAAGACTAATTGAGTTCAGAAATGCCTATTAAGAGTAGGTGTTCGCTTTATCTGCAGTTCTTGGTGAAAATGCCTTTTATGAGGCTAATGTATTGCCAGCTGCAGGTTGTTAACGATGAGTTGTTTTCCTTGGAGGGCTTGTTTGTCTACATCCGACATTGTTGGATTATTGCTTGTCCATCATCTCCTGGCCCATATCCACTGTTCCTACATGGAGGCAAATGTGGATCTAGGCAGACTTAGGATGAACAAATGATGAGTTCACTCCTTGCTTAGCCAATTCATCCGTTCTCTCATTGCAATCTATACCTGGTATGTCCAGCGACCCAAAATAGGCTGACATCATTCCTTGCTTTGGGTCTGCCATTAATTTTTATTGATTATACTGAAGTTTAGTGCATACTTAATGACAAGTTAAATATACTTTAAACCATGCGAACATTCTGACTTGGACCATCTTTAAAATATGCAATGCTTCTATTTGTAATATTATGTTGGATTACTTAAGTAGTTATGTTAATTTTCAATATTTGTTCATATTGTCATAATTAAAATTGGTATTTCTGGTAGATACAATGCTCTTAATTGCCGAAAAACCATTATTATTTTTATCACATTTATTTCTGATAAAATATCACACAGTTGATGACTGATAAAAGAGTTTTTAATATCAATTATTTTAATCATTTTATTTAGAATTTAGAAATGAGTGACAATATTAGAGTTCACTATCTGTAAAGTTTAGACAGTTTTCCAAAGACAATTCTTCCTAATAACTGTACGTGGGTGTAACTGCTGCTTATGATTAAAAAGGGAATTCGCAACTCTGCCAATCTCGTTGGCAATATCATTCAAAATTTCTTGAAATGGTGGCTTACAGAGTACTCCAGACTTTGCAGAAAAGCCGAACTGGTACAACAAGTTATGTTCACTGAACGTTGATGACCTTATATTCATCACTGAATCTTGGTCCTATCTGTTAGACGATCACAAGTAACCTGAAATGTTTCCTTGTTGATGATGACATAACAGACCAGAAAGGAGTTGGCAAACGTCTTGTCAACATGCAATGACCTTAAACATTATTGTATACTATGTCTACCTTGGGTTTGCGGGTGTGGTAGTGAGGAGAGAGATGCGCACGGGCCTAACATTCTTCCCGTCAATCCCCTCTACTCATGCTCCCTGGTTCGAATTGCCTGGGAAAGGCAAACTCAACTTAAGACTACCCGAGCTAATTGCTACAGACTTAAAGAAGTCAACCCTTTTGAGTCAGATGGACCCAATATCTCCATGGGGAGTAGGAGAGAAAGGAGCCGGAAGACCAGTACATTACACACATACAGTTTCTCAGGAGAAATTCCATAGACAATTAATTCTATGGTTTAAGAATATATAAACCCCTCTTGAGGTTCACCTCAAAAACAATAAGATTTGTGTTTATTCATATGACTGAAATTCACAAATGAGATAAAATTTAATGAATTTAAATAAGGTATGATTACATTCACTTATAGACTTAATATCAAATTCTATGCTTACAATAAAAATCAGTGTCTTCATTGATGGGGTTATATCAAGACCAAATGTCCCGAGCCCTCAGTCTGTGTCGTCCTAAAAAAGGAAGTCTTCCTTTCTATTCTGAGAGAAAAGTGAAGAGAACAAGCTTCATCCTATCTCGGCTTTATAAGGGGCTTCACCTTATCCCCTCTCCTTTTATTTCACACTCAATACCTTGTCCTCGCCTAAAAGGAGCGGTCCTCTCGGTGTGAAAAGGGTGTTTATAACTTTCACACTTTCCGACAGATACAAATTTAAATTCCTCAGCATAATAGTCTCCTTATTTTATTAATATAATGCCCTCATAATTTTATGTCAAATTATCATTTAGAGTAAATTTTGAAATTATAAATTAAAGTCAGGAGATACCTCGAATGAAGTCAGCTTCAAACCATATTTACTATCTAATACTCAACAATGCGGAGACTGCAGTAATCATTTGACTTCCATATATTTTTATTTCTATAATGTAAGTGAATTGAGGGATATAAATTCAACATAAGTCTTTTTATAAATAGCAATCATTAATAGTAACTATTTAAACTCTTAAAACCACCACCGTTAATCATCATTTCAAATTCCATTTTTTTTTATCTTAATTGTTATTGGTCATTATTGTTTAAATCTTTTGATTATTAATTATCCTTTTAATTAATTTATTTAAAATTGTTTATTTTTTTTATAATTTTAAGTTTATATTTTGACAAAATTCTTCATACATGTTATAATTGTTATAAAGCCACCTGGTGATGACAATCTCATTGTCAAAAATGTTGGCGTTATATAAATTTATTTATAATGGGCAGTCATAGAAGTTATTATAATGATGTGATTTCCTAGGACCCTTAAAGGCCATTATAAGTTAATACCTCTGTATTATAAATATTCTATTTCCATGTTCATTCGTACTACATACCCAAATACAGAGTCAAGAAACCCCTGACGTATTACATTAGTACATGTTTGGAGAGCAGGCCATTATTAGGACTCGCACTGTTATTTATTCATACAAACTCATTTAATATTTCAAGGTGGTTATAAGTTATAAAGTGATAAAGCTTCATAATAATTGTGCCAGGAGATCACAGTTACATGATAAGATTTCATTAAATTTTGTTAACTTAAAACGGAAAGATGGAAGTATTCCTGCTTTCTCTTTCTATGTTCAACAAATGCTGCGCTGAAAATATAGTCTGAATAGTATCTTACATCTCTATTGCTTTATTGCTATCGCACTATTTACATTTCTATAATTAAAAAAAATCATTGTTACTGTGAGGAAAACAAATCAAATAAATAAAAAAAATGTATTTGTTAACTTTCGAATTCAGTAATGATTGGTTTTCTTTTTTGTCATATTTTCTTGAATGGTGTCATGTTTTTTTTTCTTATTTATATTCATTGCCAGCTTTGTCTCAAATCAACTGTAGAAGACAACGGATTGTGGGACAAATATAAAGAGCAACAAAAATATGGCACCTATGAAGAATAAAAATGAAAACCAGAAGAAATTTAAGAAATACTTTTAAATAATTCTTTACTTGCCAAAGTAAATATTTTTCTAATGTTTGTTTCAGGTGAAGTTCATGAAAGTACTTTCAAGACACATATAATGTCATGTGATGGTAAAGTAGGAGTCATTTTAGAGAATGACATAATAGCACACCATACTGTAGAAAAGCCCCATCAATATCCTCACTGCAGCTACAAAACGGTAGATGCTGGTTCATTAAAGAATCATGTCATGGCACGCCATACTAGAGTAAAGCCCCATCAATGTCCTCACTGCAGCTACAAAGCAGTACAAGCTACTCATTTAAAGAAACATATAATGGCACGCCATACTGGAGAAAAGCCCCATCAATGTCCTCACTGCAGCTACAAAGCAGTAACAGCAACTCATTTAAAGAAACATATAATGGCACACCATGCCGAAGACAAGCCCCAACAATGTCCTCATTGCTGCTACAAAACAGTAGATGCTAGTTCTTTAAAGTATCATGTCATGGCACGCCATACTGGAGAAAAGCCCCATCAATGTCCTCACTGCTGCTACAAAACAGTGCATGCTGGTTCTTTAAAGAATCATGTCATGGCACGCCATACTGAAGAAAAGCCCCATCAATGCCCTCATTGCTGCTACAAAACAGTAGATGCTCGTTCTTTAAAGTATCATGTCATGGCACGCCATACTGGAGAAAAGCCCCATCAATGTCCTCACTGCTGCTACAAAACAGTACATGCTGGTTCTTTAAAGAATCATGTCATGGCACGCCATACTGAAGAAAAGCCCCTTCAATGTCCTCTCTGCAGCTACAAAACAGTACATGCTGGTACTTTAAAGAAGCATGTCATGGCACGCCATACAGAAGAGAAGCCCCATCAATGTCCTCACTGCAGCTACAAAACAGTACGAGCTACTCATTTAAAGACACATATAATGACACACCATACAGGAGAAAAGCCCCATCAATGTCCTCACTGCAGCTACAAAACAGTAAGAGCTACTCATTTAAAGACACATATAATGACACACCATACAGAAGGAAAGCCCCAACAATGTCCTCACTGCAGCTACAAAACAGTACTAGCTACTAATTTAAAGACACATATAATGACGCACCATACTGAAGAAAAGCCCCATCAATGTCCTCACTGCTGCTACAAAACAGTACATGCTGGTTCTTTAAAGAATCATGTCATGGCACGCCATACCGAAGAGAAGCCCCATCAATGTCCTCACTGCAGCTACAAAACAGTACATGCTGGTACTTTAAAGAAGCATGTCATGGCACGCCATACTGAAGAGAAGCCCCATCAATGCCCTCACTGCAGCTACACAGCAGTACAAGCTGGTACTTTAAAAAATCATGTCATGGCACACCATACTGGAGAAAAGCCCCAAAAATGTCCTCACTGCAGCTACACAGCAGTACAAGCTGGTACTTTAAAGAATCATGTCATGGCACACCATACCGGAGAAAAGCCCCTACAATGTCCTCACTGCAGCTACAAAACAGTACATGCTACTAATTTAAAGACACATATAATGACGCACCATACTGGAGAATAGCCCCATCAATGCCCTCATTGCAGCTACAAAGCAGTACAAGCTGGTAGTTTGAAGTATCATATAATAGCAAAACATACTGAAATAAAACCCCATCATTGTCCTTATTGCAATCACAAAGCAGTGCAAGCTCATCATTTGAAGGTACATATAATGACTCACTATACTCAAGAGAAAGAAGCCTCATAAATGTCAATATTGCAGCTACAAAGCAGTACTAGCTTGTTATTTGAAGAATGTCGGTGAATTCAGTCTGTTGTAAAAGTTCCCTTGCTATGAAGCAAAGATTTGATGTATGACTTAGTCTGTTGTAGTTGAAAAGGACTAAAGATATTTTTGTGAAAAGATTATTTAGTCAGCCAAACAACATAATAAACTACGAAGAATATTTTGAGAAAAAATAAATACTCTTTACATATTCACATGAAGTGTATGTGTAAGGATTCAATGGATGCTGCAATTGTGTAATGCTTAAATGCAGAGTAAATATAGTAACCCTTACTATTTTCTAGCAGCAGATAATCAAACCTAACTACAGAAATTAACAATATATTATTACGTTTATTATTTATTTTAATTGAATTTTTAATTTTATCTTTTTATTTATTATCTGAGGTTTTAATGTTCTGCTAATAAATAAATAATTATACAAATACTTGTCTATAATTTTGCTTCTTCTTCTTTATTTCTCATTATTCATCTTCAATCAAATTAATACTTTTTCTTTTTGTGAAATTTCTCTTCTGTTCTGCTTTAAGTCCAACAACCATTAACTAAAAGAAGTTTTTACTGCAATCACTATCTTCAGATAACATGTCTCACGGACTGACCATAACAAGAGTGATGCTAACGCTCTCGCTCCTTTGTTTTTCGTAACCTTTGCTCCTTTGTTTTGATCGCCTTCTTGATATACGATTCGATTAACGCCCTTTTTATTTCAAATTCTTGATATATAAAGTTTATAATATCAAATATCACAACATTCGGGTCTGCTCCGATTTAAAAAATTTGTTGAGCTTGTCGAGAAAAATTTTTTATTCCACTTCACTTTTCTAGCACTTTAACAATTTGCATTTTCTTATATCTAAATCACAATATCAGATTATGTGTCACCAAAATTTTACATTTTGCATTTCAACCATTTACATTATGAATGTAATTGTACCATTCAAACATCTTAACTTTTAACTATAATACTATAAATTTCTAATTTTCAAGTTTTTACATTGCTGGGTTGACAATATTTTCATAATAAAGTATTAATTAATTTTAAATTTTTAAATTTGTATATAGCTTTTAACATTTACCAACTTGATTGTACAAAATAAACATACTAATATTTAAACACTACAATAATTTCAAGTTTTTACAAGTGTCCGATTGACATTATTTTCATAATAAGGTTTTAATTAATTTTAAATTTTTATACAGAGTTTAACATATTTACAAATTTGATTGTACAAATACACATTTTAATTCATTAGAATAAACTTCAATTTTCCAGTTTTTACATGTGCTTGATTGACATTATTTTCATAATAAGGCTTTAATAGTGTGGCATGGAACATTCCACGAATATTTTCTCTATCATCTGCTATTATGAAAGTGGATTCACCAACTTGATTAACAATTTTGTATGGCCCTTCGAAAATAGGTAAAAGTTATGCATTTTTTATACCTGCCTTAGGAATGCGTAAAGCTTTAACAAGGACTTTATCTTGTAGTTTAAATTCAGTAAATTTCTTATTTTTATTATATTTGTTTTTATTTAAATTTCCCATTTTATTTAATCTTTCATAAATAAATTTATTTATTTATTTAGGATCATTGAATTGTGATTTATTCGGATTGTCTCCAATGTATACTGTTACGATAATGTTTTATAATTTTTTTTTTTTATTTAAATTATATATTTTTTCTTTATATTAAAATTTTTTGTAATTTATACTGTATTGTTACTCTTTATATTCAAATTTTTTACTCCATTCTAGGGTTCTGTTAATTAATTAGGACAATTCTGGTAATAGGAATAATTGTTTATTCACACACATTTTATCCAAAATTCAATATA
This sequence comes from Acanthosoma haemorrhoidale, assembly GCA_930367205.1. Classification (NCBI taxonomy): domain Eukaryota; kingdom Metazoa; phylum Arthropoda; class Insecta; order Hemiptera; family Acanthosomatidae; genus Acanthosoma; species Acanthosoma haemorrhoidale. The sequence continues at coordinate 13,506,113 of OV884011.1, read as the reverse complement.
TAAACAATTATTAATTTACAATCTAACAACTCATCATTAACCAAAATAATCTAAATTTACACTATTACTATATAACGCTATACTGATAATGAAACTGTTATTTTTATAAGTTATACTGATAATGACACTGAATACAAAATTACATTAATTACTATTAACATCATACTGGCCAGGATTTCTATGTACATTCTTCGGATGTGGTATTGTCCTCTTCAGCGTCCACGCTCTATGCGTAGCGTGTGAGATTACGTGGGAGCCGGCCTCATGATATGCATATCCGTCGGGTCTTGTGCCCGAGTGTCCTTGTTGCGTCTCTTGTGCAAGATCAGATGAAAAGAGAGAGCGAGTCCGTCTTGAACCCCGCCTTTTATAACCTTTCCGCTGCCTTCCGGATATTTTTTAATGGCATTGGCCATTCAGTTGTTTCGTATTTTTATGCTTTGCTCATTTGAAGTTTATATTAAAACACAACCAAAAAATCACAATACTAAATTGATATATATATTGTTGTGATCAACAATACTGATCAAAAACGTAATGGTTCTACTTCGAAAAAAGCTTGAATTGGTGTAATATTGGTGGTTATATGATATATACTATTTATTGTAGATTCTATCTTTTTAATTTGAATTAACCATTCTTTATGGTTTTCATTTATGAGAAGTCTAAGATATTTTAAAATATCTTGGTTAACCCGTTCTGAAATATTTCCTTGTGGATGTCTTATTGAAGTAAGGATTCTAACTATTTTATTTTTTCTTAAAAAATTTTTCCATTCGTCCGATGTAAAACAAGTGGCGTTATCACTTAAACAGTTCTGTGGTATGCCTAATTCCTGCAAATATTTATTTAACGATGTTATTGCACCTGTTATATTTGCTCTGTTTGTTGGATAGATTTTAATATACTTAGTAAAATTGTCTATTGCCACTAGTAAATATTTATAATTTTTATTATTAATAAAAGGACCCAAATAATCTATAGATATAATTTCTAGCTTCATTTTAGGAATTATTGGCTGATACGGTATTATTGATTTAATTAATGATTTATTTATTTGACAGGTTTTTTAATGTTTGACCTATTAACTTTCTTAAATTAACACAATAAAATCTTTCTCTAATTATGTTTACACATTTATTCACACCTGCATAACAAAATTTTAAATGCACCATGTTTATTAAATTTGTCATTTCATTTTTGTTAGTTCAATATAGAATTTATTTTTTTATGTATCATTCCATTGATTATTTTATAATTTTCTTTATCTTTCTGAAATTTTCCTTTTATTTTTAAGTCACTTTGTTGATTTTTGATTATGTTTTTGAAAAAAAATTCTTCTTGTAATTCATTTAATTTAAAATCATTTCCCAATTCCTCTGGGCTTTCAATGGGATTCTACTTATGAAATCAGCGATTTTGTTTTGCTTTCCTTGGATGTGGATATACTCAATATCTAAAGGTCCCAAATAATTAATCCATCTGATCTAACGACTGGGTGGATTTTTACAACTATGTAGAAATTTAATTGCACTATTATCTGTTTTCACTATAATTTTGTACCCTGCTATTAAATTATAAAATTTTTGTATCGCGTGTATTATGCCTAAAAGTTCCTTTTCAGTTGAATAATAATTTAGTTCAGAATTTTTAAAAGTTCTACTACAAAAAGATATAATTTTCTTTTTATTATTTTTATCTAATTGATATAGAATACCGCCTGAAGCAAAATCTGAACTATCTGATTCTATGTAAAAAACTTCTTTTAAATCTGGGTAATCTAACAGGATATCATCAATCATTTTTTGTTTATTTTGTCAAATGCAATTTGTTGTTCACTTTTCCATATGAATTTTGAACTACTAGATGTCAATTTATATGGTGTCCTACTGATATCCGCATAGTTGCTACAGAATTTATTATAGAAATTTATATATCCTAGAAAGCTTTGTAATTCTTTCATATTATTTGGTTCTCTAAAATGCTTTATGACATCTACCTTTTCAGGGTCTTTTTTAATACCTTCTGATGTCAACATGTAACCTAGGAATGTAATATTATTTTGAAAAAAATTTAGATTTCTTTAAACTTATTGTTACACCGTTAATTTGAAATTTTTTTAATATATCACTTAAAACGCTTAAAAACTTTTCATATGTATTCTGCATGTATGAGAACATCATCAACATATACTTTAATATTATTCATTAAGGTTGTTGGTATTATTTTCTTTAATGCTTTTATCAATGCGGCTAAACTGACTGATAAGCCAAAAAGGAATTCTTTTAAAATGGAAGGTTTCATTCAAAAATTGAAATCTGAGGTTCTGTTAATATAAAAAGGAGACTTCTGGCAAAAGGAAAAATTGTTTATTTACAAATTGATTTAAAGATTGAATATACATCTAAGCACGTACGTAATAAATAACGCTATTAAAAACTAAAGTTAAATTGTACCTTATTACTAACGTGACTGGCCAGTTTTTCTTTGTTTTCTACGCGGTGCGTGGTCTTCTTTGACTTGAGTGTGGTCCTGGTGCGTCTCCTCTGGTTCTCCTGCCGGGTGAAAAAGGATGAGCTAGCCGGGCTTCTCTCGCCCTCGAACCTTTCCGCTGCCTTCTTGATCTTTTAACTGGTTGTCCAATGCCAGTTGTTTCGGATATTATTAATTTTTCTTTTTTTGAAGTTAATAAATCCAATATTAAAATATTTATCTTTAATTGTATATATGATCCATATTAATAGTCAATATAAAGGCAATAAAATTTTTAATCCTTTCTTATCCATGAACCACGGTTCGTTTTTACGTCCTTCAACGCTCGCTAATTTCGAGTTTATCTCAAAGACACCATCAAAATTCAAAATATCACAACTATATACTTTAATATTATTCATTAAGGTTGTTGGTATTATTTTCTTTAATACTTTTATCAATGCGGCTAAACTGACTGATAAGTCAAAAGGAATTCTTTTACAATGGAAGGTTTCATTCAAAAATTGAAAACCTGTAAATTCTCTACTACATTCATCTAATTTTACTTGCCAAAAACTGCTGTTTAAATAAACCATCAGCCTTAGGTCTTCTGTGACAAAATTAACCAGGTTAACCAAAATTAACTAGCCCGCCCGGTGCTTCAGGTGATATCAAAGATATGTATGAACGCCTCAGGTTACAGTATGAGATTGTAAGTATGGTTCTGCTCCAAATATCATCATTGGACCAGCGAAGGCTTAACGACCTGGTTAATTTTGTCACGGAAGACCTTGGGCTGATGGTCACGCTCCTTAAAACATACTGCGATATGGGCAATTCATCGTGCGATATTGTATTGGCCATAACAAAGGTTTTCAAACCTCTTTTAACTTTGGTAACTATAAATATGTAATGAACAATTGTACAAAATATATTGAATTGTCTATAGTATTTTGATGTACTACTTTTAACACAAATTATTGAGACTACTTTGTGGAATAATAATTATTATTTAATTTTAACAATCATAATCTTGAATATTTTTCTATGTCATATTATTTTTAGTATAACCACAGGCAACCGACATAATTTGTTATAATGCCATTGTGATAGTTTTGTTAATAAAATTTGTTGTGTTTTTAGTATGTAGTTTAATTCAATTTTTTTTTTAAATAATTTTAATGCAAAGTGAGTTGTAATATCAATATTTTAGAATATGTAGAAAACAATATAAGATGTACATACTTGTTTGATGTGCCTGTGTGCCATGAGGTAGTAAACGTCCCTGGGCTTGCGTCTCTCACAACCTTCCTGTCTGGTGTCCAGGTCAAAACTGAAAGAGAGCCTTGCTTACCTGGGTCTTCTGCTCTAGTACCTTTCTGCTGCCTTCTTGATTTTTCAAGTTTCCCACTTTCCAATGCCAGTTGTTTTAGATATCATCAACTTTACCCATTTTAAAGTTAACAAATCCAATATTAAAACGCTTATATATATTTTTTTTTTCCTTCATAGCCCCTTTAAATTTACTGATAATTATAGATCCTCAGGTGAATCCATTCACAAATTATTTTGTATTTCCTGTAGCATCACTACATTATATACAGGTTTTGTTATTTTATAGAAATTATATAATCGAATAAACAAGCATAACAAACGAAGCGCTTATATTTAAAACCTGATTTTATTTATATGATAACTATCAACATTAGGTATAACGGCAACAAACAATGTTCATTCCCACACAGCCATGATCCACGGGTCGCCCATCGCTAAATTACGCCCGCCAATTTCGAGTTTATACCAAAGGCAACATCACAATCTCACAGTGTCTAAATATCACAACAATATGTATGGTCTATGACCAGGGATTAAGCCAGACAATTTTTTGGGATGGGTTTCAAGTTTGGGTGGAAATGTAAAAAAAAAAAATCGATTATAATTAAACATACAAATATATAATTACATAATTAAACTCAATAATTTGTATAATACTATTCCAGTTTAGGCCTACATTATTGTATAATTCATTTATTTCGAGGATAATAGTGTAATATTATTATTACATTACATTATAATCATTAGTGTAATAATAATTTCTGAGCTGATAATCAAATGGTAAATTCAACAACCCCTGAACCATTGAGCATATGTTTATCTTAAGATTTAACAGCCGGAAGTAATAGGGAAAAAATTAAACCTAAAACAATAGGCCGCCTTCTTCTCTAAATTTGAATCCTTCTCTACTTACAGCTGGGATTTCGATTTTAGATTTGATTTACTTCATAGTTAGGACAATTAATAAACATTAAAGGCGGTGACGTTAAACAACTTTTTAGCCGCAAACAATCAGCGGTTTTCCCGCTCTCATTTAATTAATATTTAAGACAATGGCGTTGGCTTTTGGTCAGGTCGTTTTTCATGTTCTATTTCCTTTAATTTGTTTATGTTTATCTGTTAAGATAAATTTAACAAAATCCAATTCATTCTCATTGATCGTTTAATCAGTATCCTGGTATACAGGTATATGCAGGACCTATAAGTCACATGAGGTTCATGATAGATGGACTACTTTTTCATCCACTTTTGTTTTTTAATTACATCAAAGATGAATTTGATAATATTTCAATTTTGTTAGATTAATTAAGAGATAAATATTGTTTTATGAACTGTACAAAAAATAAATAAAAGATGTGACAGATAAATAAAGAGGTGGTCGTCTCCTTGCAGCGATAATTTCTTAAATAATAAAATAAAATCACCTTTTAACAACTAAAAAAAAATTCAAATAAATATTAGCCAAACAATTCTATTTAAATCCGCTGGTACGCCATTAAATTCCTGATTTATATTTTCACTCAAATCGTTGTTATCTTAAACATTTAAATTTCTATATGTTTTAACTTCTTTCAGGTATTAATAACCATTGAGAAAAATCAGTACTATGCATCTTAACTACTGTCTAAGCTGATACTAAGAAATCTCAAAAGTTTGAGAAACGAAGCGAACATTTTTCACTTGAAGTTCATAGTAAGCCATCAATTTGGATATTACTTGTTGGTATATCGGCATTGGTTAAAGAAACAAAGTGTTAGATTTTCATCAAGTTGATTAATGGACGAATTTTCATTATACTACTTATGTCTGACCCAGGATTACAAGAATTGAAATAGAGATGTTAAACACATGGTTACAGTTATTGCTAACAAGATAAGACATATCTACGTTTTGTATTCTTGTTAAATACAACTGTAAACCTGTATAACGTACATCTTTCTTTCCTTAATATCATGATATGATGCAGGTATAGTAGTCGAAACATTAGCAACTAATAAAGTTGATGAAAAATTGTGTTTTTTCATCAACCAAAACCGATTTCTCAACCAAACCACTCATGTGGTTTACAAGATTTTAAGGTTTAGTTTGGTTCCACATACTTCTTGGTTATATTTTAACTAAAATCAGGGATTCGTTGAATATGTCTACTTTCAAAATTTCAGACCGATAAAGTATTTTTACCGCTGCCTGAATGTCTGCTTTCCTAGTTACATATATATGCTCTATGGAACAAAGACTAGTAGTTGTCTTTGGTAAATATATTTAACCTCCATTGGTAAGGTTAGCCTTCAACTGTCATCAAGTTTAATAAACCCATCCATAAACGTCAATATAGCTCAGTTTTAGACATTAATGAATAAAATGGGAATCAGAATAATCCACTATCTATGTACCCTACTGATTACTCTCCTATAAAAACACAAAAATCTGAAAAGACTTTCTCACAGAATAATGAGTACAACCAAAGACAAATTGACACAAAAAAATGTTTGTGGAAAATATATGAAGTGCCAATTCTTGTCTGTGTTTCCTTCAAACGTACTAATAGCAGTTATCCTCAGGTTCTCGAATGCAGAGTTTGCGAAGATGTCTTCACAGTTCAGGGAGAAAGAGTACCGAGATTACTCTATTGCGGCCATACTGTATGTCATGCTTGTCTTCTACGCCTTCCACTCAAAGATGAAACAATCCTTTGTCCATTCGACAGACAGCCAACTCCTGTCGGTCAGTATGCTTGTGAATATGTCAAGTACATACCGTTGGTTCGGTTTTGATTCAATTTTTTGATTCAGGAACAAACAGCGTCTGGGGCCTGAAAAAGAACTTTGCCCTCTTAGAGCTTTTGGAGAAATTAGAACAAGCTGACAAAGAATTGAATGTCTCCAATAAGGAGTCAACTGGAAATGAAGTAGGCTATTATTTTAAACATACTTTAATTTTTGGTTTGAATTTTCTACCCTTAAGATTATAAATACACTTTTAGATCGCAAATTTAAGCAGGATATTACAGGTGTGCCACAGCGAAGGGACAGTGTACTGTTTTGCGTGTCGTTCTCAACTTTGTTCTGCTTGCTCTCACTCAGCCCATACATCACAATGCAGCCCTGTATGTTTATTGCACTTTTCCTTAAACAAATACTTAATTGTCTGTTTTGCTTGTAGCACTTTTATCAAAACAACATTATTCAATAGTTTCATGATATTGGCTTCTAGGATTCTCAGGTCGAAGTCGAGGCTGAAAGGTTGAGAGCAATGGTAATGGCTGCGTTACAGACTTCACAGCAGCTGCTTGAACAGATGAATACCACAGTTCACCGATTAGGTTTGTGTTTTCATTTATTATAGTTATAATTTATTGGTTGTTTTAATTACAAGCGACAATAATCTTAGTTGACTAATATGAATACTAAAAGGTGGACAGAGCAAATAATGAGTTTAAATTCTAATGTTATTAACTTAAGTCACGACTTATTTTTTGTTATTAGCTTTATTTTATATGTATTATTCAAGATTATTAGAAGAAAAAAAATTTGGCATTTCCACAGATACAAAATGGGTAAAATTTAAAGTTAGTTGTAAATAGTTTTTAAATTGTATAAGCTTGGAATAATATTGTAAAGTAAGAAAAATAAAACAAAATTTTTATATGTCTGTATGACAGAACATTATTGTGTTTACAATAACAAAATGCACATGATATTTATGTATCAATAATAATATACAATACAAATCAAGTCCACTGACAAATGGTTGTGGCTAAAATAGGTCATGTGGCATTTTAGATTAAAAATTTCTTACCTCATTATTGGATTTGTGGAGGCCAGCCCTGAAAAATAAGGAATTCAAAAAAAATAAATAAAAAGATGGAGGTAGAAAAGATCTTTAAGGCAATATAATAGAAAAGGTTAGACAATGTGGGACATAATCCTTCATTGAAATGAAATTTTGCTTCAGATACAATTTCCAGAAAAATAGAAAACTATGTTTATTGGTGTAAAAGATGTTCTTAGAAAAAAAAAGCTTGTAAATCGGGTTTACGGAGATGGAGCAAGCCTCTAGTGCTCTACAAAAAACAGTTTAATCTTCCGGACCGCCAATAGGAGTCAAACCAGAGGTTAGGAAAGGTTTGTCTTAAGTACTGATTTTCCTAATAGTCAAGCTAGTTGATCAGTGGATCAGTTTACCTCTTAATTTTTTTCCCATTAGATCTAAGAGTTGATTTTTCATTACTAATTTCATCAATTACTAACTAATGTGTTTTTTAAGTAAAATATATAAACACAATTGCAGATGTAGAAAGGGAAGGAATTATTTTAGTGATGCACAAGTTTGGGCCCGATACTCTGTTAAAGTTTCTTAAAAACTTATTAAATGATTCTGGAAAAACTACTTGGTATTTTTTACATGAAATTCTTTATTTTATTTATCAAGCCATCTCCCCTTTCAAGAGATTAAAAAAAAAATGGCTTGTAACCTACTGTTGGCTCTCAAAACTATAATTTTTTTTAATATCATTGAAATTTTATTTGTCTTATCTTCTATAAATTGTCCTTAACTGTGTGGAAAAAGTCAAAAGTTAAAATTGTTATATGATTCTGAGAAACATTTGAAGTGAACAAACGGAAAAAAAAATTATTTTCCATATTTATTTTATTTCAACCAAAAACTAATCGGCATATTTTAAGGTGTTGAGAAGTATACCTTCAAAGTTTATTTTTTATTTGCAGAAGACTCTGTCACTGGAATGGAAGGTGGTTTAGAATCTGCTGTCGGGAGAGTGGCAGCTCATTTTGAAGAACTGCGAGGTAGGTTAGCCGGACAGGAATCAGCGGCCAGAGCTGCTGTTGAAGCCCATGCTCGAGAACGTCTTGCAGCATTGTCCAGCACCAGGGCAGACTTAGCCCAAAGGTTAGCTCAGGTAAATAAATATGTATAACTCCTACTCTCCATTAGTTTAAATAAATTTAACATTATCTTGGACCACCTTTTATGGATTAGGAGAAAGTTACATATAACCTCCTCACTCCTAGGTCAGGAATAACTAGAAAATACTAATTTTAACGATTTGTTTAGAAATTTTACTTATATTAATGTAATTTTACGGATGAATTGTTTATTTAAAGATGAATGTCTTTATTTAAAGAGTTTGATATTAATATATTCTTAGATTTAAATGGAATTTGTTAGTATTGCCTTACAATGATGAAAGCCTTACTATGTTTGAGTTTCATCAAATTTATTTATATTACATAGTATGTATGTCTGCATCAGTTCATGATCAAAAAAAGAGGGGATATTAAAAAAAAAATGAATGTTGAACAACAGTATTAATTAAATTAAATTTAATGAGAGAGGAATCAGATTATTCACGGAAGGTGTAAATAAATGGTATATTAAGCATTGGTCATTCGTTGATTATTATAAATCATTTTTTTTATATGAATTTACTTACTGTTGGTATATTGCTTGACAAACTACTTGAACCTTATTTGTATGCACTTTATATTCTTGTTATGTGATTAATTTTACTTTTAAAAACCTTCGTATGTATTGTTGTGGTATTTTAAAATGATGATTTTTAATAGTGTTTGTTTAAATAAACTCGGAATCAGCGAGCATTGAATAACGTAATAACGATCCGTGATTCATTTTTGAAAGTATGAACGTTTTTTATTGTCGTCATATTAATTATAAATATTTATAGTAAAAATAATATCATAACTAATGTAAACATTTATTTTATAAACTACGTAAATTAAGCAAAGTATAAATATTCAAAACAACTGGCATTAAATAACGAGTTGAAAGTCAAGAAGGCAGTGGTATGTAATATAAATAGGCCAACAAAGAGCCAAAGCAGACATTCGTTCTTCAGAAGGCAGGCAGAGAGGGAAGCCCCTGGCTACCGGTAGCCACCAACCCACGCTAGCGGCCTCGTGGTGATGCATCGCTTTCACTCAGCACGAAGACAAAGGACGCGCAAGTAAGACGATTCGGATCAAGCAAATGAAGATTACCACCGAAGAGAAGAACGCAGAGAAACACTGGCCAGTATTAGTATAAAGTTACGAATAATTACAAGGTACCATTTTAATGTTAGTTTTAATAGTATTCTTTATTACGTACGTATATTTTATTTTTGTATATCAATTTTAGTTATTCAATGTGTTTAAATAAAACCAATATTCCTTTTGCCAGAATTTTTCCTAATAATTTATTAACAGAACCCTGAGATAACGATAAAGTTATAAATATAAAGTTTTTTTTTAAATTATATGAAAGAATATATAATTAAAATATTATTAATAAATAAGCAAATATTAGAATAGTATTGATAAAACGTTAGGTCAACCAAGGGATTTCCTATGGGAAAACCAAATTTATAGGATGGGAGATGGTAGTGTGGTGGCCAAGACGGAACAGTCAACCCAATATTTAACACCAACACCCTTCCTGCATCGATGGCAGCAGACTGTCTTAAAGAAACTTAGGTTAAGTTTGTTTTAGTTCCTACAATCATCTTGAGGGTGAGCGTCATCACCTTCAAATTTAAAAAACCATTTATTATAAAAATACAGTATAATACGCATATAACAATCTTCAAGGGGCCTAGGGATCATGTTTGGATGCCATGTTGGCAAAACATAACCTGTTTCTTTCAGTATGTTAACTGGGAATGCTGTGTTAACTGCAAAAGTCCTTTTATAACCTCCCCCAACACAGTATTTTCAGTTAACGTATTGAAAGGAATGGTTTTTTTTTTTATTCTCAGCCCGTTCTATAAAAGAATAATTTTGACACACAATTCGTGTCAAGTCGGTATAGTAGAAATTCGTGATGAAATTTTAATACATCATACATAATCGCTTCCCTGAATCAGATGAAATGTAGAAATAATATAAAAATAAATTGAAAATTTAGAGAGACTATAAAGCCATCTAGTGAAAAAGTTGTGCTTTTTTTTCAAACAGTGTTTATAATACCGTTTCACAAACTATTAGATGTTTCATTTATGTCTACTTGTTATTTTGTTTTGCTAATAGCTACACTACACTTGCAAAACATGAATTATGAACACTAACTGTCTCTAGCTCCAGGGATATGTAAATTCTTATGGTTCTCACTGTCTTGAATTACGCAACCGTCCTCGTACTAACTCGTCAATAGAAGAAGTCTTTCATCTGCATTATTGTCATGTTCTTCCTGCTCTTTTTCCACACACATGTCCAACATACTTCAAGAGTGAAAAACAACAGTTCCTCACACATTGGTCTAAACTATCAGCCATACCTGCCATCAAGACTTTGATAAGACTTATCGATCCTCCTTGACGACTGTAAAACAACTGACAGACTGGTCGAATACCCTCCTTATCTAGTGGTCCCTCCTGTATCTCATGGTGTCCCGCCCTGCTTCTTGGACAACCTTTATACATCAATGGTTTTTACCATTTTTTTTACTGGCGCCATCCTTTGTCTTGACACCTAGGGCCTTCTCCCTATATCACTTGTAATTTTGCTGCATGTGGAAGCAACAACTTTTATTGTTTAATCCATTTTTATTTACTAAGTACTTCCAACAATTCTATTTGTATATACTAAATATTTTTCGACATTAAAAATAACAATACAACATTTTGTTGTTTAGGTCGTATCTACAGTGGTTTTATGTGAAAGCGCTCTTGGTTGTGATGATGCGAGACTTGTGTCATCGGGAGCTCAAGTAAGAAGAGCCGTGGCAGCTATACAGGAGCACTGTGGGCAGTTCCGACATCTTGCACCGATCCTCCATTTTTCTCCTGAGATACCCATTACATTTACAAAAGTAACTATTACATGTATTTTTATTAAAGTGTAATAGTGCTGATTAGGAATCAATTTTATGCCATACATTGTTATTAATATAGGATAACCGAGTGCATATCGGCCCAAAAATAGAAATGAGAGTGGTTGCACTCGGACTTGACGGTGCAGGAAAAACGAGTATTCTCTTTAAACTGAAACAAAATGAATTTATGTCGCTTACTCCTACAATTGGGTAAAAATATTTTACTACAATGAATTTATTATAATAATACATCTGATGACTGTGAAACCTCTTTTTTAAAATACAAACACAAAAATTGACCTTAACCTTAGATTTAAATTAATATTTATAATAAAATTACACGTATTTTCAAATTAGAAATCATGCTATAGAATATCATTGTCTTTTTTTTTAAGGTTCAACGTTGAAACAATTGAATATAAAAACCTCCGTTTCAACATTTGGGATATAGGAGGTCAGCCTAAACTTCGTCCTCTTTGGAAACATTACTTCCTCAACACTCAGGTATATCGCTTAAACAATTAATTCTATATCATGGTGACATAAAACATATAAATGGCTTATGCATTAAATAAATATTAAAAAGGTATTTAAACGTACTTCGAAGACCAATTCTTATGGTTTAATAATTTCTTATCACCTAGGCTGTTGTCTTTGTTGTCGACTCGAGTGACCGAGGAAGGTTATCAGAAGCAGGAGTTGAGCTTGCTAAACTCGTAGCGGAAAGAGATCTGAAGGATGCTGCACTGTTGATATTGGCCAATAAGCAGGTAATAGAATCTTAGTTGTATGGCAACAAAGTCTAGTTTAATATAAGTATACTGAACTGAAGTTATGAATATTTTTGTCGATTTAAGGGTAGATTATTTTTACTTGGTGTTAAACTTGCGACCAGCCAAACGTCCAATGCTAAAATAATTTGTCGATGAAAAAATTTTGTAATAGACCGTTCCTAGAGATTAAAAACAGAATCCTATATGCCTGACAATACTTCTTTATTATAATAATTTTTAGGTGTATACCATTCCTAACTAAAAGCTCTTTCTCCAAATAATCTTCTCAAAATGGTAAACCACCATTACACCATTATACCAAATGTTGGTTTATTTGAAGAATACCATACAGTCAGTCACTAAAGGAACTTGCTATATCTAGTCTACTCATTCCAAGTCCTGTTACAAATCTCGGGAACTCATTTAACATCACTACTCACTCCTTTACTCGTAATGTTCAAATGTAGACTTTTCAAGTTCCTTCTCTCTTCTCGACCCGAATATAAATAGTAATATTCATTTCATCCATTACTTATTATCACAATATCATTTCGTTCATCCAATTATTAATAAAATATTTGTACATCGCTGAACAATTCTTTTCATGTTTTTACTCAAGGACTGAAACAGGTCTTGCGCCTCTCCACAAACTTCAATTGAAAGTTGATAAATCTAAGGCGTTGTTATTGGCTCATATTCAAACACAAAACAATACTTAATTTTTCATGCTTGAGTCATGTCCTACTAACTTCTTCACATATCAGTTCGATCATCGACCACCCTTCAATCTATTCCCACTCACGAACTGCTCAGTCGTTAGTATCATCTCTTCCCCTAACAAACCCACCTACTCCTAGTCACCTCTCTCGCTTTCCCCCGTTTTCTAAAATTTATATTCAAGACCCTATGGGAAATTGTCGCATATCGTAGCTCTGCATCAAGTTGGGAACAATTAATCTCATCTTCGACTCATCCAGTTCTTTGAATGCAATACTCCAGACAAAATATTAGGGGGACCGGAAAGTAACGTTTATTTTTTACATTAAATTCAAACAGATAAATTTTTAACAAGTTATTGTTTTTGATCAATGATGTAATCCCCCTCGTTATCAGCAACCTTTTGTCATCTAGTGTGCAAATTTTCAATGCCTGATCGATCAAAATCAATTGGTTTTTAAGCAAAATATCTGGAGATGGCATTTTGGACATCGATCATTTGTATCATCGAAATTTTAAAATTTTTTGCCACTTAGAAAATGTTGCGATCGGAATAAATGGAAATCCGATATCGGGCAAGTATGGTGGTTGAAGCAATACCTCCCACCACAATTCATTAATTTTTTCCAGGATTCTTGCGGTAAAAATAGCCGCATTGAGGTCTTGCATTATTGTGTTGCAAAAATAACACTTTTTTTATTGACAATCGCTGGGAAATTTTCAATTAAAAATTGATTTACTCGATCAAATTGTTCACTGTAAAGATCTGCATTTACAATGACCCCGGGGATACTCCACCAAACACACAAAAGCGCCTTTTTGGAGTGTAAAAACCTGGCTTAGCTGTACTTCGTGCCAAATCATGCAGAGAGAGATTTTTGGATTATCATAGAGGATCCATTTTTCATCTCCAGCCTCACCGACCATACTCACCCGATGTTGCGCCATCGGATTTCCATTAATTCCGATCGCTAAAAATTTCAAAATTTGTATTATGTCCAAAATGCCATCTCCAGATATTTTGCTCAAAAACCGATTGATTTTGATCGATGAGGGGTTGAAAATTTGTACACTAGATGGCAAAGGTTGCTGATAACAAGGGGGATTACATCATTAATCAAAAAATGAAACTTGTTAAAAGTTTATTTGTTTGAATTTAATGTAAAAAAAACGACATTACTTTCCGGTCCCCCTAATAGATCCCTCCATTTTTAAATACTTGTGACAAATATTTCATCTCAGCTGGGCAAATTTTTTTTGTTGCTTTATCTTATTTGTGGACTGTGTCCCAGAACAAAGATTTTTTATTCATTCCATTTAACTGATCTATGTTACAGGACTTGGATAGGAGCTGTGGGGTAGAAACGCTGACATCGGAGCTTGGTCTCGGCAAGTTGTGCTCTTCTCACTCTTGGCATTTGCAGCCGTGCTCAGCTCAGACTGGTCTCGGATTAGCTCAGGGGCTAGAGTGGCTCTCCGGACAGCTAGTCACCTTCCCGGTCAATAATTCGTAAATCTACTGTAAAACCCTAGATATTTTGTCAATGGCAGAAAACATAGAATCTATCCATTTAGATTATTAATAATATAGGTTATTTGTGTAGAATGTAAATTTTTTTTTAAAGAAAGAACCTACGGAAAATCATTTTAAAATTTCTTTTATTTGTAATCATATTATTACGAATCAATAATTAAAAATGTAAAACATTCTCCCATCTATAAGTTATTTCTTAGTAAAACCTATTGTAGTGTATCACATGCCTGTTAACTATCAATACCAATCAGGATATTATTATATATATATCTTATTGTATACCTCCGGAGAATAACAAGGTAAGTTGAATTAGCATCCAAACGAGATAAGCGCTATGGGTATTATTGATTTTGGCTAAATTAGGTCCTTAATGGTGCAAAAAGTTTAATTTTTATATGAGATTATATGAGAGCAGGGATTTCTTAATTAAAGTACCAAACAATACGGCATTCTAGATAGAGAATATACTATATGATGAAGAGGAGAGGAGGGAATTAATTGAATTTTAATCTACAAAATTTACGATAACCATGAACTAAGGCCCAAATTAACCTCCTGGAATAGACAGGAAATAAAAAAATAACTTTTACAACACAATGTTTTTGTACAAAACTATTCCCCTTATCTTAGAACAAGATACAGTCTTTTACAAAATAAAACGTTTATTTATTTTTAGATCATCCAGACATATAATAACAATTGGAGAATCTCACGTTTATGAAATATATTTATTATGAGATTGTTCAACCACGTTGACTTTCGTATTTGAATGGAAGCTAACGTAAAAGAGGTGTTAGTCTATTAAGAAAGTACTTCTAATTATTTTTTTTTTTATGACAATTTTTTCTTCGCTTTTTCCTTCAATTTAATCTTTTCTAGATATCAGAACATATTGTATATATATAATCAACAACAGCCTTTCTTTGTCAGCCTAAGATGATTCTCCTTCACCACTCCCATAAAATCCACTCGCTCAAGAATATTTTATTACTTCAAAATATGTATTAATATTTGATTGTTTCATAGGAGATAAACTAAAAGTTAAAATAAACCAAGATACAATGGTGAATAATAAGCAGAGTGGTTCGTTTAATTCGGTCACCAGATACTTTCTCCAAACTACCGCCATGTTCAGCGTCGGTTTTAGTAGAAATTGGATATTTCTTACCTGGATCATTATACTTATATTAGGCCAGTGAATTACATGGTGGCCCACACATTACCTGTACCCTAGCCAGTGTTCCTTCCCTTGTATGCCAAAACCCATATCCTTCACTCTGACTTCAATATCCTTTCATCCAAGATATAGCCACCTCCGATCACCAGAATGAAATGACGTTCCTGTCTCCCTGATGCGTTTTTTCCAGCTCATTCCCAGAAATCCAATGCCTAAGGCTGATGTAGCATCCTAGCCTCCTGCAAACATTGTATACACAAGTGACCTCATAAAGCTAGAAGTGAATTAGTTAGAGGCTGAGACACCCTGTACACATTGGAAGAACAGGCTAAAATATTGGCCGACCACTATACCGCAGACAACGCCACTAGGACAGGTAACTACCACGAACCTCAGCAGCTGAGGACAGGTCAGAACTATATGTTTGTCTCCCCAAAGCAGCTTAAGGCGATTCTTCGCCGGTGTCAGGGAAACCGAGCACCAGGGGGTGACGGGATACAAACGGTATTGCTGAAACAGCTGCCGAGGAGAGGGATTGCCCAACTTGTTAACCTGTACAATTCATGTATCAGGTTGCGATACTTCCCGACAGCGTGGAAACAAGCTATCTTGTTCCCGCTGCGCAAGCCCACAAAGAGAGGCGACCACCCAGCCCACTATCGCCCGATCAGTCTTCTCCCTCACATGGGGAAGATTCTCGAAAAGATAATACTGAACTACCTGAAGGGGTTCTGTTCGGAAAATGCTATCATTCCGTATGAGCAGACAGGTTTTCAGGCTCATCTGAGTACAGAACATCCGCTTGTGAAGGTACAAACGGAAGCCACCCTTGGTATCAACAAGAATACAGCAACTGCTATAATTTCGTTGGACTGCACGCAGGCTTTCGAATCAGTGTCCCACGGGATGCTATGCCGACAGCTTTGTGACTGGGAATGCCCAGAGCAGCTATATACCATGTTGGTTTCGTTCTTGAAGAACAGATCGGTGAGGGTATGGGTGGGTGATTGCCTCTCTAACCCATTCCCTCTGACTTGTGGAGTTCCTCAAGGAGCGGTTTTGTCTCCGGTTCTTTTCAGTATGTACACATCTGAAATTATTGTACATACTATCAGAAAGCTACTGTAATCGCTTTCGCCGACGACATTGCGGTTTACAGAGCAGCATGAGTGCACAAAGAGCTCTTACACACGCCGAGTCAGTTTGTAACGTTATCAGTGACAGACTGGGCATGTTAAACATCAGCGTAAACGCCGGGAAGACCGACTGCGTAATCTTCTCCCTCCAAAAGGGGAAAAAATCCTTGCCAAAATCGTATAGCGTGGGAGGGCAAGAGAGCTCACCAGCTTTCTCAATGCACTATTTGGGTATAAAAATGGATAGGCATCTCCATTTCTCTACTCATTTTAGTAATAAAATAGAAAAAGTACGACAAAGGTCTTACCGGCTATCACACTTGCTAACTTCACCTAACCTGTCACTTCGTCTTAAATTGATAATATATAAATGTGTCCTCCGGCCAGCTCTGCTGTACGGTGCCCCGCTATTTACCCACTTGACTGACAATACAGCCAAATGTCTCCAACACTTCCAGAATGGAATCATGCGAAAAGTGGTCCGACATACCTCTTTCGAGAGGTTGAAGAACGCTGACCTGCACCCGTTGCTTGGTGTGCCGTCGGTGGGTGAGTTCATCCGCCGGAGACACATTAAGTTTTTTGACTCGTTGCGGCACCTGACAAATCCAGTGTTTAGCACTGTGACCCCACCACCCCTCCCGCATCGATGGCAACAGACTGTCGGGGAAAAATTAGGATAAGAATTAGTATGTAAGTTGGTTTTAAGGTTGATCAAAAAGGTGAGCCCCATCACCTTATTAGTCAGTTCAGTCAAGTCACGTAGAATGTATATCATTATACTTGTTTATTCATTATATAATTTCTATAAAATAACAAAACCTGTATATAATGTAGTGATGCTACAGGAAATACAAAATAATTTGTAAATAGATTCGCCAGAGGATCTATAATTATATATAATTATCTGTAAATTTAAAGGGGCTATGAAGGAAAAAAAAAAAAAAAAAAAAAAGTTAGAGGCTCCTACAGAGGCTGGGAGGAAAGGAAGAAGCTTCTAGCCAGAGTGAGACCGGCCCCCGACAGAGTGCAGCCCCAGCAGAAGAGGAGCCGCCAAGACGTGCCACTCACGAGACCTGCTCCACCGCCATCTATACCAGCCTGGCAGAACCCGCTCTTCCAAGCCAGAGATGAAGAAACGGCTCATCCTTCGAAGACGATAGCAGCCCCCTCCACGTCGAGAGCTGCCCCCAGAACTTCGCAGGACACTCCGGAAAATAACAATTGTGAGTACCTCGATCCTAAGCTAAAGTTTCTTACAAACGACCAGCGTCAAGACCTTGAACGCGGACCGAAATGGGTAGCTGCCCTAGTAGAATTATGTAGCCAAGTGCTCTTGGCTATAATATCTGGTAAACATCAACAATGGTAGATTACCAAGTTTTAAATTTTAACGTTGATGGTCTTCTGACCAAAATAGATGAGGTAGAAGTGCTGCTAGCGCTCTACCGACCAGATATTGTAGTTTTGACAGACACTAGGGTATCTACACAATCGTTCCACATTAAAGGTTATTCAACTGCCATTGAAAGGGTTAACGGTTACGGAGGCGTTTTAATTGCTATACGCCTTGGTATCAATTGGAAGAAAGTGGCTTCACCACTGACTACAACTGATCCCAAGCTTCACCACTTGACAGTTAAGGTAAATTTGGGGAGACCCATTTACCTTACCACCCTATACAGAAGACCGTACGCGTCTCTGCAGCAGTACTCAGCCTTGCTACACGCATGTGCGCAGAGATCTAACCACAGGGTGGTGGGAGATCTCAACGCAAAACATACCATGTGGTATAACACCGTAACAAACAAGGCTGGGAGACTCCTGTTGAGAACGCCGTTTACGGTCGTTCACCCCCAGACTTTCACTTTTCGACATAGAGGTAACCCACAAGCTACCTCGACGATTGACTTACTACTGACAAAACAACCCCACCGTATCACTAGTTGCACCGCCCTTGACTTCATTACCTCTGACCACAGGCCAGTACTGTATGCGGTGGATGGTAAAGTGGCGACCCCTCGCCCCACGAGATACGACTACCGTCGTGCCGACTGGGATCTGTACCGGTCGCAAATTTACCATAACCTCCATACGGTGCCAGTTCTCCGCACAAAAGAGGAAGTAGATCTTCAACTAACTTTCATAACTGATGTGATCATAGACGCAGCAAACACTGCGATCCCGAAGTACACTCCCATGCCACCGTCTCTGCGACCACCTCCAGACCACATTCTTAAAATTATTGCCTTGCGCCATACTTGGAAGAATAGATGGTACAGGACGAGAGATTAGCAAGCCAAGGTCGTTGTGAATTCTCTCACAACGCAAATCCGGGGCTTGATGAAACTCTGGAAAACAGCGCAGTGGCATGAGAAACTTCGTAGCACTCACGGAGATCACAGAAAGTTTTGGAAGTTGTTGAAGACTACAAAAGGTAAGACAGCCACTGTCCGTCTTCACGAAGGCGACAATGTTCTGACTGCTGAGCAACAGGCAACAAAACTGGCCGACCATTACGCTAGGGATATTACGGCTAAGACGAGATACTACCACATGCCTCCTCCGATAGATGCTGAACAGAACCACATGTTTGTATCACCGAAGCAGCTCAAGGCGATTCTTCGCCGGTGTCAGGGAAACCGAGCACCAGGGCACGACGGGATACAAACAGTGCTGCTCAAACAAATGCCGAGAAGAGGGATAGTACAACTAGCAAACTTATACAACTCTTGTATGAGATTGCGGTACTTTCCTGACACATGGAAACAAGCCATCTTGTTCCCATTACTAAAGCCAGCCAAGAGCGGGGATCACCCAGCCCACTACCGCCCGATCAGTCTGCTACCACAGATGGGGAAAATCTTTGAGAAAATTCTTTTGAATTATCTCAAAGATTACTGCTCGGAAAATGACATCATTCCGCCAGAGCAGACTGGATTCCAATCCAGTATGAGCGCAGAGCACCCTCTTCTGAAGGTGCAGTCAGAAGTTAGCCATAACATGAATAGAAACATAGCCACGGCTATGATTTCCATTGATTGTACCCAAGCATTCGACTCGGTGTCTCACGGGACTGCGGGTGCGGGTGGGTGATAGCTTCTCCGAAGCTCCACTGACCTGTGGAGTAGCCCAAGGCGCCGTCTTATCCCCTGTACTATTCAACGTATAGACGTCTGAGATTGTCGGAGCCCGGTACAAAAATACCACAGTTACTGCTTTCGCAGATGACATAGCGGTGTACAGTAGCAGCATGAGTGCCAAGGTAGCTCTAAGACAGGCTGAAGCAGCCTGTAACCAGATCAGTGAGAGATTGGGGAGACTCAATATCTCTGTAAACGCGGGTAAGACTGACTGTGTAATTTTCTCTTTTCAAAAGGGAAAAAGCCCGCTCCCTACTAGTTACATAGTAGGAACGGAGGAACATTCACCAGCCAACAACCTAGTATATCTGGGAATTAAAATGGACAGACACCTCCATTTTAGTAACCATTTTGCGAAGAAGTTGAAGCATACACGCATGAAGTCTTACCGGCTTACGCACTTATTGACTTCCCCCAATCTATCACTACGTCTCAAGCTACTGATTTACAAGAGCATACTCAGGCCTACTCTGCTGTATGGTGCACCGCTATTTCGTTATCTGACGTATACGACAGCTAAGAAACTCCAACAATTCCAAAACGGTATACTGATGAAAGTGGTCAGAGGTACTTCATTCGAGCAGCGACGGAACAGTGAGCTGCATGAGATATTTGAGCTGCCTACGGTGGATGAATTCATTCAGCGTAGACATATCAAATTTTTCGACTCATTACAATATCTAACAAACCCGGTGTTTAACACTATAACCCCCGCTCCGTTCCCCCAACGATGGCAGGACTGAACACTCTAGTCCTAGGTTCTAGGTAGAGATTTAGTTTGTTTTGTTTAGTTTTGTTTTGTTTTTTTGTTTTGCTTTGTTTTGTTCCTAGTGTTTAGTGTTTGGTGTCGGTGACAAAAAGAAGGTGAGCCTCATCACCTAGTGTGAATATAAGACTGAGTACTATTAACATCAAAAAATTTATTGTATTATGCACTCCTCCAAATGCATTTAAATGCAGGAAGAGGAGAAATTTGTAAGTCGATTATTATTTTGTTATTTTTCTTTTGTACATTGTATTTGAGGTTTTGAAATAAAAAAATAAAAAATAAAGTTAGTAACCCGACCTCCTTCAAATGCATCTGCGCATAGCAGAATGAGGAGAAAATTGCAAAATTATCTTATTCATATTTTTTCATTGTATAAATTCAAGGGGTTTAGAAAAAAAAAAAAAAAAAGTTTATGCATTCCAATCCAGTATGAGCGCAGAGCACCCCCTTCTGAAGGTGCAGTCAGAAGCTAGCCATAATATGAATAGAAACATAGCCACGGCTATGATTTCCATTGATTGCACCCAAGCATTCGACTCGGTGTCTCACGGGACACTGTGTCAAATGCTCTGCGACCGGAATGACCGGAAATGCGATCATTCGCCCGGAACAACTCTATTCAATTCTGGCTAGCTTCCTGAAAAACAGATCGCTGCGGGTCGCAACTATCACTACGTCTCAAGCTACTGATAAGGCCCAGGAATTGTACCCAGGTCTCTATGTTTAGTTGTCAGATATGCTACTCACTGCGCAACAGAGGTAGCATCATGGACATGACCAGTTGGTTGTTGAAAGTTGTTATGACATTATTGTGGCCTTATTTATTTTTTTTATTGAATGTCAACTTACTTTTAGGTATATAAGATAGTAGAACATTAAATTAATTTATATACACATATGGTTAAGCTACTTACCATTCATTGTTAGGTTGTAAAATAAAAATAGCTTTAGGCACAGAAGCTTGCTCCTGTAATAACACTTGTGCCTTTATAATGTGACAATCGGTTAAAAAGCTTGTTTTTCCAATATATCCAAGGAAACAAGAACGAACGTCCTGATGGCATTTTGAAAATTCCTATGCATTCCTCATAAAAGAAACTTATGTGTCTAGTAGTGTTGCCAGGGGAAAGGATAGCTTCACCTTGAAATTCTGGAAGAAATATATTATATATTGTTGTGATATTTTAATGTTATGATTTTTGATAGTGTTTTTAATATAAACTCAAAATCAGCTGGCATAAATGAACGGTGGATCACGATTCACGAATGTTAAACACTATTAGTTGCGTTGAATCTACCATTAATATGTATAATATAAATAATGTCAATAATTTAATATAAATATTTTATTTTATTAACTTCAAAACAAGCAAAGTATGATTATCCGAAACAACTGGATGGCCAATGCCATTAAAAAAGGGTATCCGGAAGGCAGTGGAAAGGACGAATGGAATACTGAGAAGCTCGCAAGCTCTTTCATCTTTGAACCGGCAGGAGACGATGAAGCACCAGGAGGCACGGTTACGGCCTCGTGGTGCACGAGAGAAGAGCGGCTCCAGACTTGCATCCGGCCACGAGACAAGATCACGCACTCTTTCACTGACGGCCGGACAGAGAACACCCGGGTGACCAGACCAGGATCATCACGAGGTAGCAACCTTTTTTGACTTTTACCCGCCATGCATCAAGAACAGGACGCTCAAGACAAAGAAGACCACGCAACCTGAAAAGCTAGCAAGCGCGCGTAGTTATAAGGTACATTTAACTTTAAGTTTTAAAATAATGTTATTTCATACGTACTTATTTAAATCAATTTGTGTAAATAAACAATTATTCCTTTTGCCAGAAGTTTCCTATTTTTATTAACAGAACCTTAAGATAAAGTAAAAGTTGAATATAAAGATAAAAAATAAAATATAAATTATATAAAAAATATATTATTCTAATATTTTCTTATTACTCTTAATTAATAATCATTATATTTTATTTATATATAAAAACTTTATATTTTATAACTTTTACTTTATCTCAGGGTTCTGTTAATAATTATAGGAAACTTTTGGCAAAAGGACTATTGATTTTATTTACATACATTTAATAGCTAAAAATTGATATACAAATAAATTACGTACTTAAAATTTTGTATTATACTGGCCAGTGCTTCTCCGTGTTGGTATCTTCGTTGTTCATCTTCTAATGCTTGATCTGATCTGTCTTCATGCTGAGTGAAAGTAAAAATGTCTCGCTGTCTTCATGCTGAGTGAAAATAAAGATGTCTAGTTGTCGCATCTGGTGAAAAGTGAAAAAGGAACATGAGGTGCCAGCTTGGGTACGCTACCTCGTCTCACGGTGTCTGCTCAACGACGACCATCAGGAGGTTCACTTCCCCTGCTTCTGTCCGATGCCTTCTTGACTTTCAATTTCAATTTTTTCCGAGATTTTTTATATAAGCACCATTTAAAATCACCATTTTAAAATATCATAACATTATAATTAAAATATATGAATAATAAATATCGTAATAATATATTGTGATATTTTATCGTCGAATTAAGCTATATTTTAAAATGAATAAGCGGATGGAATATGTTTAGACCTTGGTATGAAAAAACAGAAAAAGCCCTGTGTACCTTGGTAATAAAAACAGGTGGTTACCTACAGGAAGGACCCAGTGACCCTTTGGAAAACCCCTCTTTGTGGGGTGGTGTTTGATTTCCTATAAATAGCCGTTTTTAGGAGATATCTTGGTCTTAGCTATTTATATATTTTGCCTTTGTCAGTCAAAAGTAAGTGAGGGCTAAAGATGGTCAATAGCCCCGAGTCTATGGCTGTGGTGTGGAAGACGATGATGTAATTGTTATATTTTTTGCAATTATTATTTTTATATATATAAAACTCTCGAACTATCTATGTAAATATGGAACATATTAAATAGTAACTTTATGCACTAAAAACACCTAGAATCCTGTGATAATGTTAATTTAAAAATCATTTAAACGCTATAAAATAAACTGTTATTCTTTATGAAGGTCCTTTTACTTAACCTTAAGTAAACATATTGTTAACAAAGAAGAAAAACTTTACTAAATGTTACGTATAAGCTTATGTAAAATATCTTGTAAAGCAATATAAATTTTATTGGATATTTAATTATATATTATTTTATTATAATTAATCCCCCCCCCCATTTTGAAAAATTACTTGCTATAGTTGAACTAAAAGACTGGAGACCAGTACTTTAGTGTTGTACCGCAGCTCAGGCAGTACCTTGCCGGAGAACCAGGCTTATTTCACATCTACACACTCATCGGAATTTTGGTCAATATGTTTGCGGAAGTGGCAGTCTGTGACTGTGAAGACCATGGTGTACTATTTGTGCACTGAGATAATTGCCCTGGTAGATGTGGTCCGACAGTACTAAGAATAATACCCTTTAGATCACGCATGCTTCCACTATTTACTGACATCACAAGTTCCAAAGTCTCTTTTCTCTTTCTGGGACTTTTAAATAATTAGTAAATTTTATTTTCAATGATACTTCTGGTAACTAGAATTAGTGATTCTAAAATAACCCTTACTGTTCTATCTGTAGTCTAAATCATTACTCTCGGAATATTTTAGATTTCCTTGAAAATATTCAAGTACATAAAAGCTTAGGTTGACTTAAAAGTTTTTATGAAGGAAATTGTTATTTAAAAACCGCAAACTTACTATTTTTTTAAACACAGTTTCACAGCAATAAAATCAATATTCCATATAATATTAACGCTTTGTTTAAAAGAAAATGGCCAAGAAAGAATTTGATTCAGAATTTTGAATCTTGAAACAGATAATTTTACAAGAAAGTTCGCCTTGATATAAAAAATACTGTTTACTTTTTTACTACCTTTAAAAAGTAATCAGTAATTTAAAAAAATGTTCAGTCATCTTGATAATATCAAATTATAGGTCTCTAGCACCTGATTAAAAAAATGGAATATTTTTTAGGATTTTAATAACAGATGCATGGAAGTTCTGCTGAGAACCCCTACAATAATTTTGTAATAATAAAGGCAATTTATCAAAGGAAGTCTGCAATTAGTATGAGTAGGTTATGAGCCAAAGCTTCCAAGATCATTGATGACCTGAGGGTTTTACGTCAAAATAAAATCATGTAACCCTTAGTTACACGATTGATTTTCGTTACTTTAGCAAAGGCAGTTTCTTACTCAATTAAATTTTTTTGTGTATTAAGTGGTGAACTAGCTGTAGAAAAATAAACTAAAAGATAATATTTCAATATGTTATAATTGTGGACAGATAAATTTCTGTTGTTTTCTTTGATGCCACACACCACCAAAAATTAAGTACAACCTTTATCATACTTTTGGAAAAAATGGATGGGTCTTATATACTGGATAGGGAACACAAACTTAATCAACAAATGTACCAAAAATCAATAACTATTGGTTATATTTTCCCTCTTTTTTTTTTTTATCAACAGTTAACAGTCATAACAATAAATATTTATGCTAGAAAAAAGTCACAACATAAATTACTAAGATAAAAACAATATTTATATTAATTAGACTATACACAGAGAACAGTCAGATAATACAACTTATTGTCATTAATGTGTAAACTTTCCAACACACCTTTACTTTTACAGTTAAATCTATTCTTAAATAGAATTATGTAACAATCCACTTACAAAATAACACTTATCGATTTACCTGCGTATCGTGGCATATTTTCTAAAAATATGGACTACAAGCTGATCATTGACTCATATTGCTTTATTATTCAAGTTTGAAGTCTTTTTTTTTTTTTATAAATATATATGTATATAATTATATATGTTTGCATAATATAAACAAATTGACCCACATAGTAAACACCGACACATCGACACGAGTATATATTACGGACATCTTTAACATCTAAAAAATGCTCGAGTTTATTTGTATTCACTAATACCTAATACTGATTCTTGATAAATAAATCAAAACATTTAAATAAATAGAACACCTTTGTATATAGCAGTATGTTTTAGAATAAATTAATACTCTGAGGTAATAACATTAAACAGTAAACATGACATATTTCATTTGTTCTATAACATTACTAAACAAATGACAGAAGAGTACATACACACTATTGTAGCCAACAGCAATGTGCAACACATCAAATATAAAATTTTAAGATATCTTCTAAAGAGGTAAGATTGGAAATGCACCGTTTCTTTTTAAAACTTAATTTCTATTACTTAAAAAAAAATATCACAAATCAATTAATTTTTGTTTGAAAATAATATTTCACAAAAACATCTTCAGGTTCAGAATGAATTAAGAAAAAACCAATCGCACAATTTTTGTAATCTAGAAGCGAATAGCGAAGAGTACAAATAAAAGTTGGGACTGCACTTATTATACTTTAAAGCCATAGAAAAAAAGTAAATGCTGAGGATGTGGTCCTAAAAAAATCAAGAATTAGTAAGGTTCACTGCTTGAGTTGAAACGTTAATTGTATACCAAAACTTGGTCACACTATAGATTAAGTGGCTTGGCCTAAAAAGTTTTCACATCGACGGGGTATGTTATTACGTGGATATCGTAAACTCTAGTGCCTAATGACTCATATGGTGGAAGAATTTTTTTTTTTTTCACAGCTGTGGAATGTTAGAAATGCTATGCACCAGATCATTTCTGTCGATCGAAGATAAATCTGCATCGACGAAAGCTCATCAGATCAGCCCCGTAATGACGGAGCAGCAGCAGAGGACGTCTCCCTCTAGAGGAAGCTGAGGAGCTTCTCGGCCACTCCGAGGTAGTAAACGGTCTGAGCGATACCAAAAAGAGGTGCAATAACGATCATCCTACAAGCTCCTCCTTTGAAAAATGCCAGAGGCCCTTCGTTTTTCAATGTTTTCCTGAAATAATTTATGTCAATATAATAACTAAGTAATCACATAGTTTGAAAATTTCATGCCATATAATTAATAGCGATACAAGAATAGTTAAATAAACCAGATATCCTGCTCTCTTTGTATCAGATATTTTCAGAGTTGAGAAAAAAAAAAGCGCTTTCTTTTAGATTAACCCTTAGTACGCTAACAACATCCATACATTCAGAGGAATATCCATTTTGCATACAAAATATTTTTGGTTTTGTAATGAAATTACATTCCTTAACCAGTTAAGTATTAATTTTTACTTAAACTAAACACAAATTATGTATTAGATTAGACAAAAGATAAAGTAAAAATAATGAACAATATAAATATTAATAATTATTAGTTGTGGTACGTAATCCCAATTTTTTAATAATTATAAGCTAAAAAAAAGATATGGTGCGAAGTACAGGATTTCCAGTCGTAAATTAACTATTCTTTTAATGTGATACTTGTGATAAGAACTTTAAGTAAAATTCTAAAATAACAATTTATTTGAGCTCAGCTGAAACTTAGAGAATACAAAGAACTTTGAGAACTCACATTATTATTAATAAGTTGTTTAAAAAAGAGAAACAAAATAATAGAATCAAAAAAGGTTCTCAAATTAAAAAATAAATGAAAACATTAAATGTATAACTAAATCCTGGTAGGTTTACCTATAACTGCTAATCTGATAATATAATCAATTTTAATCATTTTTTAAAGTTAAATTATACATTTATTTCCATCTATCCAGAATGATGTCATATTTTCTAAGAATTTATAACCATTTCATATGAAACAAATAATTTTACTATTACAATTTTAGTAAGGTATACCCACTTTTGCAGATCGTCAGTCAAATATGGTCAGGGATGAATGTTAAAAAAAAACAGGAAAATGCTATCTTTAAAGGATAATATATATACACGTAATATAAAAGGTATATATCTCCAGAGTAGCCTGAAAGATAGAATGCAATAATACTAACACGAAAGTGTCTACGACACCGTTGTATTTAGGTTGTGCCGTGTCATCTTTTGTAATCGCTTGTAGACGAGTTTTAACCACGTCTAAAGGATTCACACTGAGGGCAGCGATACTTCCTGAAAGGCAACCGCAAAGGAACGACCACCAGAA
Source organism: Acanthosoma haemorrhoidale (assembly GCA_930367205.1). Classification (NCBI taxonomy): domain Eukaryota; kingdom Metazoa; phylum Arthropoda; class Insecta; order Hemiptera; family Acanthosomatidae; genus Acanthosoma; species Acanthosoma haemorrhoidale. Next base: position 13,478,179 of record OV884011.1, on the reverse strand, counting down.
CACAGCTTCATCTAGAATAAAGAAATTAAAATATGAATTTATTATTATTAAAACAGTACATATTTTACACACTGTTTCTTGACCAATAATTGAAGTGTTAAACATTACACAAATCAGAATAATCAATTTTTCAGAACATTTTCTCAACAGAAACAAAAAGAAAAATATTTTTTTGTTATCCTCTCAATATTAGGATAAAGCGAAAGGCTCGAATATTAAAGAGTTAAAAGCAACTGGGTGTCGGTGACAGATTGGATTTTATTCAAACATAATGTCCTATGTCTTAGTGAAATACGCACAATATCAAGAGAGCTACTCAGATGCTGAACATGCTAATCCCTAGCTTTTAAATACCTTTTCTTAAAAACGTTCTCACTTTAACCCCATCCCATACTTATTTTAAAAGGCAATTAATTAAACAATTTAGGGTTTAATTTTTTTTCAAAATCTGAAACCCTTCATTAAATGTGAACGAATAATATACAATAATATGTATTGGATTTTTTTTTTTAATTCACAAGTTGTGTAACATTTCTTTCAAGGGACCGCTATATATTAAAACTTGCAATACTTACTGTTATGTTTTTTCCTTGGTCCTAGCTGGTTGAGACGAGCGAAAAGAGGGAAGTATATGACCGAGAAGGAAACATCCCTCATCATTGTAGCACCGATACCTTTGTACAGACCGAAAATACCTTTATCCTTCAACAAGCTTAAGGCAAGCCTCGTCGCTGATGGTTTCTCCACTTTCTTTCCATCTGCAAAGATAAATTAAATATTTTACAACAATCTATAATTAAAAAAATTCATTTTAAAAGTTTACTTATGGTATGTGGCACAGTACGCAACAAGCGACCCATGTTGGACTATTAATTCAAAATTAATTTATCTTAAATATCTTTTAAATTTTAACTGTTTATTGTTTTTGAGTGGGTGTAATTGTTAGGATATTGGCTCAGGTTGATGAAAGAAAAACAATAATATTGTCATCATATTTAGTTATGGGCGAGTGTGTAAGTCTGCATGATCAGATCCTGATAACATGAAAAGAAAGAGAGATGTTAAGAATACTACGGACAAGAATACAAATAAGAGGTATATATAAGTTTAACAACAATTGAAGAAATAATAAGAACATAAAACTTAAATTAATAAGCTGATCATGTCTATTTCTGTCTGTCTCATTAAAATTGCAACATCTTTTGTTATCAAGTCTATCTCGATATTCTATTTTCGCTCATTTTCTTTTCCTGTATTTTTTAACAGAAGATATTTTAGTGTTTTGTATAATTTCCAATAAAAATAAAAATCTATTAATCTTTTAAAGTTATAATTTATTATTTTTAAGCTCAGGGAGGTCCTTGACAACCAAACATTTAACATAAAAGAAAAACATAAGACATATACTTTTTTGAGTTCTTCACAATTTTCCGTCTCAATTCGTCTTGTTCCCACCACCCTAGTGGTGTGTTTTGTTGATCCTGGCATTCAAAATTATAATGCTGCTTCAATGGTTTTCCATAGATTCTACATCCTTTATATATTAATAATTTGACGAATAATGTTTTGATGTATACCTATGAATAATTACGAAGTACATGTAAATATGAGGAAATACGAAGAGATGAAATACTGGGGCCCTCATGACAAATATTTTTGGCTATCTGCAAACTCAACACCTCTTTTCTCGACCAATTCTAACAACTTCAAATTTCAAGCCACTCTAAACAACTTCTCAGCGTGCTTCACTCTTCCACTAACTGAGCACATTCCCCAGATATTCCACTTATTTGTTTGAATTAAAACTTTTTATTATAATTCATTCCAATGACATATTTCAAATTACTCCCAAGAAATGACATTGCAATATACTTCACAAACTACTAAACCCATATTTATATTCATGCTATTAATTTGTAATTAATTTATTCTTAAATAATAACTTCCGACTGCTTAATAGTTTCATGTATGAATCTGTTTTATGCCAATATGTTTCACTTATATATTTACCTCTTATTCTCGTCAATGACATTTTCACGCTAATTTTAATATCCCTCTTCCTTTTCTTACCTGATGCAGAAATGCTATATATGTCAAAACATTGTCCATAAATAGATCTGATATCTCAACAAATAACCCATTTGTATTTAAATTGGGTAAATTGTGGTCTATTTCAATAGGATGTCACACTGGCAAGGTGTTAATAGTTGTAAAAGACCAGCTAATAAAAACAGTAAAACACCAACTAGACTACCGATTAAGAAGGGATTGCTCTGTCGGAAGGATGCCTGGCTGGGGCTCACTCAGTGTAGAGTCTACAGTCATTGAGTTGTGTCGGCTAATAACTGTTTAAGAATCTTTTTAAAAATAAATACATTTCTTTAAAAGATTTTATAAATAGTTTTATTACCTGCCAAAGCTAATGCTGCTACTCTGCCGGCATCCTGCATTTGAATTTTCAGAAGTTCCATTGGCGTCGTAATTATTATCTGGCAAAATCCGGCGCAACCTCCAGCTAGCATCTCACGTCCGACTGGTAATTGAACGCTAACGACAAAAAACTTATTAATACTAGGCTAAGAATTTATTCCTTGCAATTATCTTTTGTCTATGATTTGTTTGTTTAATTATTTATATGTGATATAATTTTATAATGGGAAAATTCTCTTTTTTTTTTAATTACAGTTCCCCCCATATCCCCTTGTTACAATAACTATATAAAACAGAATATAGATTCTGATAAATGAATTTATTTACAGTGAGTGGGTCATTATATGTACTGTTACATGCTGCTTACCTACATTTTATATAATTTTTAAAATATTAACATTATTAATGGTTTAGAATGCTATGTTCATAGAACATTTTCTGATAATAGAAAAAGGTGATGGGGCTCATAAAAATTTAAATCTAAACAAACAAAATCTTAACCTAATTTTCTTGGACAGTCTGTTGGCATCAATCCGGAAAGGATGGTGTGGGTCATAGTGTTAAACACTGGGTTTGTAAAGTGCTGCAACGAGTCAAAAAACTTGATCTGTCTCTGGTAGATGAACTCATCCACCAACGGCACACCAAGCAACGGGTGCAGGTAGGCATTCTTTAACCTCTGGGGAGAGGTATTAAATTAGAGCTGTTAATATTTGCTATGTTAATACTGAAAACGAATTTCACCCTGGCCAGGAGAGAAAACGGTTTTCTAAAAAAAACCTTTTTTTTCAAAATTGATTGCCAATATCTTGACCAGGGCTATTAGGTTATTAGTTTTAAAGAAAAAAGGAAATATTATAAGAAAATTTAAGAACAAAATTTTTAAAAACATTGTGTCATTTTTGTTTCTTTTTTATGTTGTATCAGAGATAACTCAAAAATAGATATTTAAATCAAATATTGAACAAAACAATTTTTGTATGAAACAGTAAATTTTATAACATTTTTAAGATGTTTCAACTCACATTTCAAAAAATGAAAGATATAACAGACAAGAAAATCTGACTTTTAAAATGAAGAAACACATCCTTTACGCCATTTCCTGGGGTAAGGGGGTACTTTAGTTTGAGAATAATCATTAGTCTACAATCAGCAAACCAAAGTATTGTGTTAAAAGGTTATTACTAAATATTTGCAAATCTAATGAAACAATTAGATTTATTAAATTAGTAGGTATATCTATTGCGATGCTAATCCACCAGATAAATTAAAACTGAAATTATTTTAATGGACATATGACCACTTTAAAAAAAAAAACTGAATTAATAAAATTAGTTATACCCAGCTCCAACTGAAAGATGGTGCCTGAAGAAATCGTTAGCCGCCAATTTGATTGCTTTCTCAGGTGTGATCAGGAGTATGTTTACGCCAGAACCTGAACACAATCATTTCATATTTTTTCTGAAATTAATTTTGAGATAGTCATTACAAAAAATTTCTTCAAATAATTACCACCAAAAAAATTACAAAAAAAACTTTAACAATAATAATATTTTATACAATACAGATAACTATTATATAAGGTTTCAAAAGTAATCATGCTAATTAATTTTCTAGGTAATAAAATAACCAGAAGGTCAAATGATAATGTATTCTTCCATTAAAAATAAAGAGTTATGGAATCGTATGATCACAATTGAAACTTATAGAAAAAAATATTTACCTCTATACATCCCAAAGTATCCTTCGGCTTTATAAGTCTTTCTGAAGCAGTCCAGCCTGAAAAAAAGCAACATAAAAATGTTTTGTTATAGAAATCGCCAAACGATATTGGTAGTAGACATACCAAGCACTTAAGTTGTGTTAAGGGGATAAAAGTTGCAAAACCAGACTATTTTTTATTAAAAACAAATTTAACTTTTCTTGGTCTGAAAAAAAATTCATTGAAGTAAAAAAATAAGATAGTGATAAGCGGATAAATAACCTAACTGTAACAAAAATTTACATTATTGATAGTTTAAAAAGCATCGCACTATTTTATATTACTCACATAGATGTGTACATCCGTTGTTCGCCGGCTGGTTGATTCTGAAGTCTCGTTTTGACGAGATCCAGCGGGAAAACGACAGATACTCCAATGATCCCAGCAATGCCGCCATTTATAATTTTTGGAAGAATCCTGATAAAAAAAAAATTAATATTATTAATAAAATGACATTTTATCAATATATAAATGGTATATTTCCTTTTATATCTCATAAAACGTATTGGGTAGTTAATAAACTGTAGCTGTTTAATCATTTCTTTTGATATTTTGTTATATAATTAATATAAATATACAAATAACATTAATTCTTTTTAATTTACTACTCTATAAAATACATTCCTGTCATCCTGGACGGCCGGACCATTAGCCTACATGCCCACTGTACAATAGATAGGTCAATTTAGGTAGTTCTGTATTAATGGTAATTAAGTATCTTCATACAGTTCACTTGTACAACATACCTTTGATTTATTTTATTTCATTTCGGGTCATTCTAAATAACTTCTACAAATAATTTTTATAAAATATTTTGCTGGGCCCTTTAGGGCATCTGGTTTTTTTTCTGTTTTCACTCACGTTCTGTCTATCTGTTCTGGTGTTTGTTAATCCTTTGTTCACACTAGAATCATGAAATTTTACTTAGAGCTCCCGTTTGAAATAAAGGCATGAAAAAATAAATACATCTCCATTTAAAAAAAAAAAATCTATAATTTTGAGTAGAGTATTAAATTAAAGATCTTGACGTCCTAATTAATAATGTTAAATTTGTACTTCGTTTTTTCAACTTTTAACTACAAAATTCCATTAATATCATAGTTGCAAACTTTAATTTTAGCTTAACTATAATATTTTGGCACTTTAGAATATTATCTATATGAAGTTATTAAAATCGTTTTCTTGGCCGTAAGGTAACCATAAACTGCATGTGTCACACTTGACTTGAATATTTTTTTCTTTCTATTAATGTGTTAAAGTGGTCTGTCTACATATCCTTCACATGTCACATCAATTGATTGATTAATAGGAAGAAAGAATTATGAATCTTTGAATGGCATAACTTGTTTTGTTTTTTTGTTGCTGAGTACCCACTTGTCTTGTCTCCATCCCCCAAAATGTTTTATCATGATAAAAGTCAATATCATTTGTCATATCATACTAACACACATATTATGTCAAAATATTGTTCCATTAATTGATTAGATTAAAATCTAACAGATAACCTAAGCCGATTTCCTGACAAACTCTACTCATTTATAAATTTCATTAAACAGACTAAACTATAGCTCATACAGTGTGAAGGAGCTAACTGTTTTATGGTACAAAGGGCCTTGATTTGACTCCCTGATGGAAGCTGTTGATTTAGTAGTCCCAGTAGCATTGTAAATTGTATGCATTTAGTGGACCAATTCCAAGAGGGGTCCATCTTCCTTCCCAAGAAACACTACATCAAAACTTTAAATATAAAATGACAAATAAATAAAACTTCCTGTGAGTAACACTGTTTCCTATATAATGAGGAAGTCCTTGGAAATTAATTATACCAGTTGTATTGTTTGTCAACTGTTTCTCTTATCTGCTAAGTTAATTACTTTGTCAATTTAATTTGTCTCATTGAATATTTACACATTATCTACAGAAAATTTATTATAAACACTCTTATTGTATCATCATCATAAAATATTTATTGTTATAGCAAGTTTACAATCTGTCAGATTTTAATTTTGATCTTAACACTTATTTGTATTTACATAATCAATAAATATTCATTTATTATTTATATATAATTGATAGATATCGTACCAGATATCACAGCGATTTCAGTAACATCATTAACCTAAAATTAATTCAATAATACCTAATAAAAAATTATAGAAATTTTTTATTTTTCTCATGTTTTGGGTGATTACTTACAGCTATGATTTGTATTATTTGAACAGATAAACAAAAATGTAAAGCAAACTGACTTCAAGATTTTAAAGGAAAATAGAAATCCAAAGAATGCAACCCTTTTTTTTTATACAATATTAAAGCTTTGGCAGTGTATCAGAGTTATTTCAAGATCTAATAACGATGAGTTTTATGTTTTGGAAACAATTCAAACGAAAGACACAAGATAAGGAATTAACTTCAGTAATGATTAAAAAATATATAATCTTGAAGAAAGAAAATTATGTAACAATGTATATCTACAACAGATCAACAAATGAAATCAGTCAAGGGTTTCAGAGACAAAAAAAAGTGTCACACAGACACCACAAAGTTGTTGGTAAAATGAATCAAATAAAAAAAAAAACAGCGAATAAGTTATTAGAACGTTTAGGAAATGTTTTTCTACAGAAATTGAGAACAATAAAAAAAAAAAAATTTTACATCAGCTAATTCAAAAAAAATTATGACCTGATAAGGAAATTTGTTTTTTTTTACAATGACTGATTGATTAAAAGAATTACTTCTTCCTTAGGCTAAATATTCTTATCATATAAAAGGTCTGCATATTACAATGTTAACCCGAGGATTATTAGTGCTAATCAACAAATATAGGATTATTACTATTCTTATCAAACCACTAACATGAAAATACAGATTTAATAAAAAAAATTGTACACAGGGCAGAACCCAGGAAAATGAGTTTATTGTATTGGGTAAATAAAAAATATTTTTTAATGGTCTATTCCTTACACATCATGGAGCGATTGTAATTTTTGACATTGATACGACAATGTAAATGACTAAATCCTAATTGGGTACATACAATTTTCTGATACAAGACCATTTTTTGGCAGGCTTTTTCATTGTTTGGAGAAGGGGAAACAACAAGAATTTTCATAATGGAATTGTCTTGAATTTGATTTTGTATTTACTACTTAAAAATTGAGGAAGGCAAGTGAAAAAAAAAAAATGCCAAATTTAAATCGAGTGACCAAATCATAAGAACAAGCAACATAGATAGAAAGAATTATTTATTGATATGGAATTGAACGGATAATATTGAGAAAATTGGTACAGTATAGATTAAACAATAACTTACGAGAACTCCTCAATTCGAGATCTGAAACAAAAATTATGAATAAATTAACTGTGTTAAACATATCACATAAGTAAATATCATGCATGTATTATGTATCATTATATTTTAACGATGGCAGCAAATAAATTATAAAAGAACAATTTGTTAAGACGAAATACTCTTTTTATTATAATGGAAAAAAAAGGAAAGAATACTTTAATGGTAGGTACCTTTCTTTGTTTAGTTTTGTGGACATTTTTTAAGAATAAGGTAAACTAAATAAAATCTAGAATTGACTGAAATAAAAGTCGAGACTTCTAACTACAAGTGACGGGGCATGACAGTTGACCGGGGGGATGTTAACCGACTACTGATCTAAAATCTATAATCGTTACCTTCGCATTACCTTTTTAGAAACAGCTGATTTCAATTCACAAGCTCCGAATTTATCTAATGAAAATAAACCCTAGATCGTATATTTTCTAAATACATTTATAATTAAATTTACCAGAAACTCGAAAATGAATTTGATAATAATAATCTGTTTTAAAATCTAATGCATTTTTTTTTTTTTCAGTGAGCGTAGGATTGAAAATTATTCATTATTAATAATAGAACAATTTTTTTTTTATTAATGCATAGTTCATAATAAATAATTTATAATTATTCATAGATTGAATTGGGAAGAAAAATACTGGGCGCTTGTCAGTTTACCACACCCCAGATGTTGCTATCCTAATCTGCTATACTTTCACAATCCTAATCACTGTTATTCTTGACAGCTTATAAAATACTTCTGGGATCTTTTAAGGCCCCTTTTAGGGTTTCATTATTTTTTTCAAAACCAGAAACCTTTTTTTTTTTCATTGTACGTCGATCTTCGTGAATCTCATATACCTTTTTATTATTTATCAAGCCCTGTTGTTGGTCCCATTTGATACTGGAAAGACAAAAATATAAAAATAAATAGCCATCTCATTAAAACATGATTAAGTGACATACAGTAATTATTTACTAGGTATTAAACAAAATATATATATTTCTCTATAATTTTTGGCATGGTTTCAAATTTGAGATACCCACGTCCTGATAACAATATGTCAATTTCGATTAAAACCATAGTTACAGTAATTTTAGTAATATTAAATTCGCTATTTTTACTCAATCAGTCGTTTTTTCAAGCTAAAAATAAAATTGACCCCTTGAAAATTTATGTCTAGACATTAATTAATTGGTCATAACATTTTTATCAAATTAAACACTTCAAAGTCCCCATTGATATGTAAAATGTCTTGAAGCATTAATGGACTACAATTACAAATAGCCATTAATATAGTTTTGTTTATAATTAGTCGATCCTTAGTTCAGTTGACTTGCCGTTTGACCTTCTAAGTTAAATTGATAGAATTAAATAGAATTTAATTGGCTTCAAATTAAAGATACCAAAGTCTTGATTAACAATATGTCAATATGTGACCTTTGAATTTCAATTGATAGAGTTGAACACTTTTTTTTTTTATTTCTACACTTTATTGACATTATATACAACTTGATTGCATTTTTAAAATAAATAAATTCAAGTATTTTCAAAAAATACGGAACAGTGAGATCCTTACTATTTATTCACCTAACCATAGGTAAAAGTTTACTTAACTAAGCATTTAAATCCAGCCGTTTTAAATTTCTTTATAATAGAAACAACTTTGTAATCAATTTTCACGAGTGGAGTTTTCAAATGCATCAGAATTTAGTCAAAAGTAGCAGTCCAGGATAGCAGTTGTAGGTATCAATCGGATACAATTCATAATTAAGTTACTGACCTAAATCTATTTTAAATTTATTTAGTTGATCTATTTTTTGAGAAAAAAAAATTAAAATCAAATTTACATAGAATTGATCTTAGCATATCACCTACAATTTTGACAGGCGCCAAGTGTAAACCAGTATAACAGTAATGTAACCTCTTCAAACTACTAACGGCTTTGTAAACTAGCGACGGTTTTATGATTTTGTGTAAGTTAATTATCAGTTATTATGGCAATAGTTGATAAAAATCTATCTTCCTCTTTGATCCTCGATAAGCTGTATGGTTCCAACAGCACCGAACCTCCAGCGCACGTTTTAGAATTCGACGATGTAGTGGTAATGATAGAATTTTCCCCATATCTATGGTCCCATGACCTCATCTGTATAGCTTTCCCTTCGAAAATAATTATCGCCTGTGTCAAGTTCAAAGAAGAAGACGAGGAACAGATAGAACCGTTGAAATTCGACATTGTGAAGAAGTACACCTGCTATGGCAGAGTGCAAGCAATAGCTTGGAGTCCAGAAACCAACATTAGAAAGGCACCCAAGACTATATTGTTTGCAGTAGCTACTAATAATTTTGAAATAAATATTTACAACTCTGATGACATTATCCATAAGATAAACGCTCACAGGAACTGTGTAAATGATATAAGTTTCAATCCCTCAGGAGAGTACTTGGCATCGGTAAGCGATGATCTGACTTGTAGGATATGGTCGGTCAATAACGGTTTCTCAGAAAATTTCAAGTTCTATTTGGATTCGCCTCCTGTCACCGCCAAATGGCATAAAGATGAACCAGGGAAGATTATTGTAGCCGAAGCTTATGGGGTGATTAAAGTGTACAATGTTCTAGGAGGTAGGGCAATAGCATCTTTCAGGGCGAAATCGAGCCCTCTTATCTACTTGGACTGGAGTTTACATGATAGTCAGAATATCGCTGCTATGTGCGGTGGGAATCTCGTCAGGTGGAATATGAACAATCCGAGCATTACTTCATATGACAAATTAGTTCATCCTGATGGTGGTTTTTTCATCAAGTTTATGCCTCTTAATGAACAGACAATTGTAACACTTGGTACACCAGATTTTTCTTTAAAAGTTCTGCAAAAAGACAAACCATTCCCAAGGACCATCGCTACTATGAAATCTGCATCAAGCCTGACAGCTCATCAACATCTTCCTTATGTGTGCGTCAGTGTCAAGAAAAATGTTTATATGTGGCTTGTAAATTAAGGATGTGATTTTGTAAATACATATGTATATTTTTTCAAGCATGTAGTCTTTTTTTTTTCATGAAAGTAAATATTGAATTCTATCATCCTATCACAAATAAATGGTAAGTAGAAGGGATCTGAACCTCATCAAGGGATGTGCACAATTCATCAGTTCCAATTAATATGGATTGATTATGTAACAAACCATTTTTTAAAATGCTCTCCTCTGCCTTCCATTAGTACTCCACCAGTTCAAAGTCATTCACCTGGATGTATGAATAAATTATTTTGTTTGTAAAATGGAATAATTAAGAACCTGTTATGTTCATTTAGTTGGAAAATTTATTATTTATTAAAGCATTCTTTATGTTGTATGCTCTTGGGCACTTCAACCTTATAACGACTCCGCTCTTGCCCAACTGCCTAGGTAAGCTCAAGAGGTTAAAACTCTGAGAAAAATCTAAATACAAAGTTTTATTTGATATACTATGTTACGTTCACTTATTTGTAGTTTATATAATAAAGATAGTGGAGGGGGTACCCATACAAATTATCAGTCTGACAGCTAGGCCAATGGCCCATTTTATATCAGGCCCCTTATTATAACTATTCCTGGCATCTACCATTCCTTAAAAAGTCGAGAATTAACCTCCAATTAATGGAGTTTAGTTCTAGAGGGGTACTAACACATCCTAAGCTGTAAAACAAGCTAGCTGAATGCCTCTCAATCTCACTAAAAGTAGTAGATGGTTTCCTCCAATTTGGGGATAATAGAATTCTGGGATAGGCGTCGACTTATCTGCAGTGTGCCGTAAAAATGCCTGTTATGAGGCTGGTTTTTCCAATTGCAGCTTAATAACTTTTAAGCTATTATAAAAGTTATTTACTTTTAATGGACTGTTAATGAATGGACCTCTCCTTGATGCAAGCTCAGTTAGTAAACTCTTGCCTTCTCTTAACTAGGAACGATTTTGGTTCAATAGATACTTCTACCATGATCACTGATTTACTTATGTGAATATATTTATCCAGCTGGTTACTGCTTATGGTTTGAAGGGTGTAAGGCAGCAATGATGATTTTCACAAATCTCTGCCTGGACACACAGTTGCGTATTTCCCTAGCGGCTGATACATGCTATCTCCTGTCTTAGAGAGATAAGGGTCAGTCCCAGATGATCTTAGAGATTCCTTATATGAACCACACCAAGCTGTTAGGGGAAGGTACACTTTCCTTCCCCACCCACTTCTTGATTGTGGGAAAGAACAATATGTGAGCTTTGGTTGGCTGGGATCGGCTAGGTCATATTGCGGGTGCCTTATTCTCCAGGATAAGTGAATCTCGTGTGCTGACGCCTGGTAGTGGACCTACTATAGGTCTCTTGTCGAACAACTGCCCATTAGCTGTTAATCTTGCAGTGTCCCCCATCACCTCCTCTCTGTCCTAATCGGAAGAGGAGGTAGGTGAAAGAGAGCTTCAAAGGTGTTTTTTGGAATTGTTCTCATTACCACAGTAATTCCTAAACAAACCAATCTTTGAATAGTTGTTAACTTCGTAATTGTGGTATTTTTGATAGCACAGGGCTGCCATGCTATGGCCTCGTAATATATAAGGGACCTTGTGGCATTGTAGATACAAAGCAATATTCCTGGCTTAATGTCCCATATCTAAATGGTATAATATAACCATATCTATGGTTTTTCTCGTTTGCCATAAGGTGGCATGGTTTTTTTTTTATTTAGGTTGGTCAAATGGGCGTTCCAGTGTGACCCCCAAATGTTTAACTTGTTAGGTCATGTCTTAGGGCTAGAGGTGTATCGAAAAGTCTTGGGGGTGAATACCCGTCCCTTCTATTGGTGAAGAGAATTAGTTCCATTTTAGTCGGGTTGATGGAGAAACCGTCCCCTCTACACTATACTTCTATAATTTTTCATGGGCCCTCCCACTGTGTGTAGGTAGAACTGGTCCCGTAACTATGACCAGCCTGTCATTTATTTAGGCTTGTGCGTATAAAGATGCATTTTTTAGTCTGTTGAGGAGCTCATCCATGACCACACATCAGAGCAATGGTGGAAGGAGACTTCCTTGTGGGCAACCTATGTACATCCCCGCCTCCCTAGTGATGTCACTCAATGAGATCTCAACTTTTCTGTAATCTAACATAGTGTAGGGCCACTGATGAAGGCATCGGATAGATTACTTTGAGACAGAGCTTGTCTTATGTTAAATGGGGTCAAATGCTCCTCCAACATTGAACAACCCCAGGCTATATGCTCCATAGAAGGACATTTTCAGTTCTTGTAACTGCAGCATGGAGTGCTGTTTTGTTCAATTTTTTTTTTTTTATATCTATGTTGGAGTGAGTGTAGTGGTGCCAGATTTGTCAGCCTTGCTTTAATGTAACCGCTCACTATTCTCTACAGGACCTTCAGCACTAAGTAGGTGGTAAGGCTGTTAGGTATAAATGCCTTTGCTACTGAATATAATAACAAGCAAGTTATCAATTTTCTTGAGCGAGGCCTTTTACGGAAAAGTTGTTGCTGTTCTTTCGAATGTATGAAGTACTGATCCACTTTTAGTACAGTGCAATCTTGCCAATATAAACACTCCAGTAATCTAAACTGCATCTATTTTATTAGCTTTTTTAATATGAGTTGGTTAGTGCCTGAAGGAAAGTAAATTTGTCCGGCAACTTTGGACAAACATTTTTAGTTACAGTAGCACATCACAAGAAATAGCTGCTCCCGCAGGTTCAGAATCAATCAACCCAAAACTCATACATAATTCTTTGATTAACTTATTTGGCAAGGAATATGTTTCTGAAGAAGCTTCTGGGGACTGAAAAGACTGAATCCAATTGGAAAATTATTTTTCACTTTAAAATAAATCCTGCAGTTACTACGAATGAAGTGGATGGAAGGAAATAAAAGGAGTTCACAAAACAGATGAGGAAATCGTACAAACCATTTAAAAAAAATCAAATGAAGAATAACAAAACAGGCAACCATACTCTACCGCTTCAATGAAACATTAAGAAGTTATTGGAAATTTCAACCAGTGCATCAAATGGGCTATGGAGAATAATGTGCAGTGGCAGCAGATTCATATTCTCCCAGCAGCTCCGAGAAAAAGCATTAAAAAACTGTCAACTAAATCCAAAAAATCATTATTACAAGTTTTTTTATTAAATATAATAGTGTTTACCCTAAATAAATTACCATTATACATACACTACCACATACATAGGTGGTCTGAAAAGTTTCTGACCTCAACATGAAGATGATAATAAAATAAATAAAAGCTAGCGAAATAAAGTACGTCAATTATTTCTTGTTTATTTTTCTCCAATCTCTATGATCCGCATTTTTCACTAATCCGAACACCCTCTAGCAACAATTAGTTCCAATTAGCCAGATTGCACTGTACATATAATTTTATTTTGTTTATTATTTCTAACATATTTGCCTGAAATTTGAGACCATTAAATTCAAATAAGTTAGGTTTGGCCAATCAGTGAGACATTTGGGCTCCGGTTCCTCATATAACATACACAAAGTTTATTATTTTTAAGATAATCTATGAAATTGTTGTAAATAAAAGAATCGTTATTTTATATTATTGTGAGGTATAAGCCCCTGACTGTGTTATCGGTACAGTCGCAGGTTAAGAATAGTTCCCAGGTCACAAATTTACCCCATAAAAAGTAGAAATACATGAAATGTTTTAATAAAAATTGTTTTATTAACAAAATAATAATTACAGACTAAATAGAAACTAATATACAAATTTATTACAAAAATAACTAAGATTGTAATAGGAAATTTTTTTTTTATTTCAAGAAAATTACATTCTGCTCTGTAAGGGCAATCGATTATTGTGATAAATGATATCATTCACAACATATTACCAAACTTGCATTTATTCTTTCATTCATGCGATATTTACAATATACATTTATACAATATAGATATAGGGGAGAAAACTGACCAGTTAGAGTTAGTGCCAGAACTCCAAGTGGCTAAATATTACTAATGCAAGAGATCGCAAGGCCATTTACACTTTAATTTCCGAGGAGGTTGTAGGGACGGGTGATGTTTGAAAGTGATCTTACAAAAGGATTTAGGTAGTCGGATAATTTCTGATTGAATTTTGAGGAAATGTGATCTTGGGTAGTGGGAATTTTGAGGTCATTATGGATGGTTATATTAGTGCAAAAAGTTGAATTAAGTGTTGTTCTTAAGACTTGAGATTGGATGTTCGAGGTTTTACCTGAACGCTATAGTTCATGTTCGTGAGTCCAGATTGGTTTTAGTATGAGTATTTTGTTTTCTAATGTAAGGTGGGATATTTTTAATAAGCAGCTTATACAGTATCCGAACTGTCTGTTGAGTTCCTGTATGAAGGTTCCAGGTTAAAAAAGAAAAGTTACGCCAAGAAATAAAGGGTGTTGAATGTAAATACATATATAAATTGATGTTAATAAATAGAAAAAATGATGTGAATAAACTAAAAAACAATGTAAATAGATAAGTAAGTACATTTAAACTACAATGATAATAATATCAATTAAATAGAGGTTGCAGTGTAGGGAAAAATTTTTCATTAGAAATCAAGGTCTTTCTTTCTTCTATCTTGTCAGGGCATAGTTGTTTTAACCTGTTAACTATTTTCATTAATTTTAGCTCACAGGTATCAGAATAACGCCCATTTTTGATGCCAAGGTAAACCTTACAAACAAGGAGAAATATCTGATTGAAATGGGCGCATATCCTTGGCCAACATATTTCGATAAAGGTGAGCAGTACCTAGCGAATACAAAGAAAAAAAATGTTATTTTGGTATTAAAAAAAAAAAATCTAATAATAAATAATGAATAAATCTTTACTTCGAGGCCTTCGAATGAAGAGGATGGTTCTAAAACATATTCATCTATGACTTTTAATAAAGCTTTAGCATGAATCAACATGCCAAGACTTCTTGCCCTTATGATGCCAGGTAACATTTTTGCATTAACAGATCGAATCTTTATCTTTTGTTCCAGCATCATGTTGTGTAAGATGTAGTCAATCACAGGATCAAACTGATTTTGCTGAAAATGAGTAATTCGTAAAAATATAATGTATACTATAATATTTAAAAATGTGAAATCAAAACCTTGATTTATAACCACTTTGATGATATGAAGTACCCTGTTTTATGAATAAAATAATAAACTTTGTTCTGGCTCTCGAGTCCTGTTGAAACTACACCTTTTTTTCCAGGTACAGGGTTACAATCTTCCCAATTAAGGGACAACATAAAGCTTTAATAAATAAGATTTCATAAAAGATAGGCTTTGTGTAAGAGTTTGTAATTTTAAAATACAGCTAGAATTATTAAATTGTATTTCCGTTCGCACTTCAGTAGATCACAATTACAAAAAGTCATTAGTATTGAGCTCGTAACTTCTTCCCAACCCCATTGAGGTGTGAAGAAAAAATTTTCATGGAAGTTCTAGGATGAAAATCAAATCAACCCCTTACAAAAAATTAAATTGTTATTAGTTAATCTATTACTTGGCAATATAATTAATTAATTACACTTAATTAAAAATACCGCTGTGACTCCAAAAAATAATATAAAAAGACTCACCCTAAGGTCAATTTGGGTCTGTTGAAGGTGCATTGTTTTCATCAACGATATTAATGCCATCATGAGAGGTTCAATGATGAGTTCTTCATCTTTGAAATAAATTAAATGTTCCAGCGCTTTACAAATCACATTATCGTAAGAATACCAACTTAGGGAAGTTTTACTCTAAAAAAAAGATTTTTAATTAATAGCTGGCTCTATTTTTATTACTGAATGATTGGCCATACAGTATTAAAAAGTAGGCCATTAAAATTTAAATAATAAGAAAACAAATTTAGAAATTTTTTTTCTCCCTCAACCCCTTCTTTTAATAATTTTTTACAACAAATTATCAACAATAGCAATGAAAAAATTGGTGATTAATGGCTCCCTTGTCTGCCTAAATGCATTGTAAGGAGGGTAGAAAAGACAAAACAATCGTTTTGAACTTAAAATTACATACTCAAATAGACTGGACTCGGTGATAGGGCTCAGCTTCGTAAAATTAATAATACAATTTTATTTACTCTTAACTACTATCCCCTTATAATCATTACAAGAGGATGGAAATTGGGCTCTAAAGCCTTAAGTATATGCTATACGTAATAAAGAAGGAATAAATAACTTAAACAAAATAAATAAGAAATAGAAAGAAAAAAAGCTCTGTTCTACAAGATACGGGACATGGATGTAAGACTGGATAGACAGGAATTGATTTAAACGGATCAATGCATCCAGTGCATCTTCGATTATTGAAGTGATGGTCAAATGAGGAAAGATGATTAATGCTTCAGAGTGGAATGTGAGAGAATGGGGGATTTAAATTAAAGATGTTCAGAAATGTACAATTTCAATACTTGGTAAAGGAAGGATACTAGTTGTTAATAACTAACTATTAATTTGATAAACATACAAATTTACTTACAACGTTGTTAATAATATGTTCCAAACATTTGAGACCGAGTGCTCTATTTTCGTGGACAAAATCGTCGACGAGTAAGAGAGCTGTGGGAATAATACTAGTCAAACAATCGCTCAAATATGGACTCTGCAAAAAAAAAAAAAAAAAAAAAATTAGATAAACAATTATATGCAATATAATATATATACACTCAAAAACATGTCATCCTCCTTGGAGAGCATAGCTCATATCGGCTATTAGTAATACGATGGGGCAACAGCTGTTTTTAGACAGGAATCGTTACTTACATATTCAAGTAGCTACTCATTTCCTCCTCACAAAGCTGAGTGCAACACAACCAGAACCGTCCCACAGAAAAAAAATCCATTGGGTAAGTTAGAGTACGAACCCAGGTATTCATAGTTGGTGGTCAGGTAGTCTAATCATGGTGCCATGAAAATGGTCCAGAAATGGGTATCAAAGAGTAAAGAAAATAATAATAAATTAATGAATATTATATTAGTAAAATAACTGAAAAACAACACCATACATTCAGGTTTGTTATTGCTTTTGCCTCAAAACAAGGGAAGTAAAAGCAGAAATGAGAGATAATTACAGTGCATAGACATGCACTGAACACAATTAAACAATTACGGAAAAAATTTATTTTCAACCAAACTTACTCAATATAGTTAGTCAAACCATCTCAGTCACTGCTTGAAAAAATTACGTTAATACCCAAGGAATTGACTAGAAAAAAATCAGACCGCATGGTATTAAATATGAATTCTTATTGTTGGCAATTGGAACTGAAGTTTTGGAAAATATTTTAATTTTCTTTACAGTAAAATCTTCATTATGTCCTGAACAATGGAGGGGTGATTATTACCTGAACACTTAAATACCTTCAGAGACTTGACTTGAGCTTAATGCCAGAGAGTATTGGATTAGCAAAGAGGTGACTGAATTTATTTTGTATGTTTCCTGTTATTATATCTGTCGACAGAGAAAAAAAAAAAAACGAATGCCTCCTATTAGGTTGCAACTGAAATATTCAAATAAATATAGGCATGTTACATCTAATTAATAAATTTATATTTAAACAAAAATCATACCTCCACTAGGTGTAATACCCAGGAATAACAAGTAACAGCTGCAGGGTAATTTTTCCACGAGTCCTTCAATAATTTGGGTCTTAACTGCTTTAAAACCTTTCTAAAAATGTCACTCTCATTATCTATCAATACATCTGTGATATTCACATGGCAATCTATTACGTTTAAAAGTTTCAACAAGAATATTTTTGATAATTTAAGGGTGATCGGAGTGGTCCATAGATTACAAGAAAAATGTTCCCCAGCCAGAATAATAGCAGAGGAAATGAATCTTTTAAAAGATTTATCATACGTAATATCATCCGGCAAGCAGCAACACAACTCTTCGAACTTTTTATCACAGCTATTCAAATAGTCCGAATAGTCTGATACAACTGCAGGTCTCTCAAAACCACTTTCAAATTTTGGTACGTATAAATCTTCAATAAGTTTCATGGCAGGTAATAAATCTGTACTACAGCCATTGTCATCAGGTGTTCCTGGTTCATTTTCCATGTTCACCATGATTCAGATTTTAAGGTTGCCAAAATCACTCAAAAATACTTGGTCAAAATTATTACTTCTCACTCATAAATAATAAGGGTTCAAGACTGGAAAAAAATAATTTGTAAATCACTAATTACCAATAAGAGGTAAAACCTATTTGTAAATTTAAATTACAAATATCTACCTGTCACAAAATATGGTTGCGAATAAGTTAAATATGAATCAAATTTGAGAATGAATTTACACAACAGAATGTCTATATTTGATAACATTGATTAAGTAACCTCTTCGCACATTTTCCACTAAGAATCAAAACATCCCAAAGAGAAACATAATGGGCCATAGAGCTCGAAACTATAGTTTAACAACAGCCAAGGTAATCTAATAGGTACGTAGTCCCAGGAAGTATGGGTTTGTAGTTTTATTTTAAATATGATACAATACTTTCCCATTATCTCTGATCAACAATCTGATAGGGTGTATGCTTCTTTATTTAAGAAACTAGTGTTGAATTAATTGACGATAACACATATTAAAAAACTTCAAACCTTAAATGCTAATCAACTTTTGATTGTTTCTTATAAATCAGAGAATACTCTGACACTTGACGGCCTCAAGATCTATGTTCTGCGAAATTCATTCACGCTCTGGCAATCTTCCCAAAAATACTTGCCAAAAGATCTGATCTCCATCCAAGTATTTTTGGGAAGATTGCCAGAGCTTGAATAATCTCCAACCAAGAAGTACTCTCCAACAATTATTAAACTCCTGTGCGTTCTGGTCTCTTGCACTGGGATGAGTCGTAATGCCCAGAACCAGTTTCCTCACCAAGTACTTCCCATGCAACGGAAACATTAGGGTATGCTTGCCCTTTGTTAATTGCCAAGTGAAAAATCAGGGTTTCTCCAACCCCAGTGCTATTTCTACCTCCAGAATGTTATCTTAAAAATGTTCGTCGTTAGGTACAGAAACTCGACTGTATGTTGTTATGCTATGTCAGTGGTGGGCAAACCACGGCTCTTTGACTCTTTGGCTGCGGCTCTTCCACGAAACGGAACATTATTTATTAACTTGCCTTCTAAGAGACGAGTAAACGTTTTGAAACGCAAGCCTAGAGAAAAGAGGCACATTTTTATAAATCTCAAATTGTCCTAAACTCTATCAATAGCAGTTGACGAGTCTAGTGATATAAATGACACATCGCAAGTTTATCTTTTTGTACGATTTATCTCCACTACAGGCCCTAAAGAGGAACTTTTGGGATTATTGCCACTCAAAGGACCAACGTCTAATATTGAGATTTGCTATTTGAGAAGAACACTGTTAAATATGAAGGAAGCTTTTCTCAGCAGGTTCAAAGACTTTAGAAACAGCAAAGCGGCGTTAGCCTTTGTTAACAAACCTCTGGATGCCACGGTAACAGAAATAAATTTTTCTCCTTTTAATTTTGATATTGGCAGCTTTGAAATTCAGCTGCTGGATTTAAAAAATAAAGAATCGTGGAGCTCAAAAATCGAGCCATTTTAGAACTATTGGAGAAAAATAAATGTGAATTAAGTTTACAGCTGGTCTGCTTTGAAAGATCTGGAGAGGGAAGATATGTTGATTTTTAACACCTGGAATAGTAATCCTGACTCACATGATCAACTAACGTTTGCTGTTCTTTCCTTATTAGGGTCTACATATTTATGCCAACAATCATTTTCAAGCATGAACTTTATCAAATTAAGAAATCGGCTTCTCGATGAGAACTTGGAATCATGCCTAAAATTAAAAACAACAACATTAAAACCTGACTTACCCTTACTTTCCAAGGAAATACAAGGCCATTGTTCACATTAGTGAAGTATTTGTAGTTTTTTTACCGACGCCTTTTATATTATTTAACTTGTTATATTTTTAAATAAGTATTATCTTTATATAAGTGTGATACAAAGTTTTATTTGATGTACCTTTAGTTAAACTAAGACATATTCAGCAAAGGCAAGCTCGAGAGTGTACTTTTAATTCTAGTTATTTCCATAAAACTGTCTCCTCTAAAACAAAGCTTAAGTTTTAAAAAAATGGCTCTTTAAATAAACTTCAATTTTGTATTGTTTATTGTTTGGATGACGAGTTTGCTGACCACTGTGCTATGTCAACCAAGTGTCACAAAGTTTGTTATGTGTAAATTTGGTAAACTTAGTTTACCAATGCATAACTCTACATTCATTTTGCCTTTAAACTATTCGGGATATGAACAGGAAGACGTTTGGTTTCGGATAGCTCTCTGGAGGGAGCAGGCCTTTCTTTTGCTCACCGGACTGACCCCGTCGTCGGCGTCCACAGCTCTCATCCTCCCTTCCAATGCTCTTTGAGGACTTTGCTGGCTGGCAGCCCATCTGCTCTGTGACCAGAAATGGGCCCACATTGGGAGCGTCCATGCCCTCTTCGAGCCTCTTCACTACACTATCTTGTAACTCACTGAATTCTTAAGTATATTGTTCACTCTTTTTTTTTACTACTCTGCTTACTCTCACACCCACTAGTAAACTCACCCTTCTCTATGAAATATTTCCCAAATTTTAGTTATTTGTACAGGGAGGTAGAGCGACAGTAGATTTTAACTATTAAAAAAGCTAATTTCTTTAACAATTGATTATTTTTCTCAATTAACACGTACATACCTGAACAAACTTACGTCAATTAACATGTTCTATGCTGGAAATCAAATCTAGAATTGATTTTTACTAAATTAAAATATTCTATTACTTTAAGAAATACAAAATCACATTCAATTGTCATTAAAATTTATAAATTGATTGATAATTTTTATTTTTCTGTGATATATGGGTAACTTTATTCAATATTGCTTAAGTTGTCCTTTAACCAGTCATAAAAATCAAAATAAAGAAATCTTTATATTTTCCCCAGTGTGTCTCATGGCGACAGAATCCCCTGGGTGACTTGTAAAAACATTAAACTTAATATAAATATTCTGTTTTTTGACTACCCAATGACGTGCCAAATATTTTCAACTACACAAAACACTATTATGAATTAATTACTTTCTGATAAAAAAATAAATATTTTTGGTCATATTGAGAAGAGTATCAAATTAAAGATGCAGTATGTCATATTTTTTTTTGAGTTTTTAAAACTAGTCTTTAAAATTGTGTTCTCAATTTTCACTCATTCCATACTTAAAAAAATTGAGTTGGTATTTTGCAGAATAGTTTTGATTAATCCCAGGATGAAGCTAAAAATAAAATGAGGGCCAGGATAAATTACAGTATGTCATATTACTTAATAATAAAAGGATAAATAATTCTCTGTAATTGTATTATGCATTACACTTTGCTTAAATTTTTTGAATAACTTGTTAGAGATAAAACAGGCATTTCACATCAATAATTAAATAAATTGAGGTGCAGTGCTGCCTGTTGTCATAGTTGGAACTGAATAGAAAAAATGGTATATTTATTATACTGTTGCGCTACCTATTGAGTGGAGATAGAACTAATTAGTCCAGCAGGTCTGGTCTTACTTGTCAGAACATTTTTATTGTGAGGTTTTCAGGAATTTATATTATCAAATCAAAAAGGCAACAATAGATCTGAGATAAAGTATAAAAATGAGTTTATTATTGTTAATTAAATTAATATAGTACAGATTTTGATGAAATGAA
Organism: Acanthosoma haemorrhoidale; assembly: GCA_930367205.1. Classification (NCBI taxonomy): domain Eukaryota; kingdom Metazoa; phylum Arthropoda; class Insecta; order Hemiptera; family Acanthosomatidae; genus Acanthosoma; species Acanthosoma haemorrhoidale. Next base: position 13,455,895 of record OV884011.1, on the reverse strand, counting down.
AATTAAACAAAAAGTAGTAAGCATTCAATGTGATAAGGTAGGCGAGGTGAGTGTGTGTGCGATGCTGGTTTAATCATCATCAGGTTGTGATGGGGGCTTTACAGCGGGCCCTCCAGCCCTCTTGGCCATAATGATCTGATCGATCCTCAACACAGTGCACGCAGCCATGACTGCGAACTTGAGTCCCCACTCTTTAAGACTCAAACAGTCCAGGATACCATATTCCAGGCAGTCTACGGTCAGGCTATCCCCTTCGCCCTGCCACAAGATACAAAAGTTGTTGTTAACATTGTTTGTAAAAAATAATGAAAAAGTATAAAATATATAATCAAAATATACCAGTATGTTGATTCCAATATTAGATCCATTAGGAGACCTGTGAGCATCGAATAGCTGTCGGAGAGCACGTCTTGCTTGGAGGCCAGAGCTTTCAGCAAGTATTTTTGGGAAAATTGTGAGTGCATGCGCGAATTTCGCTGAAGCATACCTCTCGAGGCCTGGTAAGGTGTCGGAGTATTCTCTGATCTAAACGAAACAATCAAAAATTTATAACCATTTAAGGTTTAATGTTGTTTAATATGTATTATTATCAAGGATTTCAACACTAAAAAATCTATTACTTTGTTAATAACAATGTTGAGATGACAGGTTCAAGTAATGTGTAGCAAATGAAGATTTCCAGAACATCCTCTAAGACCCGACTAATTCTAATTTAAAATTTTCAATTTATTTTATATGCCAATTTATTCTATAGTCCATGAATTAGGCTGCCTAATAATGTTAATACAGACAGTCATATATAGTTGAATTGCGTTAAACCCTGTTTAAATTGTGCAAATTAATAAGGAAAGAGCAAATGGAGAACCATAACGCATCATGTACTAAGAAATTTAAGGGTAAGAAAAATCGGTCTCGGACTGGAGAAAACTGTTTTGGTCGACTGGTTTGACTACAAACTAGAAAGATATTTTATTGTTATTTGAACAATCCAGATAATTAACAAAGCTGACTAAATAACAAAAAAATATATGCATATTGAAATACCAAGCATGTACGACTGTATATTCCTTAAGTTTAGGGACAACTGTTTTAATGATCATAGAGTCGACAAAAGAGATGAAAAGATACCAATGGCTTATACAGATGGACAATTATTATAATAATTTAATAAACAGGAAAATATTGATAAAAAAAAATTTGAAATTCTACTGGAAACAAATTCCGGAAAATGGTGGCTTGTGTTTCTTTTAGGAGTTAGGTTCATATACTACTTAAACATTGAATACCACAATAAGACAATATTTATCACAATTAAATAACTGGACTGCATGTCCTCAAAACTTGTAAACGTGAATGAATTTATTAATTAAAGTTCTAATAAAAATACCTGTTTTGCGAGTTCGGCTTCTACTGCACCAGCACCAGGAACCATTCGGCCATCCTTTAAATTAATCATACTTAGTAATGTATGTATACTAGTAAATATTATCAATAAATTCAAAGATGAAAAGAAAGTAATTAAATCTATATTTACAAGATGTATACACTTACTCTTGTAATTAATTTGAATGTATTAACGCCGTCGTCGATGGCTCGTTCAATATCGTCCATGTAGTTTTCAGTCGCTCCTCGGACGACGATTGTCGATATTTTTGATTCATTGCCATCAAGCCTGAAGACAACAACTGAGTTCTCACCAATTTCATCAATATATACACTGTCGGCATAACCAAGCTCTTCTACTGTAGGAGGTGTCTGTAAATAATAAAGTTGAGTAACACCTTGTAAGAGTCCAGAAAAAATACAGACAAGGCAAGAATAAAAGCAATGAACATAGTTTTTTTTTAAAATAAAAGAATGATGAATTGATTGACAACTTACAAGGATTGGTAGAGGAACAGAACCTGTAACTTTACACAATCTTCGAATATCAAATTTGGATTGGAGACGTACGGCCATGAGACCAGCTTTGTTCAAGAAATGAAGAGCCATGTCGGAGATTTTACCTCCTGCTACGACTACATCAGCACCTAATTCAAAAAAAATATATAATCAATTATTATATCAGTTTACAGTAGACTCGAAAGTTGATTACATACAACTTAATATAATTTGTTGTTTTTCATTATTGGTAATAATTTCTGAAAATTGTTTTGCGATTCATTCAATAATTCCCTAGGCAATTAATTAATATGGAAATAAGAGAAACCCTACAAACAATGAAATATAAATATTAACAAATAATTTAAAGCTGCTCAATTGGTTACTTGTGTTTTCTGGGAGCACATTGTATAAAACTGTAAATATGTATTCACTGCTTATTTCTCCTAGTTACATTATAATAATAAAAAAGTAGTGTCCAAGTAACACTTATGCTTGCCCATGCTTTTAAGTCTTCAGGAATGAAGCATAACACACTGCAGCTTTTAAACCTTTATATATAAATAACTTCACTTTAGAAAAAGCTCTATGATATTCTAATATTTTGTACACCTTAACATCGATTATAAAATTTTATAAGCTGTATTCCTCAAAGGCAACGTATTGAGTGGTCGAAAAAACAAACTATTGACAAAAAATACATAAGTAAAAAAATATTTTTCTTTGCAAACCTGATTTTTTAATAGCTGCTATCTGTGCCTCCAACTGGGATTCTTCACCGCTTGAAAAGGAATGCAATTCAGCGGCTGTTTTAATTAGTACTGTACCCTGTAAATCGTAATATATTAATTAATTACTAATAAAGTAATGAAATTGTTTTGTTTTTTTCGGCAAAGCCTTAATATATTTCTTTATTTTTATATACATCATTATACAGAGCTCTTACGGGTATTGTATGGATGTTTGAACGTCAATAACTTAAAATATACAGAATTGGGGTGCAATTAAACTTGCACTGAAATGTTTGTAGTAATCCTGGAAATGCTATACTCTACTCAACAAATATAATAAGATAAATAATTATGATTTATAACAATATAAATAAAATTGTTAACTAACAATGTTGCATATTTAAAAATGTATATATTTGGCTTATTTTTATTACAACAGAACTACCTATGTCTCAATTGATGTGATATCAATGATAACAGGAAAAACTAGGTGCTGAATTCTTGTGAAAAATCAGTTAATTGTATTCTAAGAAGCAGATTCATAACTTTCATATTTATTTCTATTCCAAGTTTACATACTATAACTCTCTGGAAAAATAAAATTGAGCATGAGAAAAACTAGGGAATTCTAATGGTTCAAAACTAGGGAATTCTAATGGTTCAAAACTAGGGAATTCTAATGGTTCAAAACTAAGGAATTCTAATGGTTCAAAACTAGGCAATTCTAATGTTTCAAAACTAGGCAATTATAATGGTTCAAAACTGGGGACCAAGTGTCAAATTTGACAGTCACACTGGATTTACTAAAAAGAGATGAAATAATTTTTAGACAAAGTAGAATTAATTTTGTTTCTTTGGCTCTTTTCAGAGGAATATATGCAATACGAGGGTCAAATAAGAAATAGCTGAACTTTTTTAAATGACCCCCTACCATAATTTGGTTTTTATAAATACCTATTTTTTCCCTATGACCACCAACATAATCTTCTTAATTTTCAATCAAGATAATTAATTATAAGTAACTACAGCTATTTATATTTGTTTTATTGGAACAGAAAACTACACTTCCCGTCAAAACAATCGCAACACCTAAACAAAATATTTGAATTTCACGAGAAAAACAGGTTTTACATACGTTTACAAAAAGGATCATATTTTCAAAATAGATAACTTTACCAAACAGTTGAGATATGTTCAATTAAAATAAAAAATTTCTTTACAAAAATAAAAAAAATTATTTTTTTATTTTTTTACAAAATTTAAATTTTGCAGGCATTTAATAAGAAGCAGTGCCTCCTCTGGCTTTGATATAATGGCTTCCATCCTTTTAGGCATACTCATAAAAAGTTTTTTAATAAAATCTTGGGGGATGCCGTCCCAATCCTACAATACTTGAGCATTTCAAGCATAGTAGGAAGAGGATCCCTCGAGCGAACTTTCTTTTTAAGTTTGTCCTACAGATGTTCAACTGGGTTGAGGCCTGAACTTCTTGCTGGCTACTCTGGGTTATGGATACCTGATGTGTTTAGGTACTCAGAAATGTTGCCGGGTATTACCATGCATAAGACATGATTCAGCGCAAATGAAAATCATGTAAGGCACTACTGATCTTGTAAAATCATCTCCACATACCTTAAAACATTCGAGGTACCTCCTTGGATCTGTGCAACTCGGATCTGTGCGGTACACGCCTCCCAAGAACATGATGAACCCCCTCCAAATAGCAGTTTCTGATACACTGCACTAACTGTTCAGACTATTTCACAGTCATCTCGAGTGTTTAAGGCCACTCTTGTCTTATCTCATCTCATCAGTGAATAAAATATTTTTCCATTCATCTTTAGTCCAAGATTGGTATTCTCTTGCAAATCTTAGACTACGTCTAAGTTTTTCTGCAGTATGAAGGGGCATTTTCACAGAGTTGACCCTCTCAGTCCCCTTAATTTAACAGTTGACTCTTGAGATGGTTCCCCCCCCCCCGAATATCAGCAACCAAGTTTCTAAAGCCAGAAGCTGTTGCTTGCATTTTAATAAAGCAGTCGTCGATGGAATTGGTGCTTTGTTAGACGTCCTGAATTTGGTTGTGTTGAGTGACTACTGGCCTCTCTGTACCTTTTTATGGACCTTAAAAATGTAGAGTAATGAAAACCAAGGTGATTAGTGACGTAATATTTTCCTGCTTCATGAAGAGTAATTATTCTTACCGAGTTGCAGCATAAACGACTCATTATCACACAAATCTCGAGATTTATAGCTGTTGCGATTTTTTGTCGGGGAGAGTATATTAGGATTATGGTATTAAGACTAAAAAGAATTCATAAAAAGACTGAACGTTATTAATTAAAATGTATTTACAATTATACTGAGTAGCCATTTACAGTTAATGTTGAATGGTGTTTATAACTAGAGACTATTACAAAACTTTAGTGAATTGCTTCCAACAGGACTTATTCAATATATTCTGTTCATAAAGTTCTACAAGAAAAAGTTGTTGTTTTTTTACAAAACATTGGAAGCTTAAACTTCACACAACTGCAGTTGCGGGCAATAACTAGTATGGTATAACTTTACAGTATTAAATATATTAGAAATACTACATATTATAGGGAAAAATAATAAAAAGCTAAAGAACTATATTCAAGAATACATACCTTGGTTTCAGTAGTAGCTATGTCAAAAGGGCAGGTGTACACAACAACCTTTGCCGATGACTTCTTGGTGATCTCACCTTCAACACCCCTCTTGAATACCATGCCTTGTACAGCATCAGAACTAAGAATGCTTGAACCCTGAAACATTATCAGAAGCATTTGTCAAATAGTGAATAAAATATACAAACTGTACTTTCGATTCAAATCATTTGAAAGATAAAATGGCGAAGTGAGGAACTGATTATAATTTAAATTAAAATAATACATACACTTATTTTCTGTATTCTAACATTGTCTACGTTGAATGTGACCTCTTCAGGTAAAATTGAAACTAAAAAAAAAGCAATAATAAATTAGGTCTACCAAGTAATGAATTTTATTGGAATGTTACTTTAACAAATATAAAATGAACTCACTGCAAGCTTTAGTGATTAGTTTTCCGAGAAACTCCTCATAACCATACTGCTTGCTCATAACTGAACTGCGGATAGCTCTTATAACAGATGGTTCATCCCTTGGATTTTTGATCTCTTCGCAGGTCAACGTCTTCAAAACTTCTAAAGCTTTGTTTAAAGACAGCTCATAGCCTTCGATAATGTCAGCAGGAGTCATACCCTACAACATCGATTTTTTAGATAATTTCTTGCATTAAACATTAAAATGTTATTTTAAAAACATTACTATTGTCACTAACTTGCTACTAGTTGATCCAAAAATAAGTAGCTTCAACAATAATATTTTTATTTTCACAAATCTAATTTTCATGCATCAAATACAAATAAAATATTATCAAATTATTACTTTTATTTCAAGCTGAAGTTTCTTAAATACTAATTAAATAAGTGTGAAAAAACTACTTGGTATTTTTGAAAAAAAAAAAAAAAAAAAAAGATCACTTGATAATCCACCTTGGTCAATGATAATAAACTATTCTACAAATAAAAAAAATTATAAATAGCTTCAATATTGACAAAAATAAATAAATATTAAGATCGACTTGGAATAAATTAAAAATGTAATTTCTATTGCTAGCTCCCAAAACTTCATGTTTTGTAATATCTATAAAATAGTTTCTTCATTACTGTTTCTAACGACTCCTTAACAACAAGAAAAGATCGTAACTTTAAATAGGTTCTGAGGCGTGAATTGAGGAAACTTAAAAACTATAAAAACAGGACTGACTTTGTTCACGTTCAATTTTTTATCCGGATACTTCCCTTTATTGTTTTTTAATTATTTAAATCACCTATTTAAAAAAAACATATTCAAACTAATGTTACTTATACCTTAAAAATTTAATAACATTGAATCGTTTATACTACCGCTATCTAAAACATACAGACGGGCAAAATAAAAATGCCCCATACCTATTTAAAAGTAGATCCTCTTCCTCAGAAATTACTAATAGATTTATTCTAAGAAGTTAAGAAACAGGAGTTAATTAATTTAAAATAGGTTAGGGTCTACAGTTGTATAGAAATAAAGATTTATATCTCATATCTAAGCTAAGAGGATATTAATTTTTAATGAAATTCTTTTCATTGTATGTTGATAACCTTTGTGATAATATGCTCCAAGTTAAAAAAAATTTAATTAAATAAAGTGCTGCAAGATTTCATTTATTTAATAAATAGTCAAATTACAATCAATCAGATCATAAAAATACTTCCAGAAAAACTAAAAAAAAAATCATATCAGGAAAAATATGTCAATGTATTAATTATTAAAGAGTTTTGTTTATTTTAGATTAAAAACAATACGTAAAATTTGAAAAAAACATTGTAGGAATGACAGCAAAGACTTCCAAGTTGATATGTATTCTAATGACACCTGTTCACAGAGGGATGTTAAATGGTTGAAAATTGAAGTAAAAGCCTTTAAGTACCAATAATTTAATTATTGTTTACTTGCTAAAGGCGCAAGGAATAGTGAACAGTAAGAGAGAGTACATGAAGTTAAAAATATCTAACATTTAAATGTATGTTATTAAGAGAAATGCACAGAAGAAAATAAATACCTACCATTTTTAATAAGGGTAAAGCTTCTTCCAACAGTGTGCCGGCAAGAATGAGAACAAAATTGGTACCATCTCCAACTTCTTCTTCCTGCATATTTGCGGATAAAACCAGGATTTTAGCAGCGGGATGTTCAATCTAAAATATATCAATTACCTTTTATTATGTTTTGTCCATGTTTGAATAGTTACATCAAACATTTCATGGCTATGAACTCTTATTGATATGTTTATGATTAGGGAATAACTAATCATTCTAAGTAATAAATTGATTTTGGGCCTACAGCTTTAGAAAATTATTTTAAACTCACCCCTGAAGAAATAAATAGTGTTAAATTTTATATTTGTTACTTTTAACATTGTATTAGGTTTTAATTTACTGAAAGAACTGATGCTTCTATACCAAAACTAGAACATTCTGATTACGGTACAGAGAATGCACCGAAAGCCTTTACAAGACGACTGTCAACCATCACGCTGACTATTCTCATCAAACGCTCGTGGATATGTATAGATGGTGACATGAGCTAACAAGGAGGTATATTTTTTAAATGTGTTTTAAGACCTTTTTTGCTTTTAAGTGTTATAAATAATTAACATAAATGAGAAATATTTGAAGACCTGTCTACAGTGCAGTCATTTAACAATTATTAATTTTGAAAAATCCTTGGCCAACTATGAGTTCTCTAAAAGAATCGGCTAAAAACAGACTGCATTAGTCAGCAGTTGGACAAGCAAGGTACAAAATGGAGAATCACAGCTCACCAGTTGTGGGCGGATAGGTCTTATATAGAACTAATCATTTTGACAATTTAATTTACTTTCTTAAGAACCAGTTTCAGGTCATATTCTTCTTCCATAATTCACTTGATTGCAATTTTTTGACTCCTGGTTGCAATATAGGATGCTATATTGTTGTTATAATTAACCTAACCTAACTGAATATTTCAATACGTTTTTCATCTCTTAAATTATTTGCGTGAGCCTTATATTGCTCAAACAAAACAAGAGATGCCAAATGTGTACTTACTTCCAGTTCTTTAACAATTGTAGCAGCATCATTGGTAACGAAAAGTTTATCAATATGATTGATAATAATTTTATTCATCCCATTTGGGCCATAAGCAGTCTTAATCGTATTGACAAACTCCTTACAAGCGCCAATGTTTCTAAATACTGCTTCTTCCAGACCAGAGAAATGCTATAACACATCATATTATAGATTAGTAAAGTAACAAAATTATCTTAGGTGTAATATAATCTTTATAGGAATAATGAAATTCATTCTTTTCTCTAAACGTTTATCGCACAGATAATTGATTACGAATTGTATAGAAGGAGATAAGTTCAAAAGAAAAATCATGTGTTATAACAGTTAGTGAGCAATTATCTGATAACTTATTTAAAATCGTACCCTGGCTCCTTCCTTAAGCATCTGCGAAAATCCTGGCGCCTTCGGTACGTGTAAAGCCATGTTAATTAATATTAATTAACTATTGTCACAAATAACTAACAAAAAGAACGAGTTGCACGCTGAACTTAATGGAGACCGGGGTGAGGGTAACTCAGCAGCTCAGTGTTGCCAGGTTGATAAATAAAACAAAAAAACATTATTTAAACAATGAAATTAAAATTAAAGCTGTATATTTCAAATGTTCACAGAACACGTAAAATTGACACAGAGAAATTATATTGCGAAACGAAAAATTATTGCCTAGCCCAAAGGAAAAGAAGTTTTACTTTCCAAATATGTTATCGTTTTGCTAATATCCATTAGTTGAGATATGTAATCCTACTATTTCAATAATAATTAGCAAAAAAAAAAAGGTAGTGATATAGCCAAAGCTCAAACCCGGGATCTCCGGTTAAATGCTTTTATATGTGTTCTCGTACGACCACTAGTCTTATCAATATCAAATCTCTTAAGCTTTAGATGCATATAATGTCCTAAAAGGCAAACTAACTCTTGAAAAATGTAAAACATAACGGCTACATTGTAGTCGTCTGTTTCACTTCTAGCGATTCTCTTCTGAAGTTAGCGGGAGCGCAGCTAAAATCATTTGGTATCGGCTATACTCATACTCCATCGGAAGAACAGAAGACCACAGTTCGAGATGTCTCTGGTCCAAACCACACCCAACCCTTTCTTTTCTCAATAATTACCATGATCGTTTTTCTTCTGTGAGTCGTTGAGTTTTAAGAGAGTGAATGTAAAAATTATTTAAAGCTATATTCAACAACACACTGGATTACGCTGCGTACGTTTTTGTTTAGAAATAATACCGGGAAGTATACACAAACAAATTCACTGAAAAGAGTCTGTCTTGATTTACTAACTGCTACGATTTTTCAAGTAACATCCCAGAAACTATTTTAGACTAAAATTCTGAATTTTTCCTTAAGGTCTAAGTAACAGTAAAGAAGTTAACGCAAATAAAAATCCAGAGATAAGCCTGTGAGAACCAGCAAATGTTTGTTTGTCGAAGCAATTTTCATATTTTTTAAACTGCGAGTGCCTAAATAGCAGTAGCGTAACTATATCATCTGGGGCCCGTGGCAAATTCCTTTAATGGGGGCCCTATCATTAAGCTTTATTATACTTACGAGTAGTTTAGTTACCCACAACCAATAATTTGTATTATGGTATATATATTTTAATATTTTTATAAATAGGTACAATATTTCTGAGCTCGCGGCCACTTGGGTCGGGGGCCCGTGGCATTTTGCCACCCCTGCCACCCTGTAGTTACGCCTCTGCTAGTTAGTATAAAGTTTATATTTGAGCGGGTACATTTGTTAGGAGTCGGCTTTGGTTGATGAAAATCGAACTTCTTTCTTTCAATCAGAATCCCAACAATTACACTTTTAAAAATTTTTTTTCATCAAAGAGAGTCCATCAAATAAAACACTATTGTTCAAAGTACTAAACAAAAGTTCACAATTATTTAATTACTATTTAAGTAACCCACAAGGAGTCCTGGCCTGCTTCAGGGCCACCTTGAATATTGTTCTTTCAAAATCAACGTCTTTTAACATGTAAAATATAATTAAGTTTAATCAACTAGTTATTGATTTATTTTTTTATTTTAATAAACACAGGGAGTTTTCCTAGTTTTTCTAGTTTTTTACAGAAAATTACATACATCAACAAAGGAGGAGGGGGGGGACTTCTAACGGTTTTATGGCATTGAAAAACTTTTTAGGAACACTCATTATTATCTAGTTTCTAATGAATTACAATAAAAACTTATCTACGATTAATAAGCAAATATATTTTTGAGTAATGGAGAGTATTAAGTAAAATAATTAATTTTATATTTTAAAATGTTTTAAGTATTTAATACATTTTTTTTTTATTAGGAAGACCAGATTATTTTCAACTGAAAATATAGGTCACAAAATGAGTTTTAAATTGTGTAAATTAAAACTTATAACAAGTTGGTATATTTAACATATTTCACAATCGATATAACCTATATCTGTTATCGATGATGAGGTCCCTTTCAACTCACATTGCCCTAACCTCATGTACATAGTTCCACTTCAGAGCGCGATGGATAATTGGGACGAAAATCCCGCTGACCCAATAGTGCTCAAGAAGATCACATCCAAGAGCAAATGGGAAGGAGAAGACGAAGAAGACGATGTTAAAGATAGCTGGGACCAGGACCCCGAGGAGGAAAAATCGGATGAAGAAACTAAACCATCACCACCACCGCCGCCTTCTACTAAGAAAAACCTGAAGAAAATTGGTGAGAAATATGAAGAAAAAGAAAGGAAAAAGCTTCAGGAATTGGAAAAACAGGTCAAACAGCTGACACCTGAAGAACAACTCGCCGAAAAGGTAAGACAACAGAAATTACAGGAAGAAAGTGATCGCATATTGGCTAAGGAAATTTTTGGTTCTACTACCGGTCTGGACAGTAAAGAAGATTTTGATAAACTCAAGACAGATTTTCTTAATGTTATTTCAGATTCTTCAAAGAATAGCAACTATACTAATTTTGCCGAACAGATTATCCAGGGACTATGTGTACATCTGTCCTCTGTTGACTTGAAGAAAATTAGTACAATGGTAAGCAATCTACACATAGAAAAAAGCAAATTGGAGAAAGGCGACAAAAAGAAGAACAAAGGAAAAGGAAAAGCTAAATTAAAAATGGAAGGTGACAATGACTTTAGTGAATATTCAACTTTCAATGAAGATTTCGACGACTTCATATAGCTCAAGTGGTTTCTTGTTTTAAGACTCATATAATCAAGAAGGACAGAAGTTAATGGGCAAGTGATTTGTTTATGTCATTTAAACTTGTAACATTCATCATTTTGAAGGTAGTAAACTATATTTTACTAAGTACATTTTTTGATTTTCATATACTGAATCAGATTATTGTATATGTGATTAAATTTTGTTCGTAACAAGCGTATTTTAATTTTGCTAATGTACGTGTTCATGAGAAGTCGAAAATGCTTTTACATTAATTTTTTTGTTATTCATAATATTTATATTTGCCATAGTTTTAATCGTTTAATTTCATTTTTCTTTTCTTAATGAATTAATGGTGTTAATTAATGGGTTTGTAGGCAGTATGCATTGAATACTGTTCTGTACATAAATATTATGTAAATAATAAGATTGTTAAGTGATACTAATAAATTTATTGTTAACACATTATTGTGTTTTAATTATTGTCTGCAATTTTATTATGTATATATTTATACATATGTTTTATAATTTCAATTAATTTACATCTATCAAAATAAATAAATTTTTCTATATATTAATTAGTAATTTTATTAGTTTTGACCATAATTATGCATATTCATTTTTTATTAGACCTAACAGAATATAACAAACAAAACATATTGCGTATTGTATTGAATTATTAGTTTGCCATTTTATTGCAACACATAAGAGGAGAGACTGATGGTATATCGCACATGTGATATTTAGCAACATATTTCCTTGTTTGGTTCACTCAATCAATGGAATGAATCGTATCTTTTAATATTCAGTTGAATTTATTTTAGTAAAATACGCAACATTATTCAAGGTTAAGTGCTCCATATTCCTTAAAAAAGAAATTGCTATATTTTCTATTAAATTTAAAACTATGCAATTCATAAACTGGCTTACTATGTACATTAGTTTATGTTGTATTTAGTATATATTAAGAGTAGTTAATATGGTTTTAGTGTGGTATTTTTTAAGCCATATTGAGGATCTTATAGCGTTACATATTCAACTTTGAGTAATGTAAATATGAACTAATGATTAATAATTAAAGTTATGCCGATTGGGAAACAAGTTAACACCATTTATAAATCACATGTATATATTACATATTAGTTACCATGTGAGGGTCTTAAAACTTCCATTAATCAATAAAACGTAACATTAGTACTAGCAATGTTTTATTGAATTGATATAAAGAGCAGCTTTTAATATCTTAAAATTTAAATCTGGATTATTAATCGTCAAATAAAATAAATGTTCCAAAATTGCATGTGATCACTATTTAGCCTTTTTTTTACGTGATTTAGTTAATCAATGTGTAGGTTCAAAGCCATCGCTGGATGGTAAAATAATTTAATATTACTAATAAACAACCTAAATAAAATAATTGGATTACTGTAATGTTTTCAACAAAGCAATACAAAATTCCCTGCCCTTGGCTGAAACATATTTGCATACTGATGGGCAACAAATATACCATATTGGATACTTAGAAATATCTCGGTTTTAGTATCATTTTAATTTAAACAATTAATATAAAGTAGACAAAAATCAGACGTATCTCGTAATAAATTACAAAAAAAAAATTGAGGTTTCGTCCGTAAAGTTATGTTAAATCACACCAACTGGGAAGAAATAACAAATATTTTTATTCTGTGCTCTTGCCCCCTTTTAATTCTTTGAATTTTACAACTAAGTATAAATTTCGAGCCTAAATTAAACAGCATACCTTGAAAGTATTAAAAAGATTTGCATGAAATATTTTCTTTACTTTTTACTAAATACCCAAGGCTGAGAGTACTGGGATTAATTAGATTTAACCGAATTTAAGAAGGATGTGTATATGATAGTTTTCAGAAGTAATGTACTTCTGGGAGGATGATTTGAGAAATGATCTGACAGATGTGGGTATTAGCCTGAGGTTATAAGTAATCTACAGTGGGGTTGTTAGGAAATGTATATAGTATTTTATAAATAAATGTAAGAAAAATAATTGGAGATTATTGAAGGTAAGGCGCGACAGGAAATTTGTTCTTTGGTTTTTTTTTTTCTAAATATGTTTATAAGTTGGTTTGTGTTCTCTGAAGGGAGAAAGTGTGGCCTTTTCTCAATTTAGGTGGGTCACTGATGTGTTAGGCAATTCATCAGAGTTACATAACCCAGCTATCCAATTGGGGCCTCAACTAAAAATGAGACAATAAACCCAGAACTAGATCACCCTAAAAATGGCTGAAAAAAAATCTATAGTTCAATTGAATGACGCTGTTTAATAATAGTGCCACAAATTCAATTAAAGATAAATTTATAATAAAAAATATGAAACATACCAAAATTGATAATTGAGTGTAATAAGATTAAGATTGATAACAATATATTAAGTTTTAAATTATTAATATTACAAAATTGGGCTTTAGATCCTTAAGTATTGAGTTGACTTGATAGACAAGAGATGGTTAAAAAGCTGAAATTTGAGTATAGTGGTGATATATATGCGTCCAGGATTTCGTATGCTGTGGCCAAAATGTACAGGTCTGAAAGGTGAGAACAAGTGGAATGGGAGTATGATTTAAATTGAAGATTATATTTGGTCAAGGAAAGCTGCTAGGAAATACTGGCTACGATTAGTAGAACAAAGGAACTTCAACTCTGTATAAGAGCAGCATCCGTTGTCATATTGAAGATATAAATGGTAAAAACAGTTCTTCAATCATTTGAGTAAATATAACAACACAAGAGAATTGAGATTATTGAAGCGTTTTAATGCGGAAAAGAATCGGAATATTTGCTTTCAAAATAAGGTTTGGTAAAAATTAAATTTATTGACAGAATGTTATTTTGTGGAACTAATATTCAGAAACGGGTACATTTTTTATGACATTACAATAGCCTTAGTCTTCTATTTCTTCTTAAGCTTTTCCTGTTGCCTATGCACAATTTTTCTGGGGATGTTCAAAAGCTTGTGATACGTCAGATGGTGGGAAGAAGATTCTTGGAAACCCTCTGCATAAAGTTGATATTATATGTTATGTTTTCATCAGATGAAATGCTGATACTAAATCGGTGATAACATCATCAAATAGTTGCATTTAAAAAAAAAAAGACTAGTTGCTTAAATAGTAAGCTCCTGTGCCATTCTCTTCTCCTGATACCAAAACAGTAAAAAAAAACATCGTCAAACAGTTGCATTTTAAAAAAGAAAAGGATTAATTTCTAAAATAGTGCAGATAGTTTTTATAAACATATTGTATTTCTTATAGTTCAATATTTATTAGCTAGTGTCAGGAATACGATTAGTCTGAATGATATTTTATTAAACACTGTTATAATATGAGAGTTCAAAATGGAAATACTCAACTACAGGAGTTCACTATTTAAGCAACTAGTCCTTTTTTTTTTTTTTAATGCAACTATTTGATGATGTTATCACCGATTTAGTATCAGGATTTCATCTGATGAAAACATAAAATATAATATCATCTTTATGCAGAGGGTTTCCAAGAATCTTCTTCCCACCATCTGATGTATCACAAGCTTTTGAACATCCCCAGAAAAATTGTGCATAGGCAATAGAAAAGCTTAAGAAGAAACAGTTCCACAAAATAACATTCTGTCAATAAATTTATTTTTTACCGAACCTTATTTTGAAAGCAAATATTCCGATTCTTTTCCGCATTAAAACGCTTCAATAACAGATATATTGTGTACATATAAGTTTCTCAAACTTTAATTATTATGAACAAAAATATAATACAGTTCTTCAGAGTTGGTAGGTTAACACACACCTACAGCGTGAAGGGCATGATGAAAAATAAAAGCTGCAAATTTTTATTATTTCAATTTTTATGATGTATTACTCCATACAATTTTAAATAAAACAGGTATTTTAATTTACAATAAATAAATAGTAACACTCCAGAATTATAATTAGCATAATAATACTTTTGCTAAATAACATTTTGAATAATTTTGATTGGTGATACTGTTTTGATTAAATATCCTACGAACATTAAGATATACATTTAAAGTTTTAATAGATGCCAAAAGGAATTTTCTTCCAAAATGATAAAAAGGAATTTCCTACACAAATTTTAAAGCACTGATATTAGTAACTTATAACTTTAGACTTGGACAAATGCAATGATAAATTACATAGTCGCACACATATGAAATAAAAACCAATAAGTCAACAGGGCAACAATGGATGAACTTAAAAATAAACCATTATGGAAGTTTTACAGCATTCCACAGGCTATTTTATATTGGCCGCTTTAAGCGTCTGCGCTTTAACGAAACCTTTTGATCCAACTAACCACCTGGCTCCTTTGTAAGTAGCTATTGCTTCGGAGTCAGTTTTTAGATCTGGCGCCACAGCCTCGAATATCTGTGAACATAAACCAGAAATAATTAATGCTTGTCCAATATACAACTAAATAAATAATTGATAATCGACATACCTTTTTCTTGGGATTCAAAACGGGATCAGGAGACGCAGTATAACCAGGGCAAGATATGACATCTCCTGGAACAGAATCGGAGGGAGGCCTGAGAACTTCTACTACATTGTTGGAATTGGCACACATGACCATTCCTTCAGATAGTATTCCTCTCATCTTGGCTGGTTTCAAATTAGTCAAAATGATTACGAGCGAATCCTTCATCTCCTCAATTGGAATGTGTTTGACAAGTCCACTTACCTGAAACAATTTTTATGATTCACATGTCTATAATAGAGAGAAGTTAAATCCTAACAAACAGATTCACACTAATAATGTACTGTAAATTAATCATGCCCATTATCATCACTAGGCGGACAAACATTACGTCACATACAATATGGTAAGGTGGTTAAAAAATAACTTTGTATTGAGTCACTGCACAAGATTCAAGTGTCAGACCTCAGACAGTGAGATTATTAGACGACACCATGCGTGTAGCGGACAGTGATGAAAAATGTCATTAGAATAAAACTTTGTGAAGTGGAAAACAGCTGGCATTTGCAAGCTATATTGTTCAAATTTAACAGTTCTAAGAAATGTTTTGTATAATTTATTGCTTGTTTTTTTTTTGTCCTGCTAATAAAAGATTTTTTATACTTTCAATTCAAATTGGAAAGTTACTTATGAACTAACACATATAAAAAAGATTTTGTTCACATAAATAAAATTAAAATATCAAACAATATCAGTACAACATAAAAGACATATTAATGCTATAAAATTTTTAAATTGTACATTTTAACTACAATTTATTTTTTACTATGTCTTGACTTGATATTTTATATTCAAAGAAGCATAAGTACACATGAACATACAGGTATAATTGATTTTCTAGGCCAGGAAATGAATAGCAGACGGCAATCAAATTGTCAAAAACATAAGTAGCGAAATAAAATACTAGTGGGCAAATCACAGTACGTTATTGTACTTATTTATCGAGAGAAGACCATAACCAACACAAATAATGTTTTACGAATAATTTCAAATTTAATAACTATTAAATTATATTGAGAAAATTTCATTACTCTGAATATTCTTGTTTGCAAAGTATAAAACCAAAAATGAATTATATTTTGAAAAGTTTCTACGTAGATAGACTAACAATAATCAATCTTACAACTGTTATGGGCTCCTGTTTCCCTATGTCAACTTTCTCTACATAGAGAGTGTCAGCATCTTGATGTTTTTCAATTTGCACAATTTTTCCAACTCTCATGTCGAGTCTACCAATATCCACAGGCGGTTCTTCTCCACCAACTAAAAGTAAAATTTTGTATAACACAACAGATCTAAAAATGTATCACATAAATAAGAAATCTTTTAACAAAATATAAAACCGACAAGGTTTGAAAATAGTGCAAGACAGGGCCACACAAGACGGTATTATACAATGTTGTATTTAATGGTTCATTGTAACACGAACTTAGATACCAGTTTTAACCACATGACAATAATATTCAAAGCCCGACGTGGAGAGATGTAACTTTAACTACTAGTCTCGGTGAGAAGATTTTGATTACAGATGTTCTCTTTCTTTCATGAAGACGATCCATTTTATGGTGGTATGTCCTATTCTAGTTCCTCAGTGAGCAATGCAAGAGGTGATTAATTACCTAAGTGGAAAAATTGGTCAGTCGTGTATAATTATTTAATTTAAGCATCTGGGAACAGTCAAAGCTGACTAATAATCGGGATAATCTCGGGGAATAATCGGGCTAATTTTCTTATATGAATAATTTAAATTTTTTCTTTCATATACATTCATTTATAAATTAATGAATTTGTAATTTTGACAAAACATCATATGCATCTTTTAGTTTTAAAATAATTCGTATTAACCTATAATTTTGAATGAATTTCACTCAACAGATGAAAAATCCCATTTTTTAAAAAATAATTATTAATTTTTTTAAAAATAATTTATTAAATAAACCGAATCTAATATACAATGAAAATCATGAAATGAACTAAAATAATTGATCAGATACCAACGAGCATTCTTTTTATAAAAGTAAATATGGGTTGTCTACATGAAATTTCAATTTGAGCTGTAGTTGAGTGTTCCTTTAAAATTTTGAATCAACTAAAACCATTTTTGCGACCACAATACTCAGATATCCCTGAATTAAAGCGGAACCTCTCTCGTTGGGCTCAACAATCATATTAATAGTATAATATAAAATGTTTGAATATTGGTTACCAATTTATTTGGAATAAAAATAGGATTTTCTAAAAAATATTTGAGTAAAGCAAGCAAACAAAAGAAATTTTCATGCAAAATGTCAAGGTGAACTACTCAGTTACCATAAACTTATTTCTTTTTAATCATTAATAATATTTTGACTCTATATAAATTGTTCCAGTGGTGAATAATACTGACCTTTTTTTGAGTCGCTATTGTCAGATTTTTTTTTATCCGATTTTTCATTTTTTTTTTGCTCTTTTTTAGCTTTCTTTGATTCTACTTTATAAGTAGCATCGTCAGGCTTGGGGTCTTTTTGAGAAACGACAGTATCTTTGGGCTTGTCTTCGACAATGTTTTCTTTTGAAGAAATGATATCATTTATTTTTGAATGTTGTAAAATGTTTGCGAATGCCACCTACATAAAAAAAAAAAACACTCAAAAATGTATATCAATTTTGTTAATTTGTTAGTAGAAATGACTTTTCATGCAAATGGTCCTAACTAAATTTGAATACATTTTGTAAGTGGAGCATGTAAAAAATTAAGATGCCTCCCATCGGCTGAAATGTCCCTTATGTGAGGAAGTGCCAAAATACTGCTAAGGATAAAGATAATGTGCCTTCCGATCTTGACATAAAACCAACTGTGAGACCTCGTGCACCTCTTAAAATTAAATAAACATATTATTTATTTACTGTTTAACAACTGTTAGGTCGAATCCTCTCTATTCGGACTCACTTTATCTATGTAACCTGGGTCCGGGGAAAACCTGGAGCAATGATACTGTCCACCAACTGCCTAGTCAATAGACAGTATAAGATCATCTAATACTCGAACTTTACCTACTCATCTTGATATTGTGATGGTACAATATAATTGAATATTTCATCGGGAATCAGCTTGGATCAACGAAAGAGAAATGTTAAATCTCCATTTATTTTTGCATAACATTTTTTGCCTACATTAGTAAGTCTGAATCAAAATGTGATAACAAAGAAGATAAAATCAAAATTATAATGAGTGTAAAAGAAAATAACTTATTAATAACAAGTAGGTATTAATTGATACATAATGATTTTTGAAATATATAATATATATATATATATATGTTTACTTACTTCCAACGATCTGATTCATATATATATATGAATCAGATCGTTGGAAGTAAGTAAACAAATAATTGGTGTTAGGATTCGTCTAAGTGAAGAATGTTAAAAAGTAAGGGTAATCGTTCACCATTGATAAATATGACGAAACATTAATATCACTTTTACATCAATCCATCCAGACTCCCAATGAAACATTCACGGCTATGAACTTGCAGTATGATGATGAGGGTTTTAAAAGAAATTTACAAGTATTTGATAAAATAAAATTACTTCTTCGAGCTTATAACATTTCAAGTTTTCCTCTGATCGGCCTGGCCTGATAACGTTTACATTAAAATTTTGTTTATTTCACCTAAAGTAATTCAGACTTTGATTTATATATGATATATGATTAATTTCATTTTATAAATTAAAATACTAGGTTTCGCATGGGAAAAGTGAATTAATTCTTTAAGGTGTTCCAATAGTGTATGACCATATAGCTCATTTGGTCAAAGATCAGTTCACAAAGAAGGACAGGGTCACAAAAAAAGTGAAATAGTCGTCCATCTGATCAGTGGTTTTGAGTGAAAATGTGAGGCACAAGCGTGACCCTTGCTAAATAAACTTTTAAGTAAGTTTTTGATCAATCCTTGTATTCAGTAATAGCTTCTGTGGCTTTATACATGCAGAAATATCAACTCGATAAGACTATTTTTATTGCACCCATCTTCATTTACGTTCACTATCCATCCCCTAAAAGAGTAAAGATGCATAGTCTTCAGTTCAGCAGTTTCTGAGTTTATCTTGTACAAACAAACATTACTTATCCGGGTATTATTTATCTCTATCTTCGACATAGAAGAAAAAATTTATCTATAGTGTAAAATCAAAGTAATTTTATTTACAGGAGATTAAGAAAAAAAGTACAGTATACAAATTATAAAGTAAAATATTTTATATATTCAATACAGTTAACTCAAAACTTGACTACAAACATATTTAGTTTCACCTCCAGAATAAGGATAAATAAATTCTTGAATGTCCCACCATTGAGCAAGCAACATGCTGACCTCAAATTCACTATGTGCCTTTTATTCGAAACTAAACTTGGGCTTCTCATCTGTATCTGATCTGTCACCAATCAGCTTAGAAACCCCCGAAATTACGGTTTTGACACTGATGTTGCTCATTTCATTTATAAATTAAGTACTATATTAAGCTCTTTTTTTACTTCAAATATGCTCTCAGTGTAAAAATTGTCAAATGGCTTGAATCGAGAGAATAGTTGGAATCTGATGTTGCCAGATCTAAATTTGACTCGACTTCAATCGCTTAAATAATCTGTTGTTTAATTATCCGAAATAATGATAAAATACAATTACCTAGTTTGTGCGATAATCAAATTACACAATTACCTGTCTTCTTCCATTAGCTAGTTCCAGTTGAGTCAATTCATTTCTGTATTTTTGAATTTCTTCTTCCAACTCTCTGTTCTCTCTTTCCAATCTTTCGATTAGGATGTTGTCAATGATCCTTGCTTCAACATCGCTCACCTAAAATCAATGTCAATGCAGTATTGACAGGGGATATGGCTTGACCATTACAGGTTTTTATTTATATTACCTCGCTCCTCAAAGCCATAATTTTCTTTTCGATATCATCGTCAGCAAGTAGGATTTTTTCGATTTTGTCCATTCTTGCAACTAGCGGTCTACCGGAAGTGTATTGATTAACAGAGGTAAAATTGCATTTCCAAGCAGAAAATAATCTGAGAAACACAGGCCTGTAACCTCGCAGCATATGTTACATGTAACCTTTTTCTGCTTCTATCGATCTAGAATGGATTACAAAGAGAAACAAATCTCATCTTGTTGAACAGTTCCGTTGAATTTCAAGTGTGCCTTGCCCAGGTCCATTGTGCGGGTCAATCAGGAATTATTGAAAAGACGGACTGACATTCTTGACCACCTATCAGTCAGAATGAGGTAATTTTAGCTCAGTAGACATTGAGACACCAAACAGTGCGGTTTTCGATTTTAAATGATGAAAAAGCTTGTGTGGCCATTTTCCTGGCATGTGACGTATGCTGCGAGGTTACATACCTGTGTTTCTCAGATTATTTTCCACTTGGAAATGCAATTTTACCTCTGTTAATCAATACACTTCCGGTAGACCACTAGCTGCAAGAATGTGTCATATGGTTGGGTTATCTCTATTAAATGAACAAAGCCGGCTGACAATATTAATCTAACCTATATAACTTGTGACCTAGATGTACTTATTTTATGGTTAATAAATTGTTACTTATATTCAATCAACCTATGTCTTTCATTCTGACATGGCGCAGTCGGTAGGACATGTGAATTTGAAACCGCCAGAACAATTTATTTTCGAAGGAAATATAGCAGAATCATGGAAAAGGTGGTATAGAAAGTTTAATCATTACTTGTCGGCTATCGAAGCACAAGATAAAAAAGATGAAGTAAAAGTTGGTATACTGTTGAGCGTATTAGGAGAAGATGCACAAGATAAATATGAAACCTTTAATTTAACGGCAGAAGAACAGAAGGAATACGTTATTGTAGTTAAAGCTTTTGAAGATTATTGCATACCTAAAAAAAACGAGACGGTGGCAAGATTTAATTTTTTTCAACGTAAACAGAGAAAGGGTGAGTCATTCGGTGATTTCATTACAGATTTGAAAAAGTTAAGTGTTGATTGTGCATTTGAAACATTGAAGGATAGCCTTATAAAAGATCAAATTGTAAGTGGTATACAGGATGAACAAGTGAAAGATAGATTGTTGCGGGAAGATGATCTAACACTAGATAAATGTACTAATTTATGCAAAGTGGCGGAGTTAGCAAAACAAAGAATAGAGACGTTACGAGGTACAGAAGAAGAGGAAATAAATATAGTACAGCAAAGGAGCAGAACCAAAGCAGCGACGAGTAATCTGAGAGTGAGTACGCAGCCGTGGACGTCGAAACCAAGTACCAGCGATAGCAGCAAGACATCACTGCAACTAGAGCAGCAATATGGAAGCCAGCAGCGATTGAGGTGCAATAAATGCGGCAACGTCCATGGGTATAGAAATTGCCCAGCCTACGGTAAAATTTGTATTAAATGTAATAGGATAAATCATTTTGCAAAAATGTGTAGAATAACTCGAAATATAAATAATGTAAGTATGATTGAGGGAGAGGATGCTGAAATGTACACTTTAGGGAGAATTCTAAAAATAAATAATGTTCAAAAGGGTTGGGAATTATCTATAAATATATTGGAAAGCAATACTTCACTTTCAGTCAAGCTCGATACAGGGGCGGATTGCAATGTTTTAAAAAAAAGCGACTATGAAAATTTGAAAATTAAAGAGAAAATAAATAAAACTGATAACAAATTGGCAAATTACAGTGGTTCTGAAATACCGGTTATAGGAACTGTTATATTAGATTGTGTAATCAAGGGTAAAATAGAACCAATAAAATTTTATTTAGTAAACTGTAATAGCTCAAGCTCTGTGTTGGGATTAGATACAATTAAAAAACTGAAATTAATTACCAGAGTTGAAAATATAAATATGAATACAAATAATGGTCTCACGAAATTGCTTAGCAGATATAAAGAACTATTCGAAGGTATAGGAAAAATCTCAAAAATATATGATTTCAAATTAAAAGAAGGATATGAAGGAAAAATTGAACCATGTCGTAGAATACCTTTTAAATTATTAGATCTTTTCAAAGAAACATTATACAGAATGAAAGACAATAAAATTGTTACAGAGGTTAACGAACCTACTGAATTTATGAACCCAATCGTAATTACCAGTAAACCTGATAAATCATTACGTATTTGCTTAGACCCACAGCATCTTAACACTTGTTTACTAAGAGAACATTGTCCTTTACCTACATTTGAGGAAATATCTAGTAAAATGGCGGGGGCAAAAATGTTTGCAGTGCTAGACGCATCAAATGGGTTTTGGCATTTAGAACTCACACATAGGAGTTCGTTAATGACGGCTTTTCAAACGCCATATGGTCCATTTAGATTTTTAAGAATGCCTTTCGGGGTTAGTATTGCACCAGAAGTGTTCCATAAAACTTATTCAGAGATTTCTGAAGGTATAAAAAACGTAGCTGTGTATATCGATGATATAATGATATGGGCAGAAAATGAAAAAGAATTATTAGAAATTTTAGAATTAGTAATGAAAAGAGCTTATGAGCATGGGATTAAATTTAATAAAAACAAATGTAAGTTTAAAGAAGAAAGAATTAAATTTTTAGGTCATTACTTCAGTAGCAAAGGGATAGAAATTGATGATGACAAAGTCAAAGCAATTAGTGAAATGGAAAGACCAAAAGATGTTAAAGCAGTAGAACGATTATTAGGATTGATAACCTACGTGGGTAAATTTGTAGAAAACTCAGCTCAGTTAACGGAACCATTGCGTAATCTAATTAAAAAAGGTACAATTTTCAACTGGACAAGTGAACATGAAAATTGTTTTAAAAAGATAAAAATATGCTTAAGCAAAACTCCTATTCTACAATTATACGATGTAAATAAGGAGTGCAAAATTAGTGTAGACGCTAGTAGTACCGGAGTAGGGGCAGTTCTGTTACAAAATGATTTGCCAGTAGCATATGCATCACAAGCATTCACTGAATGTCAAAAATCGTGGGCTCAAATAGAGAAAGAATTATATGCCATAGTGTTTGGATGTGAGCGTTTCAGACAGTATGTAATCGGTAAACCTTTTGGAGTAGAATCAGATCATAAACCGCTGATCCCTATTTTAAGACGAAAGATAACTGATATACCAATGAGACTACAAAAAATGCGAATGCGGTTACAACCATATGATATTAAAGTAACTTATACAAGTGGTAAAAATTTAATAATAGCAGATTTACTATCGAGAGCTCATTTAAAAGAAACTAAAGAGGATGGAGATTCCAGAATGTATATATTAGAACTTACGTTAGCAAGCGAGATGAGTAATCAAAAGAAACAAAAATATATAGAAGCAACAAAAAATGACATAGAATTGCAGACATTGAAAAATACAATAAAAAAAGGTTGGCCAAAAGAAATAAAAGATGTACCAAATATAGTTAAATATTATCATACTTACCATGCCGACATTTATGAATATGATGACTTACTGTTTAAAAATAATTGTGTAATAGTACCAAACAAATTAAGAGAAGAAGTTTTGAGTAAGTTACATTATAATCATTTAGGCATTGAAAAAACAAAAGCTAGAGCGAGAGAAATAGTATTTTGGCCCAATATGAATAAAGATATAGAAAACAAAATAAACAACTGTAAAACATGCTTAACGTTCCAACGATCAAATCAGAAAGAAAGTCTAATACCAACATTAATACCAGATAAAACATGGGCAACAGTAGGAGCTGATATTTTTTACATTGATAGAAAACCAAACATGTTAGTTGTGGATTATTTTTCTAAATATGTAGATGTTTTACCATTGAAGGATGAAACTAGTGTAACAGGTATAAAAGCATTAAAGTCTTGTTTTGTACACTGGGGTATACCAGAAGAATTCAGATCAGATAATGGCCCACAATTTTCGAGTTTTCTATTTAAAACGTTTACAAGAGAATGGAAATTTAAGCATGTTACGTCGAGTCCAACATATCCACAAAGTAACGGAATGGTGGAGCGGCACATACAAACTGTGAAAAATGTAATTAGAAAAGCTCATTTTGATAAAAAAGATGTGTACTTAGCAATACTAGAATTAAACAACACACCAATATCTAATACAATACCTTCTCCAAATGTGATAATGCAAGGTAAAAATGTGAATGGTGTTCTATATGATATACCAAAGTTTAAAAGTGAAGAAAATTCATATATAAAAGGTGAATTGTTACAAAGACAAAGGAAACAAAAAATTTTTCATGATCAACGAGCCAAAGATTTGAAAAAATACGAAAAAGGAGAAAACGTTAGAGTTAGAAACAAACAAGGAATGTGGGATCGGGCTATAATAATAGATAGAAACATAAACAATAGGGCTTATCAAATTAAGACAGAGGGAGGCTCCTTATTGACGCGTAATAGAATACACTTAAGAAATGATACTAGCCTACCATTCGAAATAGAAAGTAACGAATATAGACTTGATGAAAATATTAAACCACAAATTTCGGAAAATTCAAATAATAATGGTAAGGTTAATAATACAGCCGATCCAGCAGGTCAGCAATTAATGAACCAAAGCCAGAGCGAAGATATCAATAATGACAATGACACATATGTAACTCGTAGTGGACGAATCAGTCGTCAGCCAGCATATCTAAAAGAAAACTATGTATTACAATAAAAAAAAAAAAAAGAAAAAAAAAAAAAAAAAAGAAATGGAGATGTCATATGGTTGGGTTATCTCTATTAAATGAACAAAGCCGGCTGACAATATTAATCTAACCTATATAACTTGTGACCTAGATGTACTTATTTTATGGTTAATAAATTGTTACTTATATTCAATCAACCTATGTCTTTCATTCTGACAGAATGGACGAAATCGAAAAAATCCTACTAGCTGACGATGATATCGAAAAGAAAATTATGGCTTTGAGAAGTGAGGTAATATCAATAAAAACCTGTAATGGTCAAGCCATATCCCCTGTCAATACTGCATTGACATTGATTTTAGGTGAGCGATGTTGAAGCAAGGATCATTGACAACATCCTAATCGAAAGCAGCGGGAGAAAAATTGAGCACTCATTATGCATGAAGAAGTGGTATAAAATACGGGGTCAGCATCGTCATTTAACATTGTTACGTGAAATCTCATCAATCGAAGCCTTAGATGAATATTACTTCCGTATTAACGAAAATATTTTTAACACATTGATCACCAAGGTAGCGCCATATTTATCCAATAGAAATACAATCACGAGAGATCAGCGCTGAATTTAAGATGCCTTACATGGCCGGAACGGCCTTAAATGCCTTAGAACGGGCGATGCTTCTAAGATCTCAAGTTTCCTGTGTCCGATCATTTCTCCTTCAACTACATCTGAAACAGTTTTGGAAAAATACGAGGCACTTATCTATGTTCATCAGGGTAATAAAAAGGCAAGTAAAAAAATGATGTCGTAATTTAATAATTATGTATCAAAATAGAATAAAAATGGTACAATGTTTATGTCGGGAAAGTCCCCAAGGGGGGGAGGACGCCCGCCGCGGGCTAGGGTCTCTACGACCCGGCCGCTGTCCGGTGAGCGTCAAGAAATATATAAAATGGGTGGACCTGTGGTCTTCGACTTTTGCTGGTGGCCTAGTCGGCGGGCAGCTTTATTCGTATTAATCTGACTCCATAAGATTTTCTCAGGTGTGCCCCGACAAAGCACTATGTTCAGTAGAAGAGGAACAAGGTAGGTATTATAGATGGTCTTGGAATGACCACGAATTCACACTTGGTACCTAAGGGTAGGCGAAAACCGTCCTGATCCCAAAGGCGAGTGTGAACGGGAGAGAGGCAGAATGGATCGCTGGGGGAGACGCTACGAGGAAAAGTTTGTAGGGCTCCAGTAGACCGTCATCCTCTCGAAGAGGTCTCTTCCAAGGAGGTGCTAGTTTTAGGAGACGAAGGCAGAGAATCCCACTAGGAAGGTGTGGGGTCTGACAACGCCGGACTGAAATTTCGATAATATGTATATTGCATTGTTATACCAACTTCTTCACCACTAATAAATAGAAGTTCCCCTCTTCTCGTACAAACCTTAGGCGTCAGTTAGAGGGGGAACTGGTTCCACGACACGGACCTCACTAGAAAGCACGGGCATAGCCCGGGCTTTGACCTGTCTATATGTGGCCTAAGTTCGGAACTTTTTTCATTTATTGGGAACCCCGCTTTCTTATTCAACTTCCTCTTCACCTTGCAGTGGTACCTTTCTTTCCTTAACTCGCTATGGTTAAGTCGGGGTAGACAAACCCCACACCTTCCTAGTGGGATTCTCTGGCCGCGTCTAATTAAAACTAGCACATCCTTCGAAGGAATTCATTCCATGCAGACGACGGTCTCTGGGACCCTACAAAATGTACCTAGTAGCTTCTCCCCTAGCGATTCAGTCTGCCTCTCTCCGATTCACACTCGCCTTTGGGATCCCTTAGATACCGAGAACACTTAAACTACCTATAATACCTAGCCTGTTCCTCTTCTCCTGAGCATAGTGCACTGTCGGGTACACCTTCTAAGATCTTATGAAGTCCGAACAATACAAATAAAGCTGCCCACGGAAAGGTCGAAGACCACAGGCTTATCTCTTTCTTGACGCCCGCCGGGCAGAAGAGACCCTAGTCCGCGGCGGGTGCCCCCTTCCTGCATTTACCACACACTCAGTTCGTTTTATTATTTTTCCTTTGTCCACAGAAACCTTTTCTCACACACTCTCTTTTCGAAAATAGGTTCATCTTCAAGTCCACCTGTTCTTTTGGTGCTCATTCCCAGGTTCATGGCAAATTTGGAAGGAGGAACATACATGACTCATTAAGAATAGATCTAACATAAATCAACAAAAAAACTGTAATATCATAAATATAGGAATCAAATAGGGGTAGAACAAAAACATGAGCTGAGCACTCCTTATGAAAACAGAATTTCTCTAGGTACAAACGTCTCTTATGGGATGACCAAGGATGATAATCATGTAAACACACCAACTCAGAAGCCCAGTCTCCGCTCACCTTTTAATCAACCCAAACCAATCTCCCAACAAATGGAACACATATTTATAAGAACATTTTGATCATTATAGCACATTGGCCACACAGTAGATAGGATATTCTCTCTTTATGTTATTACAACAGACAAATCGTTAAAAAAAAGGGATATTTATGTTGAAATAGACTAAAGTTTATTTCTTTAAAGGAAGAGTTGTTGGACGAATTTTCACTCAACAGTGGGTATTGGTGGATTGTGTTGTGAAAGAAATCAATGGTCCCTGATGTTACAGAGACCACAGTTTCCATGAAAAAGATTGATCCAGGAAGTTTAAATGTATCAGATAATTGGAAGGGATATCAAAACCTATATGAAAAAGGTTATTAACATCAAATGATAAATATTTTTATGAAAAAAACTTAGGTATCAGGATTAATTTAATTTAACAACTTTTATAAATTGAATAAAGTGAAGCAGTATATCAATCTATTGCATAACGAAAGGAAATATTAATGTTTGTAGGAGTAAATCTATCACCATGATAAAGCAATTCAGAGATTCTTGAAAATGGGTGTCGGGCTCAGATAACTGAGTATCCCCAAGTGGGCAGGAGACGCCCGCCTCGGGCTAGGGTCGCTACAACCTCTTAGCCGCCGTCCGGTGAGTGCCAAGAAATAGATAAGGCAGGCGGACCTGTGGTCTTTCACTCTGGCTGCTGGCCTAGTCGGCGGGACTCCATAAGATCTTTAGGTGTGTGTCCCGACTAAGCACTAGGTTCAGGAGAAGAGGTACAGGGTAGGTTTATAGGTAGTTTATGTGGTCTTGGAATGACCACGAATTCACACACAGTATCTAAGGGTAGGCGAAAACCGTCCGGATCCCAAAGGCGAGTGTGAACCAGAGAGAAGCAGACTGGATTGCTGTGGGAGATGCTACTAGGTAAATTTTGTAGGGCCATGGCAACCGTCGTCCGCGAGGGAGAGGTCTCTCCCAAGGAGGTGCTAGTTTTAGTGAGACGAAGGCAGAGGTTCCCACTAGGAAGGTGTGGGGTCTGACAACGCCAGACTAAAACATAGCGAGGTTAGGAGAGAAAGATGCAGAGGTAGTTGAATGAGAAGACCATGGTTGAGTAGAGCAGCAAGCGCCAGTGCAGAGAGAGAGAGAAGTGTTCAAGGTGCCGGTTTGTTTCTTTCTGATTTTCGCCCTATGGGGCGCTTCTTATATAGGCAGGCTAGCCGTAGTGGGGAGCCATCCCTACCAGCGGCTGTACCCCCACTCCGACTGACGTCATAATCTTTATTAAACATATGGAAACAGTGATAGATATGATCTAATCGAGAAGAGGGGAACTTATAATTAAGAGGTGGCCACAACAATGGGTTTACATTAATACATGCATGACAAGGACTACAGCAGATTCCTCCTCCATGATTGGGCAAAATTCCTAAAAAAAAACTAGCGAATTCTTATAAGAAATCGGTACCACCTGTAATTGGGCAATTGCCATTGGTGACTGTGTGTAACAAATAAATCAATCAAATCATATTATAGTTGTCTTTGGTATCATCAACTACCATAAATAAGTCCAATAATGAGCAACAAATACTCAAATAGCACCTCAAACTAACATTTTTTTGTCAAATCGAAATATTTTTATTTACTCTTTATTTGAATTTTTTCCTTAAAAAATTATTGTTACTCAATTGATCTGTTTGATGTGTTAACAATCCAATAAAAATTAGGCAGCCAATAATTATTTTATAGGTAACCTTTCAGGAGCAATTTAAATGAAAACTTATGAATAATTTAATAGGTTTTGTTTCGGTTGGGATTCAGTTGTGCGGTCTGTTTTTAAAGAAAGGTATCAGAAAGTGACTGAATAGTAATAAAATATCTATTAATACAAAACATAAAATTTTCATGACCACGTTTCTTCTTGGTACCTACTGGTTTCTTCCATACGCTGAATGTATTTTTCCGCTTCTTCTTTCGAGAGGTTACCTTCTTTGGTTATAATATCAATAAAAGCATTTTTGACAGCAGTCGGCATGTCCTTTGAACTGCCGGCAACAAAAATATGGCCTTTATCATTATATATCCTTTGAAATAAAAAATTGCTCTCAGATATGATTTTATGTTGCACATAGCTGTAACAAAAGTAAATGGTTTATCATTAAAGTTTGGCCAAATTATGACATAGATCATTTATGATATTAATCATTAAACTAATAATGTTAGGCTTACATTTTTTCTGGCTGATCTCTTGAAAATGCAGTAATAAGATTAATGTGGTTTATTTTATTCCATTTTTCAAACTCATCGCCAAAATGGTAATCTTTATTTCTGTACCTGTAATAAAAAAAAATTAAAAACAAGGAAATAATGTCAAGGATGAAAGATAACTTCTATTAATTTGGATGGAGCGAACCTAGAACCGAAAATGAGCACTATGCGATCTCGAGGAATGTCACCTTCACCATGGTGAGCGATTCTTTTAGAGATAAAGCTTCTGAACGGGGCAACTCCTGTGCCAGGTCCAACCATAAGCACGGGTCCTGTCTGTGACACAATGAAAAATTTTAGTAAAAATATATGTGACAAAGAAATTATAGCAACATTTCAAAAAAAAAAGTATAATACTTGAGGAAACTTCAATGAAGGTGGCTTAATGGCAATACAAACTCTTCCGCTGATTCCAGAAAGCCAAGACGATGCTAAACCTCTCCTAGGGATGGAAAGGCGTGTTTTATAATTAACAACAGCAACCAATATTTTAATGACTGGCCCATCAAACTGCAACAATAGAAAGAATCAAACTAATATTATTTACAGTAATGATATTATGGGTTCAGTTAATTAAAATTTTTATTTAAACCATTGAAAATTTGAGCATAGTGGTACTTTTAAACTCTTGCTTGAATAGAGAAGAAGTTTATCAGTTTACTTAACAGATAGAAACCACTATTGCACTTATGCACATATTTAAAAAAATGAATGAATGAATGAATGAAATGAAAAATCACACTAGAGGAGGGCGGAAGTGAAATTATGTTTTTTTTCAAAAATTGTAAGAAAGAATTGTTAATAATAATAATTTGAAATTGGTAAAAATATATTTACAAAATATTTTTCATTTGAAAATACCTCCCCCCCTAATATTATTATACAAAATAATTTCAGGAAAATATAGATTAACAAATCACCTAAAAAAAAAAAAAAAAAATTGAAACTGAAACTGAGAAAGGCTCATCTTGACGGCTTTGATTTCTACATTTTGTGTTAGTTAAAGAGTGAAATTTTTGTTTACAATTACTGTTATTTTCTATCAATTATTACCTCGATCGATGATGCAATTGAATAGGCCCTCGCTCTGATCGGTTGGAATATCTCAAAGAGATGTTCTAGCCGAAGGTTCGATGTAGCCTCCGGAAAATCTTGCAGTACCTGAGAAAATAAAAATCTAAAATGAGACATTACAATGGAGATCTCAATAAGGGGAAATCAATGGTATATGAAGATACTACAACCGATATAAAATGGTTTTATTACAAAACCCTACTGACCAAACTATTTTCAGGGTTTTTTTTGTTTTTTTTGTCCCTTTAAAATGAATCTATGCTTAAATATTCTACATATACAGTAGTCTCTTATAAAACAGACATATATTACATCAAAATGTTTTCCAAAAATCATAAATTGTTTATGATTTTTGGAAAAAATTAAAAAAAAGAAAAGCACTTCATTTTAAAAAGTTTTGAGCCAATTAGGTGGTAAATAACCTGGCCTTTCTTGGAGTAAACAAGTATATTAGATTTAGATTATGAAATAAATTCAATATTAACCTCTAGAACTGTTCTCTTTGGTCGGTGACAATATGAATACATTTCCTCTAGGCCGTTTGGGGACAAAAATTCTTCAAGTTTTTCTTTTTCTAGATTACTAGTAGTAACTTTCCCTAAAACTTCAAAGACGTACCGCCGTGGAACAGCCTGCAACAAAATCAAAGCTATACAATAAATACCATAAACCTATACACATATATAAACCAATAAAATAATACATCAATACTAATCAATTATAAGAAAATATAATTTACGACCGTTAAAAGCAAAGGGGTACAAGAGACAACATTGAAGTTTAAAAAATACTTAAGTATTATTTCCTATATTATCGTGTGATGTGACCAGAACCATAAGTACTGAAATGTTGAATATCTCTACGCTGCTTAGCTTGGTACCACTCCTGAAAATTTCAAAACTATTGTCAACTTCGCTCTTCATAAAACGCTCTGATGGTGCAACGATCACAGGTTTAAAAATTATACTATCAATCATAGTTGAAAAAATTAAAGCAAAAGTCATTTTAATTTTTATACCGACTAAAATTTTGATTGTAAATTATGAAATAAAGGCCTGAGGAACTAAAGAGACACTATTGAGAGATGGTGCATGAGATTCTTATACATTTATGCAAAAAAAATGCTCAGTATTTTTTGATAAAAAATACTTCCATCATATTTACTTAACCATCTTGGTGACTAAGAATACCCTTTTCAACAAATATGTAGCAAAAATAATGTAGAAATAAAACCTAATAAAATCATCTGAAATGGCTTAACGAGTTTCTATTGTTAGCCGCCGAAAACTTTCTTTTTTTAAGAGTACCTTTGAGTTCTGTTTTTGCGTTACCATAATATGCACCTAACCATGGGGGAAAATTCAGAACTATTGTAAAAAATTGCCCCTGAACTAATACTTGAAAAATCTTAAAACAACAGAAATAATACTGTATTTTTGTACATAATTCCTGTGATGTTAATGAATATACCCTTAAACATTTCAATCGATTGGATCATTTTACAGCCACTATTGTAGAGCATTGACAGTCATACGAAAGATTGTTTATTTAATTCCTACTAAATAAGAAAACAAGTACAAGAAAGAAAAATAACAATACTAATAATCAATAAATTCTAAATACTACATTTTTTACAGCACTAAAATATTAGTACCATTCATTTTTATTTTATTCCTATTGTTTTTCAGTATGTATAATATAATATTTAATAGCATATGTTTATTTTTACTGATTGAATAGTTTAAAAAAATTGTGATGAGGACCTTTTAAGCCTTTTAAAACTGGGATTACTGTAAGTATCTTAGATCAATAAAACTGTTAACATTACGGTATAAAGAAATCCAATAGATAAACAGTAACAAGATTTATGAAAAAAAACTAAACTTGATAATGTTGATCATGTTTCTCTAACAATTGAGCATTTTCAAATCACAGCTCAAAAGTTATTTCAAATTAACAGCTCTGATAGTTTGTCCAAATAAATAAGAAGATATAATTGACACTAGTGAAAAATAAATGTTAAAAATAAGACTTGAGAGGTGACAATAGAAATTTCCGGTACATAGACGTGCAGTGTTTCTTTTTTGTTGTTATATAAGTTTTTTTATATCAATATTTCAGATTTTTACAAACTGTTTCATTTGTTGAAAAGACAATGTTCAATGTAATAAACAAATAAAATTAACTATCTTTTGTTAGAAATAATAAATTGTTTTTTTCATAGTCATAACAAGTATTTGAATAAAGCTACAAGTTACATTGGTCTATCATGCGTTACAAGGTATATCTCAAGTCAAATGGTCTATCTATCAATAACATTAGCATCATACTGTTGCTTACAATACTATTGAAAGGATGCATAAACAATAACGTTTATTTTGAAAATATCTCATTTTAATGTTTATTTTTGAGAAATAAAATAAGTTTTATTGATTTGTAAACTTTTTTCAATATTTTCATATATTTAAATAAGACATATAAATTATTAAAATTTTATTTTTGATATTTTTTTGTAAAATTTCAGGTACTATGGCATAACTGCGTTTGCTCAGAACTTTTTCATTTGAATAAATATAAGTGAAACCAAACTTTTATTAAGTTTAATCAAAACTTTTTGTAAAATGTGAATAACGTTTTGCATCCCTGTATAATTGTGTTTAATACGCTCAAGTATTCCCAACTTAGGAAATGAAGGTAGCATTATTTACATACTAGATATTATTATCTAGCACTTAACGAAAGAGTTCATCTCATCAATCTTATTTAGGTATTCCTTGAGGTTGTTTAAGTATAAAATACAGACAATTATGTCAAAAGGCATAAAATCTGAACCCGTAGAAAAAGACACAATATTCAGTGAAAGCCTGACATATTTAGAGAATGAAACAACCGATATTGTGGAAGAAGTCGAAAAAGAACATTTAAATTATACTAGGAGTGATAGTTCATCAGTTCTTACAGAGACTCTCTCGCCGTGGAGAGCGGAGGCTAAACAACACAAACAACTCTGCAAAGCAAAGTATACTAAGGAGTTCGGCATTGACATTCATCTACACAGCGATGACTCTGACACCATGATAAAGCTAAAAGAAAAAATCACTCCTAAGTGCGCACAATTCCATGATAAACAACGACTGCAGGAAAAACATAAGAAAATATCAAAATCTGTACCTACGGCATTCGATGAATGGCTAAAAAATAAAAATGAAGAGGTATTAATTATATAATCTTTGAATCTTCTTACTTATTTATATTGACTAATTAATTGCTTAGGTTATCTGGGACTTCGAGGGATCAGCTCTTTGACTGTGATACATCATCAAGTTCTCCATCATGAACAATCAAGGATAATAAGAGAGTAGGATTAAGGTTAAATTTGGGGGAAGAAGGGGTGGAATTTATGTAAAGTTTGTAACACCCTATTGTTTTTCCCCACAAGGTTGAGGATTGTAACCACACCAAAATTTGGCGCAAATATCTGCTTTAAAAGCTTTTGCAGAATATACCAACACAAAGAAACACATACTTTTCTATTTTATGTTATTCAAAGATATTAGCAATTTTATATCTTTATTCTTATAAATAGCTTCAACATATATTTACAAACAACCAACTTGAAAATATTAATTTTTTTCTCTACTACCTTTTAAGCTTTTCGTCTGTAGTAGGTGTCATGAATTAGATGATTGGGATGAAGGGGCTACTTGACACGGTGTTTGACTAATCAATAATTTGCTTACTGCTTAATGATTGACATTATCGAAAGGGATCACGTGGATAGAAGAGAAGTAGTGAACAGAGTGACAAGAGGGCTTGCCATGTATTGCGGATTCTTATGCTTCTAATTTCGTGACGACAACTATAGGTTCAATGATTTTATTTGAAGGGTTGTCAAAGCTATTCATTTCAATAGGGACAGGGGATTTCAACAGACTGGTAAAGGTGAGTCCCGCCTTTTGATTATGTATTTTTTAACTTTAAAACGATAATTGTTTTGTGTTTTCTACCCTCCTTACAATGCATATGTTATGCAGAAAAAGGAGCCATCCACAACCAATGTATAATATTGTTGAGAGGGAACAAAAAAAACAAAAACAGATTGTTATCATAAGAGACATTTCACACTGTAGCTTTTAGTGTTTTTTTTATACTGAGAGGTGTTCTTTATTTGTGCATTATAGTCAGTTAAAAGCAAAAATTTTCATATAAAGATTTTAGAATCAAATTGGTATAAATGACATTTTAGAATCAAATTGGTATAAATGACATTTTAGAATCAAATTGGTATAAATGACATTTTAGAATCAAATGGGTATAAATGACATTTTAGAATCAAATTGGTATAAATGACATTTTAGAATCAAATTGGTATAAATGACATTTTAGAATCAAATTGGTATAAATGACATTTTAGAATCAAATTGGTATAAATGACATTTTAGAATCAAATTGGTATAAATGACACTTGATGGCTGGTCTGATCCTCTGTGATCTTTAAAATGTACCTCAAACCACTTCTGTTTTATAGATCACATTTATTAAATCACCTAACTAATGCGTTGGATATATGCTTGTTGCTTTTGATTGTCGAAATCCCTACTACTTATGTGATTTTTTCTCAAACCTGTCATTTATACTCCTCTCATCAAATGCGCAATACATCAATCACTGAAATGTAGTTCGTCGGCACAAGTATAATAATGGAGTAAAGAGAGATAGAGAATGCTCAAGAAACACTCTATTCTATTCTATGCTATACTAGCAGCAATTATATTTTTTTTTTTACCACAGTTGAGAAACCAAAAAAATAAAGCGAATAAACAAAATCAAATAAAAGAGCTCAGAGAAGCAGCTGAAGAAGCGAAGGAGGCAAAGAAAAGACTTGATGCTGTTGAAAAATGGAGGACAAAAAAATATCAAATGGCAAACGAAAAAATAGGTGACACATTTTTCATACCAATCATGTAAAAAATATGCGAGTGGAAATGGATAGATAAATATATTAAGGGATCATAAGTCTATGATATGGAGATTGTTTAAAAACTAAAGATGGGTGGGTTGAGAAA
Organism: Acanthosoma haemorrhoidale; assembly: GCA_930367205.1. Classification (NCBI taxonomy): domain Eukaryota; kingdom Metazoa; phylum Arthropoda; class Insecta; order Hemiptera; family Acanthosomatidae; genus Acanthosoma; species Acanthosoma haemorrhoidale. The sequence continues at coordinate 13,419,472 of OV884011.1, read as the reverse complement.
TGGTTTTCTTCAATTTGAATATTAGCCACATGTTGAATATTCAAATACTTATTTATATTAAGTAAAGATTTATATATATTTACATTATTTTCACTTTTTAATCAACTTAAGATAATGAGCTCTATTAGCTTATAATAAATACTATAACCTCAATTAAGAATTGTCTGTTATTATTTTATAAAACATGCTTGATAAATAAGCATCTAAAAAAAAGTCAACAAACCAATACATAATATAAACAAGAGAAAAAAAAATTATTATTAACCTAAATAATAGATGATAAGCATTAATTTAATATAATGAAACTGCCACATGAAAATTTTAATTATTTATTAAGAAGAGCCCACCAAAAAGCCGAAGCTAAGTAACAAATGATTATGCATTACAAATTATAAAAATATCTATAAAAGGTTAGATATGAAAAAGTAATTAATTAAAACAATATAGTAACTGTTGGGAATTATGTCCCCAATGTGGGAGGAGGACACCCACTGCGGACTAGGGTCACTACAACCCGGCCACTGTCCGGCGAGCGTCAAGAAAGAGATAAAATGGGTAGACCTGTGGTCTTTGACCTTTGCTGGCAGCATATTCGGCAGACAGCTTTATTCGTATTGATCTGACTTCATGAGATCTTAGAAGGTGTGCCCCGACAAAGCACTATGTTCAGGAGGAGAGGAACAGGGTAGGTATTATAGGTAGTTTATGTGGCCTTGTAATGACCATGAATTCACACTCGGTGTCTGAGTGTAGGTGAAAACCGTCTGGACCCCAAAGGCAAGTGTGACCAGAAAGAGGCAGACTGGATCGCTAGGGGAGAAATTATTAGGTACATTTTGTAGAGACCCAGAGATCGTCGTTTGGATGGGAGGATTCCCTTCCAAGGATGTGCTAGTTTTAATGAGTCGTGACCACTAGGAAGGTGTGGGATTTGACAATGCCGGACTTAAACATAGCGAGGTTAGGAAAGAGAGATGCTGAGGTAGATGAATAAGAAAGCCATGGTTCGAGTAGAGCAGCAAGCGCCAGTGCAAAGAGAGAGAGAGGCCCCCCTCTCTTAACTAACACTTTAAGGTTTTTTATTATTAAAATATGGAAACATAGGTGGATATTTTCTGGGCCGAGAATTATTCGTGATAAAGAGGTTGACACAACAGTAATAAACACACTTTAACAAAGAATTCAACGATCAAAATGAACCGTTTTTCTTCCTAAATAAGCAAATCAATGAGATCCGAGTCAGTAGTTAATGAACCGTTAACTAAAATCAAACAGATCATTGAAGAAGAATAGGACGACAAACGAATGGGTCACTCTATCTCTATTATAGCATGATATTATTATCATGATAGCGCTTTATATCCACAGCATAAATTTAATTTAAAGATAGCAGCTTATCAAAAAAAAAAAAAAGTATACTTCTTGGGATTCGACTTGGTCTGCTGAGTCGGCTAAGCCTGATCTTCGAGAATATCTGAAGCCATATAGTGTCAATTCAACTACTTACTAGTATAGTATTTAAGTATTAGCAGATGGTATTCAACCGTCTCTAACCAAACCTATTCTTAAAATTACTAACTAATAAACCATTTTATTCAATAGCCACACATAATAAGTTTAGCAAGCTAAAGTTTAGTTTCTAGTTGTACAGGGTTGTAGTGACCCTAGCCCGCAGTGGGCGTCCTCCTCCCACATTGGGGACATAATTCCCAACTTCCCATATATTAACATAATAAATATGATTGCAGCAATATCAAAAATCAAAGGTAAAGAAAGAGCAAATAAATGTGATTTGAATGAAATAAATGCAGACAGGACAAACAAAATTTCCCCATCTGAATGGGAGAATATAAGACAAGCAGCAGAAAACATGCAAAATATAGGTAATACAAAAAAAAAATTAAATTAAATTCATGGCACAACACCTCATGAAGTGGTATGGCTGACCGAGGTTGCTGCCGTAGTTGGTAGATGGCTCTTTGATACTAGAATTTACGGCACTAGGATGTTACCTCTCAATCTTAATTTTTTTTTACTACTTCTGGATTAGCTACTCATTTATCCACCTGATGCTGAGTGAACTAACTTGACTCGCCCCGTCAGGAAAAAATCCTTAGAAGAAATAGCACAGTATACTTGTGGAAGCTAGATGGTCTCGAGTTCAAATCTCATCTGTGGCACTATTTTCTTCTGTTTTTTTTTTTTCCAAATTCTCTTTAAAATGGTCTAGTTTATGTAAATGGATGCTATAACAGTAATTTTTTTTATGTTTTTCAAACATCGACAAAATTTTGCACTTTGATAAACTAATTTAAAAAGTAAGAAAGTAAAGATTAGAGAATTTTTTTTCAAATGAAAGCCACAGTCACAGTATTTTGCAATCGTAAAGACATTTATATACTGTACTATCACAAAATATATTCAAGCCTACGTTGCCTACAACAATCAGCTAATATAAGAGGATGAATAGGTTACATGCGACAGGGGATTAGTTAATTATTTTCCACCAGGGTAAATGTGCACAGCTATTGGGACTTATCAAACACCCGGGCTCCCGAGTACACACTCACCAGAACAGTGCACTACACTCATCTTCGCACATACTTGGGTTACCTTTCCTAGGAAGCAGGTCAGGAGCCCCTAGAGGGGGAGCTGGCCTCAGGGGGGGGGGGGCGATGAGGAGACAACCCCTCTTCCTGACTTGGAGTCATTGCGACTATAACCATTTCCCTTAAATCATTTTCATCATGAAAGCTCTACAAAGATCAGCCAGTTTGATACAAAGGAAACAACTTAGCAACCTTCATTTGGACTAATCTGTTAGAATATTTTATCCCTGTACAGACAAGGGGTAGTACAAACACTCCTTAATACCTTGAAAAATTATGCCATAGATATTGCCTCCATCCGTTCAACAAATTAGGTGGACCGGAAAAAGTAGCTTTAATAAAGGGCAATTCAATATAGCAGCTACTCGTTTATCCTCATGAGGCTAAGTTGACGCTGACCATAAAGAAAACAGAAGGGGAAAAGGGAATCGAACCCTACAGTTAGCATTAGCTTACAACCCCTAGGTAATGGGGACAGGCTTGTGCTTGGTTAGAATGTTAAATTTTTAATACAGCTTTTTTTCTTCACAATAGAACCATTAAAGCCGAGGAGATTGGAAGGGCAAGGAAACACTGACCCAGGGAAATATTTAACGAAATACATCGTTAAACCTGATCCTGCATTTAGAGCAAGGTATGTATTATTATCATTTTCTATTTCTCCTATTATTATATTTTTCCCACCCCAAATATATATTGTACTGTACTGATTTGAACTTTTGCATATTTTAATTTGAGCACGGATGAGACTTTGAAATAAAATAAATAAGAAATAATGTATAATAGGTTGCAAAGAAAGTAATTTTGCTATTTTAGTGTGAAATAAAACTCAATTTTTTCTATACAAAACATGAACTTTAATCAGTCAAATATCTTCCATTCTTTTCAATGACCTTTTGCCATATTTCTGGTAACTTCATGAACCCGCGCTTATCGAACTTCTGGTCCTTATCAGCAAAAAACAAGTGTGATTTGAGGTCATCATTATTACTGAAATTTTTACCATTTAAGAAGTTCTATAAACTTTGAAATAAATGATAATTCGATGGTGCAAGGTCGGGGCTGTATAGGGGATGCAACACCACTTCCCAACCAAGCTCCAATAGTTTGGTACATGCTGCTAAAGATGTGTGAGGCCTCGCATTGTCATGGCCGAACCCAAATATCGAACTTTTTAACAAGTCCAAGACATTTTGTATGATTTTCAATTGTTGTGTGCGATACATTTAACTGTCTTGCAATCTCTCACAGTTATATGACCATTCGATTCAATTATGGCTATCATTTTGTCATCATCACCTTCAGAAGGTCGACCAGAATGTTGGTTATCTTTCAATGAAAAATCTCCAGAACAAAATTTTTTAAAACAATTCTGACACGTACGTTCTGTTAAACAATCTACACCATAAACTTCACATATCTCTTTGTGAGCCTCAGCCGCTTCCTTGCCTATATGAAAATAAAAAAGTAAAATGTGTCGAAAATGCTTATTTTTGCACTACTTGTTAAAACTGACCGTAAACTCTCAGTTGTAAACAAAATTACACGGAATTTCTTTCTATAGCAACCTGAAGGTATCGACTACCAAGTCTCAAAAGAAAAAAATTCTAACATTGACAAAAGAATAACGAAACAAACATAACGATATCTACTCGTGCAAACCGAAATCACTATATATATATTGTTTTTATACTCACAGATATATCTTATAGGTGACTTTAAGTTGGATCGATGCATTTAAACTGACCACATAAATTACAAAAAAGGAAGAAGGGTCACGTTTCACACACACATCTGTGAAACCTTACAAGATAACTGATTAAGTCCTTAAACTTAAGGATTTGTCAATGATCTATTCAACTGTTACCAAGCTTTCTTAGTTTTCAGGGGATCTAAGCGTATAAAAAGAACTATTTTTTTAAACCATATTCTATTAAACAGAACCCATTTCCACTTGTATCCATTTATGGGAACTAGTATTAATAATAATCACGCAATCATGGAGGTACTTGAAAACAGTCACAAAGGAAAAATTCAGAATTAACAATTAACCAATTATATTTCAGTACAAGAATTTGAACCAACCAACAACTAGGCGCAAAATCAATAATTTTCTCTTGTTACCTAATTTAGCTCATCTTTCTAAAACTACCAATACTGGAATAAAATATTCTAGTATTTTCTAAAGTAACATACATTTTGGTTAACTTTCATGTATTATGTGAAGGTATAAACACATTTTAGAAGAAGCTGCTTCCAGACCGACTGAAACTATTCTCGATGGAGACCACAATGAGAGAGTAGCAGACCCCGCAACATTGCCACCCAAATTTTTACGTATGCTAAAAGGTACTTGTCACTACTATCGCATTAATCAGTAAAGTAAAGTAAACCTGTTTTACAGTTGTAGTGTTTTATTGCTGGCGTAAGCCCTCCAAGGTAGTAAGGGCTTTACTCTACAATGTGGAAAACAATATAAAAAAAAGAAATACAAGACTGACACATCAACTTTACTAGTTAATTAGTTTAGTTCTACAGTTGTATCCCTAAACAATTATGCCGTCTAATTTTTAGTAATATTTTATGAACCCTATTGCTGCTGCTTATAAGCAGTACTGCAAGATAACATTTATGTTTCATTATTTTTCTGCACATAATTTAAATATTATAGTATAGTATTTGAGAGACTCAAACTTTTAACTTTGAAGATACGTGATACATACATTGAGGTCCCAGTAAACAGTGGCTATGTCCTCCAAAGAGAGAATTTTCCCTCGGATCATTTCTGGCAGAGGCATATTGGAAGGTTTCAATTCAAATACTGCAGGGCATCGGTTTCCAATTATTGCCATAAATTGTTCAACGGATGACTGTACATTAGTTGGTCGAACATAAGCTACGGCACCAGGGCTGTACTGTATAGACCTGTCGTCTGGAGTAAAGGTGATAAGTCGAACTTCCTACCTTACAACATAGAAATAAAAATCAATCAACAAGATTTAGTCTTACCACTAAAAAAAAAAAAAAATATAACAAAGTGATACTTTAGATCAGTTACATCTTTGAAAAAAAAAAAGGCCAAAAGCATTAAAAAATTTCTAATGCATAAATCTAAAGTGACCATACAACTAAAATAATCCAAATCAGTTTTGACTTAGACAGTCATCAAAAGTTACAATTAATTTTTTTATTTAATTAAAGTTTTTAACAACTCTTTTACCCGTGTAGTCTGTAACACTTGATACGGAAATATGATAAAGCGCTCTTAGTAAAAATGAATAAAAAAAATATTACCTGGAAATGATTTTCATCAGTGACTCTCACATTATCGGAAACCACTGACCAATATTGTTCGCTTGGTTCACCAGGAGGAAAACACAGTCTGTCTGGAATAGAATCTCTTGGACAGATTTTCCATCTGTGGGAGGAAGTAATTGTTGCGGATTTAGGAAACAAGGCGAAATTAATGTAAAATGAAAACATTGACAGATGAATAAAACATGAATTGATATTACTTTAATATCAGTGAGCTGTCTCCTTCATCTCCCTCAACTTTCTTCATATGGGGGAATAATGGATCAATGGAATTCCACAGTTGTTCTGACCAAGGACCAATAACAGCATAAGGGCCAAAATCATGTTGATCATCGCAGAGACCAGTCTCTATCAGTCGCCTAGCACCCAAGGCTATTAATCTTTTCGATAATTTTTTGGCCGCAAAATTAAACTTGGCATATGATGAATCCCCCAAGCCAAGAACCGCAACACTAGAAATGAAACGAAAATTTCTGCATACCATATGAAACATTCCAGTATATTCTGATTGAAAATTATAGTTAAAATACCACGAATTTGACAAAGAATTCTGCGGAAGACTTTTTCTTAGCAAGAACCTCCAGAATTTCTTCATGTTTTCTGGTGGATCACCTTGACCAGTTGTAGAACAGACAAAAATGATAAGTGGTTCATATATGAGCTTGGAAATGTCATAATCATCCATGGACTGGACAGTACCGTCGAATCCATACCTGTAAAGAAATTTGTTGAAAGAAAATATATTTTTTTAAACCCTTGTCCCTTTAGTACAGTGAGATCATAACCTTATCGAAGTCCTCCAGATTCCTTCGGCGACATCTTGAGCTGTTCCGGTTTCACTTCCGTATAGTATGAGAATTTTGTAGGACATGATAAATATTGTTTGGAGTAATAAATACTTTATAACATGACAGTAGGAATCAAATTCAAATTATGATAGGATAACAGTCATTTCAAATCTTGCCCAAAGAGCTAATTTATGTTAATAATTATATAGCCAAAGAACTCTACTGTATTGACTCTATATAGTTTCTATTTTCTAAACCAGATTCGCTACTTCTTTATTTAAGTAGCAAGTATGCTAGGGTACCACCAGGGTACGGGGATGGTTAATGTCAACGTAAAATTTGGCTAATATAAAATCTACCCCCGACTTGAATCACATCATTTTGTGTAAAAATTAATTACATTAGCGTAAATGAGGTTGATTCAGTATAATAAAATCTAGCAAGATAATTTAAGCAGTATTGTTTAGTATCGCTAGTTTTAATAGATTTTTTTTTAGTATTTCTGGTTTTTTGTTGTCATTGTCATAAAGCTAAGGCCTACGTTTGCAAAAAAGCTTATTTTCAGTTACTCAACTTCGAGGTACAATTTCAGTTCACTCGGCCTTAGGCTCGCAAAAATGCTAAATATTAAAGCTGGCACTGGCTACGTCTTATTCAGTTTTTATTAATTTTCCTTTCTCCCACAGTTAAAATATTTATGTTTTAATTTTGTTGTCAGCAGTGCCTGAGCAGAGAACCATTGCTTGTTGAATTATTTTGTTGTCATTTTTATTTTAATACATTTTTTACAAATTGTAATTATTTTATGACATAGCAATGCCAGAAAAAAAAAATATACATATATTATTAATGATATGAGATGGCTGGACTCATATGACTCATTACACCAGGGGGAATTTGTAGCACTTAGGGTTGGCAACTTTTCAAAGTAGTTATGAGTTTGCTTAACAGCTAATAAATAGTGGCTGCCTATCTTAAGGTTCCACTAACCAATAATTAAAAATATTATATGAAGTAAAGATTCACATTAAGGTTGGGTCTAGTAGATGTGGTACATACATCTGCAGAGTTCTAGCAATACATCTCTTGTCTCATTGGTTTTATGACGACCAGGTCATTTTTTATTTTATTGCAAGGAAAAATATCTAGGAAGATGTAATGGTCGTAGCATGATACTTATCATCTTTATTTATAAGAAATGTTATACCTAAAAAAAACATAAATTTGTCTTATACATATCCTTATTGTTTTTTTTCAGAAGAGGCAAAGAAACTGAAGGACTTAAATGCCAATAAAGATAATGTATCGACACCTTGTGTTAGTAAAATATCAGATCTTTTGGAAAAGTGTAAGAGACCTTCTAATAGAAAACACACATCTAAATTTACATGCAAAACAACTTCTAAGTGGAAACATTATTGAAGTAGTCAGCACAGAGAAAAAATTCCATCGTAATCATATTCATTTAATTTGAATTTGTTATTTTAACAATTATTAATAAAGAGACTTATGTATCCCTCTTCATCCAGTTGCAAAAGACATTTTAAATAAAACTCTATATATGCAAGATTTCTTCTAATCTATGTTAAAAGACGCATAGATTGGAAATAAATAAATATGACATGTCTATTCAAATGATTTCAGTGAACAGCTATGTGAAATGAACTTTTTTGAAAGAATATATGACTCACTATTTATATGTAGTGTAGCGATTTAAACAATTTTAAAATATATTTTCAGATGGGCAGATGGAAAAAAACGAAGAGCATCAGTTTATTTTAAGTTAAAATATCTCAGGGTGAAATGGTTCTCATACATAAAGTTATTATTTTAAATGTTTCATGTTTACAATTGAGTACGGAGTTAAACAATAATAAATACCTAACACAAAAACATAAATATTCTGCGCTGTTGGGAGGTGTATGATTTCTTTCACTTGGATCTTTAACTGTGTGGTTCTTTCTTCAATAAGGTCTGGTCTTATAGTCACTGACTAACTGACTCACGGAACTAAGGGCTAGAAAAAAAAAGATAGAGGGAGTGTGAATGTGTGTGCTTATTTATTTATTTATTAAAAAATAAATATATGGGTGAAATGGGCTCGTACTGACCGCAATGCTTATATCCATTTTAAGCTGTTCTTACAAACTAAGATGTATCGGATTACGGTTAAAACATAACTAACAATACAATCAGGACCAGGTAATGAACCAAAGATGATTACCTTCGGATTACATAGAGTGGGATGTAACACCACCATACGACTAACTCACAAACTAACTTAAACCTATAGTGTTCCCACTCAGGCTGCCTGCTGTCATCGACGAGGGAACTGAAGTGGGGATATCATGTTGAACACAGGGTTGGTTAGGAATTGCGGCAAGTCGAAGAATTTGATATATCTATGGCAAATGAACTCATCAACCATAGACAGCTCTGAGCCTGCAAGCAATTCACGATTCCCCCATTGCTTCGATTAGATAACTGAAAAGGGGTGCACCTTACAGCTGAGCCGGCCTGAGTACACTCTTGTATATCATCAGCTTGAGGTGGAACGAATAGATTGGGGGATGACTGCAGGTGTGTAAGGCAGTAAGAGTTCATGCGTACTTGTTTCAGTTTCTATGTTGAAAGGCCAAATAAAAAAGGCGGTCTATTTTTATGTTCTAGAATACGATGCTGTTGGATGGCCAATTTTTCTTATAGGAGGAATTCTTATACCGGACTCCATGATTTCATTGATGTACATGTTGAAAAGCAGTGGGGACAGAACAACTCCATGAGGTACTCCACAGGCCAGAGGCCCGGCTTGGAAAGGCTACCACCTAACCGCACCCGCAGCAATAGGTTGTTCAGGAAGCTAGCTCAGAATCATGTAGAGTTGCTCCCAGTAATCTTGGTCACAAAGGATTGGACAAAGTGACCCTTGAGACACCAAGTTAAAGGCCTGCGTGCAGTCTAAAACAATACCCGTGGGAAAGTTTCTGTTGAGGTTTTGACTAGCTTCTGGCTGTAGTTTCACAAGGGGATGTTCTGTGCTAAGACTGGCTTGAAATCCAGCCTGCTCTGGCGGAATGATGTCATTGACCACTAAGTTCAAAGTTAATTCAAAAGAATTCTCTCCAGAATCTTCCCCATGTGTGGTAATAAGCTGGTCGGGCGGTAGTGGGTAGGGTGATCTCCAATTCTGGCTGGCTTGAGTACCCATCATGTTCCCCAGTGTCAGAAAAGTACAGGATGGAGAGTTGTACGATCCCTTTCCTAGGTATCTGTTTCAGCAGAACCGTTTATGCCCGGTTTCCTAGACACCGAAGAAGAATTGCCCCTAAGATGCTTCGGAGTTACGAACATGTGGTTCTGTGCTGTCCCCAGTGTCCCCAGCGGACAGTACAGTCTTACTCTTGGCGATCTTCAACAAAGACCTCTCCTGCTTCCTTGTCCAGCTATTTATTTATGGTAACCTCTGAGAAAACCCAGGGTTCAGTTACTTGCCAAGATCTTGGGCCAGGTCAAAAAGCTCATTATTCAAAATACTTCCAAAATTTTTATTTTTTTAATTTACTTCAACAAATACTTGTTTTAATTATTTATTAGATAGCACTAGCATTGTTTTGAATTAAAAAAAAAAAGGAACATTCTTAATAGATATTTTGTATAGGTAGAGTGTTTTCACCAGACCAAAGACCAGGTACCCCTGTCATCAACCCAGGTATGCTCTGAAAATGCCCATAGCATAATTGAAGGCCCTTGATATTGACCGTGGGTATTAGAGGGACAGGTATTAAGAGGTGTGCCATGATGTACCCATAACAGCTTTGTATGGTGGGTGGAGTTGACTATATATCCAAGGTGGATAAGGATCTCGCTATCTCTTTCTCTTTGAGCTGGTTAAGATTTAGTGACCCAGGAGCCTGAGATCTGAATTTAGACAAAGAACCCAGAAAGAAGATCTAACACCAACCAACAGGGCAGAATATTTACATTTTTTATTAGGTATTTATTATTTTTATATCCAACTATAATTGTGAAAAATTTAAAGAATAGCCTTAAGTATGAACTAAGAATCATCCTGAGATATGTGAACTTGAAATAAACTGTTATTCATCACAAATTTTTCTTTCTTACTTTCTAATAAATAAAATATTAAAAAAATATATTTTGAGTAGTAATAATCACGTCGATAAACAGATAAAGAGTACTTCATCAGTATTTTCTGCATGGGTCCTATTCAATATAGACAAGGATTTTTCATAAACTAAATTAAAAAAAATGTTAACAAACAATTTATCGATAGCGCTTTTTACATAATTGTATAATACATTATCACATAGTATGTTATCTATCCTTAAAATGGTATCTTGTCAGGTTAAAATTTTATAAGTTTCTTTAAAAGTAATAAGACGTTTTCCCCCGTATCTTGCTTCAATTGATCCTGTATCCTAATGTGATACATTTCTTGAAAATGAAGCTCCATTTTCTTGTAGAATTCCTAAAAAAAAACAAAATATTAAAATAGCTTCAGTATGACAAGGTTATTTATTAAATAAGGCTGTATGTATGTACTATGGTTTAAAGGAATGGTTCTCAACCTTTTTTGGCCGATCGACCACTCTGTCTAGCTATCGCCCACCTTTGCCAGTCTTCCCCTTGTGAGATAATGGTTTAGAGTAGTGTTCTTTAGCCTTAGATGTGTAAAGACATATAATTAACTCTTGGTGTTATCTTAGACCAACTTGTATGGAAGATTATGTTCATAATTGAAAGATATAAAAATAACCTTTCCCTATCATGTAGTCTGGAATAGTAGGATTTTCTAATTTAATAATTAATAAATATTTGGGCCAAAGTTGCTCTTTACCTTACTTCTTGAAAGTCTGACAAACAACAAGCTTTTCCAGAATTTTCCCGGTTCAGACCTGGTGACCCAAAGAGCTCTGGCATTCCACCTTTCCGGCTGATCTATTGCTTGAACTGTAATATCTTAATAGTTAAAATATTAAATAAAATTGTATGACAAAATTTACCAATTACTTACAATACTTAAAAGAAATTGTTTGCTGTGCCCCAAAAAATACAATTAAGTAGCATTGGATTTAATAGATACTCACGTACAGAAATGAGACGTTGTCTGTTTTCCAAAGATATGGCAGGCTCTATCCTTTCCCAAGGATGCTTTCCATATTTACGAATTTCGCTAAAAACCAAACGCAGATGTGAGTAGCATCGATTTTTTATAAGAGCTGCTATAACTGGACCTTCAATCCCATAAGATAACCCAATGCCAAGATTAAGAAGCCTCTGAAATAATCCATAAAAGGGATATATACATTTTCCATGATGGATCAAGGTCAAGACAAAAAATGTATGAAACTGAAAAACCTGTGCATCGACTGAAACTTGTTTAAGATCGCAACAGGTTTCTATTTCATTTCGTTCTAAAAGCAACTTCATCCACTTGGCAGTATCTGGGCGAAGAAATAAGTCAATATCGGATTGAATGCTTTTCTTGAATCCTGAAAGAATGAATTAAAACAAAATTTAAAAGAAATCAAACTAATTAACAATAATAATTAAAACATTAAAAATATACTCATCAAATCAGTTTATCTTACTTTTTTGATAAATTTCTTTGGTGGAAATTAATTCTTCCTTAGTTCGCTCACAGAGAAATGCCCATAAGAGTCCTTCATCAGGACATGGAAACTCCTTTAAATAATTTTTTATTGAAATTATACAATGAACACACGATAAAATACTATACAGCTACAGAAAAAAAAATTCAATTAATCCCTAACAAGTAAATAGTAAAAAAATGTAGGAGGGAAAATCTTTCATTGAGAAATAATAACTATCTGAAATTTAATTTATTACATAAAACTTTAAATTTAATTAAAATCAAATGAAAACTAATATAATTTAAACCAGACTACAGGATATTGTTAAAGAATATTTGTTAATGGAGAGACAATGTATTTTTTTTAACAGTTCAGTTTTGAACAAAACACTTCATCTGAACAAAACTGCCCAAAAAACAGATAAATACTTACATTCAGTAGTGCGTTGATCTCCTTGACAAGAAATACGGTTGGTTCAGAAACGATAGAATAACAAAGGTAAAGAAAATCCCCTGCCAACGTTTCTTCCAGTTGTCGAGGAAGCTTCTGTAATGATTTTTAAAGTTTAATATAACAAAAATAAAATTTACTTCAGGTATTTGTGAGGAATAAATAATATCCTAAACTTTATTCATAGGGTATTATGCATAAGCCAGTGCCATTAATGAGCACCGAACATTTCAAATTCGGTTGATGTGCTATGTATAAATCGTAGTGAATAGCTGTTTTAATCAACTCCCTGCCATGATGTCCATAAATGAAATTAAGAGTTGGAAACTACTAAACCTTAGTACCACATTGTACAATTCAGGATGATTATCACTCTCAATTATGTCTTTTAATTATAAATGTAGTGGCTGGCCAAATGTAATAAAACATGTTTTCATGGTGATTGCTGAATGATTCCTGCTTTTTTAACCTACTAATAATAGGGATGTTAGTAGAGAGAGTGTCAGTAGGTGATGATCTTGAGCAAATGCTAACAAGATCACGGGTAATTCTCTCTATAAAACGTTAGGATTTTTATACAGCTTCTACCACACGCAGCCTAATCCCAATGGTAGTATTTCATTATCAATTGGAAATCCTTCATGTCAGTAAGGACATGGTATACCTGACAAGCCTGAATGTTTCTGTGTGTTGCAGTGCTTTACTTCAATGATCCAGCCTAGCTTACTGCTTCAGAAGGAAGAGATGTAATGTTGCATATTTGGAATATTTTTATCAGGCAAAACTGTAAATTGTGTAATAACACCCTTAATACCACTCATTTCGTGGAAAGTGGCCTCCGCGTCAATAGTATTCACGTTCACATCTGCGTTATAAAAAACAAACCACAGAAATGTACCTTTCTCAACGGTTAGTATGTCGTAGAAGCTTTGCTCCTTCCCGATAACTTGTAGGAAACCATAATCCTGAGCAGAGGTTGACAAGGAGTTTTGGTTTTAAGTAAATGTAAGCGCTGACTCCGCCCGTAATGGAACCGCAGATATGATCTGGTGAGCCAACACAACAGTTTTATTTTTTCACTTAGACACTGAACCATGCTTATGTTTCAAAATCACGTCATGCAGAAAGTCGTCAGATTCTGAGCTATTGTAGACTACTCAGCGGATATCTTGCAATGTTATTTCAGCTAAAGCGCGTACAACCCTCAACTGCCCCCTGTTGCGAATCGTTCTTTCTGTACTGATACCACGCATTATAGAGGATTACAACATTTTTCTGTTGGTATCTTCACTATGTCTTCACCATAATTTTTCCGGAGACGATATTTCACAGTTGTTGCATCAGGCTTCTCTTCGAGCAGTTCCGTGAGCTCATCGAGGGAAAACTGACATTCTTCACTCTTGACTTTGTTTCCCACCCCTTCCAGAGGACGATTCCTCAAACGGGGTTTCCCTACGAGCCCGTGATCCAGGCTCAGGGATCGGTTCTAAAAACCCTTGTAATTCGGGGTTTCCCCGTATGTCTGTGGAGCAGACTCCAGGTGCTGTTTTCGATGACTGTGGTGCGCGTATTCCAGTGCAATTGGGATTATTGCACCAGTGAGCACACCTTAGGTTATTCTATTAAACCGTCTTTATTAGCCGTTTATTCGCATTCTCAGGCAGTCCCTACCGGCCCCATCTTGAAGATCAGCCTCAGAGGATTCGGTCTCTGATCCTGAGGCAGATTCGCCAAAGAAGGGTCCGCTCGAGACAAAGCTATCCAAACCTTATCCAAGAACTCCTTTTCTGTCCAAGTCCTAGGGACTCCTCGGAACACCACCCTTGGTCCTCTCTTCTGGGCCAACCTAGCATTGAGGCCCACTGATTTTGATGATATTTCACTCTTGATTAGATACGAGAAAATCACTTCCATGCTCTGATCAACATCTTTAGCTGGTCGATATCCTCTCTTTTCTGTAATTTTTGCGGGTGCCCTGTACAACTTTTTGAGGCATAGGTGGTGGTATCTTGCATCTAAAACCTTGCCAATAAAACATCTATATGTACGATACTCTTTATGATCTGCAGGGAACATTCCTCACCTCGTTGTTTGTCAGCATTTAGCACAGTTTGCTTTGTACTCAATTGTTCAACTGAGTGAACATTATTGCTCCGCGAAAGTGGCAGTCTTTTATGTATCTCATGAAATTCTTCGGTTATTGCAAATACAAATATCCTTCAGTTGAGGTTGTTCAAATACCGATCTAACAGACGATCCGGCAATAGCATCTGACAGCGGGATACTCTCCCCTTCCCGGAGTACAGAAGCTGATATCATTCATAAGTGCAAGTGACACCTCACTTCAATCCCTGAAGAATAAATCATATTCGCGAAGACCTCGTTTTACACTTGGGGTTCTTAGTAGTTAGTAGTTAGTAGCTGTACCCCATTCTTTAATCACAATCACATCACCTTCAGCCAAAAAACCTCAATCATTGTGGTCAGTTGGAATCAACATTTTCGAGGAAAAACAGAAATTCGAAAAAAAACTATTAATAGAAGCTTTATAGAACTCAAGGCACGATTTTGACTGACCTAAAGAGATGTGCCCCATTCCCTCCCAGGTGTATTGACAGGAAGGAACACACCTTTAGCATCTGGAAAAACTAAAACTTATGATTTATAAAACTATTTTATAAATACCAATATTTCCTTTACTGACATTACATAACAAAGGACCAATCAGCGCCTGAAAAGTCATGAATTGGGAATTTCACCGAAAATTGAAACAATTCTCGGTTTTCGACTGGAAATCATCATAACATTACTAACTCAAATTTCAAGTTAAGGTAAGTCATTCAAAGCAAAATTTAATGCTCTTTCTCTTTTGTAATAAATATTTTCTTGCTAGGAAGCCCAGTTTAGAAATTATAGCCAAAAGATCGAAAAAGGTCCGAACATTTCGGTGGCTTTTCACTATATCTCAGCTCCCACAGCCACTTCGCTGGGATTCGCAAACTTAGTTTATATAAGTTGTATTGGTTTCTGCAACCTACCAAAAAATTAGTGCTACTCGGACCTTTTGAACAAGTTACCTCTTTTACGCCGAGTCTATATAGCTCATCCGTCTAATCTCTCCCTTACCTAACGACAACCGTATCAAAATCTAATCTAGTTAACGAGTTTCGTCTCTTCTCTTAAAGCAATGCCAGATTAGTTCAAGGGGGACTACGATGTCTATTTAATAGTGGGCCTACACCTCCTAGCCCATAGAAGTTAAGTTTCCTTCAAACAAGTACAAGACAGTGTTTCAATCTCTATGAACTTCTTGGCGTCAGACTTTCATCCATTACTTTCCTTTTGTACTACTTTAATCTTTCTCTCTAGTTCATACCAATCATACACTTTACATATATTGTTTAAGTAGCATAGATACCATTCACGTAGATTAATACCATACACAGCAAGATTCGTATTGTTTATTTGATTACACACATGACACAGAATGGGTGTCCCAGAATTAACGCAAGATTTGAATGTGCCACCATTTGTGCAGTAAAGTGCTGGCAGCCCTAAAAAAAACAATTTGACAACTGACAGTTTAGCATTAGTAAAAATGGAGCGTTACACGATAGAACAACGTGTCTTTATTGATGAAAATTATCTCAAAAATAATGAAAGTTTGGCGGCCGCAGTTCGAAAATTTCATACAAAATATGGTCGGAATAGTGTTTTGACTTCATCAACTGTGAAGAGATTAATTGAAAAATTTAGGGAGACTGGATCAGTTGGAGACACTAAACACACTGGTCGTCCAAAAACAAGCCGTTCAAATGTCAATATCGAAGCAGTGCGTGAGAGTGTTGTTGAAAATCCAGGAACATCAATTCAACGTCGTAAACACAGTTCTTTGTGCCGAAATTAGATGATATCGATGTGGCCAATATGTGGTTTCAACAAGATGGTGCCACATGCCATACAGCCCATGAAACAATTCACATTTATGCCAAATGGTCATGGAAAATTTCAACAAAAGAGTGCGTATGTGCCAGCAAAGTCGTGGAGGCCATTTGCTCGATGTGTTATTCCATAAATAACCCTATCCTATTTACTTTATAATTCAGTGAAAAAATAATAACAAAAATACTAAAAACTGTGTTTTCTATTTAAATCAAATCTTGCGTTAATTCTGGGACACCCTTTACCAGGAGCCATTAAATGTTTAAAATATACTCCTCCGGGTAAGAAATAAATTATTCTTTGCGAAATTGTTCATTTTGTTTTATCTACGATCATTAATTTCTTCTGATTCAGGTGCATGTGCCGTTGAAAGCCAAAGCACGCATTTGGCTTACTGATTAATCCGGTACTAAGTAGGTTTAAGGTACCTATCGGCATAGCTGTTTGTACCGTATTTAGGTGAAGTACCGAATCTACATTCCTTTATAGGTAAGTAGGACATAGCGTGATGCCAATAATGGCAGATATAGATTATAAATATCGCTATATGCCATCAGGGCAATATCAAACGATTCTCCTCATTCAATATCGTCGTGTTTGTTGGTCCCATTGCATCGGGAGTAGCCAGTAGATACCGGTGTAAGAAATCCTAAAATATAACTAAGCTTTTATACTTTGCATATAAAGCGTGTCGCAGAATTAAGGCAAGATTTGATATAAAGAGAAGACACAGTTTTTAGTATTTTTGTTGTTATTTTTTTATTGAATTATAAAGTAAATAGGATAGAGTTATTTATAGAATAACACATCGAGCAAATGGCATCCACGACTTTGCTGGCACATACGCACTCCTTTGTAAAAACTTTCCATGACCATTTGACATAAATGTGGTTTAATTTCGATGAAATGACCTGTTGACATACACCTTTGACTTCAAATAACCCCGTAAAAAGAATTCTAAAGGTGTTACATCACACGATCTAGGGGACCAATTCAGATCACCGAAACGAGAGAGTACACGACCTGGAAATGTCTCATGCAGTATTTGAATTGTTTCATGGGCTGTATGGCATGTGGCACCATCTTGTTGAAACCACATGTTGGCCACATCAAAGAACCGTGTTATCATGTCGCGATATCGAGCACCAGTAACAGTAACTGCTCGACTAGCCTCATTTTCAAAAAGTATGGCCCAATGATGCCTCCAACCCAAAATCCACAGTGCATTTGTTTTTTGACAATCACATGTGGGTTCTCCGAACCCCAAATGCGACAATTTTGTCGATTAACAAACCCATCAAGATGAAAATGTGCTTCATCGCTTGAGATAATTTTGCTCGAAAAATCAGCATCCACTTGTTGATTTTCAATAATCCATTCAACGAACTATCTTCGCTGTGTATGGTCATAAGGCTTCAATTGTTGTGTTAACTGAATTTTGTAAGCATCGAGACCCAGATCGTTAGTGAGTATACGCTGTAGAGAGCTTCTTGAAATTTGCAATTCTTGTTTACGACGCCGAATTGATATTCCTGGATTTTCAACAACACTCTCACGCACTGTTTCGATATTAACACTTGAACTGCTTGTTTTTGGACGACCAGTCTCCAACTGATCCAGTCTACCTAAATTTTTCAATTAATCTCTTCACAGTTGGTGAAGTCAAAACTATTCCGACCATATTTTGTATGGAATTTTCGAACTGCGGCCGCCAAACTTTCATTATTTTTGAGATAATGTTCAACAATAAAGACACGTTCTTCTATCGTGTAACGCTCCATTTTTACTAGCCCTAAACTATGAGCTATCAAATTGTTTTTTTTTTAGGGATGCCAGCACATTACTGCACAAATGGCGGCAAATTCAAATCTTGCATTAATTCTGGGACACCCTTTACATAGGGAAAGAAACCTCATTTATATATAATAATTAGTTCAGGAGGTGTGGGGATAATCATTGTTCTACTTATACAGAACAGGAGATGGTTTTGTCGAACAGAGGCAATCCAACCAAATGAACATTGCTAACAAGTCGATAATATTAAAACTTACTGGTGTTAGTAGTTTGTATCGTTGCCATCGTCTGTACAATATCATGTTGTGTATAGAACTTTTAGGTCTGCTGAGGTGAAGTGCTGCTCCAATACTATTCATGAGTACTATGGAATTGAATTTGGTTTGTGCCAACGAGAATAATTTTTACGTTGATCTATGGATATTCTTCTGGAGGAATTTTAAGATTGTGATTTAATAAGGTGATGATCGAACCTTTGAGTAAATGGCCCTATAGTGTTGGAGCAGCCTAGTTCTGCGTACTCGGCTCAAAGTGGCGAAGACGCTGGTCAGCAACTCGTCATCTCCCCACATGAGCGCCACCTGAACCAGCCTTGCTTCTTCCTCTCCAGTCAGCAGGGTCAACTTGTATTTCTTCATACCACCTCCGACGGAACGCCTGCAACATCTACAACTCTACTTTAAAATGAAAGATCTCTTACCAAGAATATTCATCATGATATCCTAATTAAGAATCCCACAGTCCTCCTGCCGATGGAACACAACATTTTTCAGAAGTACTGTTACGTAGAAGTGCGGCTGAATGAGCCAATATTTTAATTTAAGTTTGAACGTGAGGTGAAAAAAAGCTTAGGTTAATACAAGAAGCTTATTAACTCACATGTCATATAACTTGAGGCTGTAAATCCAATTATCGAGATAATAAACAAAGCTTTCTGTCGGGTCGTCAAGAGGAGGTCTAGTTGTCTTAGTCCTGGTGACGAAGAGAGTTGAATAGTGGATGAACGCTTAGTGACGGGTCTTACTATTGAGCTATCTGACTCCATAAGATCTTGAAAGGCACTATGTTCAGGAGAAGGGGTACAGGCTAGGTATTATAAGTGGTCTTGGAATCTGAGGTTAGGCGATAACTGTCCAGATTACAAAGGCGTGGGTGAACCGGGACGAGGCAGACTGGATCGCTGAGGGAGACGCTACTAGGTAGAGTTGTAGGGCCCCAGAGGCCGTCGTCTGCGTGGAAAGGATCCCTTCCTAGGGTAAATTTATCAGAAAGACAAACTAGTGTTATATGGCAAGAAGACTTCAAATGGGTTATTTAAAATTAAATTAGGTATAGAAAATAATGCAAAAGCCCTCAGTGCAATAAAAAGTGATTGCGGAACCAGGTACCAAAGCATGGACATCATGCTTTGAATACCTGACAAAACGTAAAGACATATCGCGGGGAATAAAAGTTGAAAATTTAATACTGGTGAAGGCTGTGTTCAAAGCATGGCAAGTTACACTACATTTTCTCACTGTCCTATTTTTGAGAAAGCTGTAAATTTAAATCTCTCTCAAGCTACTCTCAAGTATTTATTAACATATATATTACTCACTAAGGATTTAGACTCCTTCGAATAAATTTTGAAAGTAGTTTTTTATATTCAGGAAGAACCTTTCATCCTAGAGTTACAGTATTTAAATAAACTTACAGCCAACTTAAATGTTTTTTTAAGTGATTACTTGTCCGACTTGTTATGAGGACACAGATAGATACCTAGTAAGTACTCTGTTCTGAATATTAGAAGCAAATACTTAATAATCTAATTGTTTCAAAAGTTTTAGCAGTCTTTTTTTTTTTTTTTATTGTAAAATACTTTTTACAAGTTTCACGTCCTTCATACTTCCATTATGTCGTCCAAGTTTTCCCAAACGACGTTGACAGTGCGTGTTAAAAACAATAGCTTTAAATATCATCTTTGTATAAGACTACTGCTCTGATGTGCCTGAAAGGATAAATGGATCTCCAACCTTGAGCGATGTTCACATTTTTGAATACAGTAGTGACAGAACGTAGCGTGATGCTAATCCATTAACCTAGTTTCAGTTTCAATCTTCAACACGCCAACTTAACATAAGCCGTATTTACGCTTCATCCAAGCGTGAGCTCAGATCAATCACAAACTCCTATAAAATAAGATCCCAAGTGATTTTACTCCGCCGTCACAAGTAGTTTATGTGTGCATGTATAGGGTGTCCCAGAATTAACCCAAGATTTGAATTTGTCGCCATTTGTGCAGTAAAGTGCTGGCAACCCTAAAAAAAACAATTTGACAACTGACAGTTTAGCATTAGTCAAAATGGAGCGTTACACGATAGAACAACGTGTCTTTATTGATGAAAATTATCTCAAAAATAATGAAAGTTTGGCGGCCGCAGTTTGGAAATTTCATACAAAATATGGTCGGAATAGTGTTCTGACTTCATCAACTGTGAAGAGATTAATTGAAAAATTTAGGGAGACTGGATCAGTTGGAGACACTAAATACACTGGTCGTCCAAAAACAAGCCGTTCAAATGTCAATATCGAAGCACTGCGTGAGAGTGTTGTTGAAAATCCAGGAACACCAATTCGGCATCGTAAACACAGTTCTTTGTGCCGAAATTAGACGATATTGATGTGGCCAATATGTGGTTTCAACAAGATGGTGCCACAATCCATACAGCCCATGAAACAATCCAAATACTGCATGAGACATTTCCAGGTCGTGTACTCTATCGTTTTGGAGATCAGAATTGGCCCCCTAGATCGGGTGATTTAACACCTTTAGATTTCTTTTTATGGGATTATTTGAAGTCAAAGGTCTATGTCAACAAGCCCACATCCACCCGTGCATTAAAAGAGGAAATTTAACGCTGCATCAACGAAATTCAACCACATTTATGCCAAATGGCCATGGAAAGTTTCGACAAAAGAGTGCGTATGTGCCAGCAAAGTCGTGGAGGCCATTTGCCCGATGTGTTATTCCATAAATAACCCTATCCTATTTACTTTATAATTCAATGGAAAAATAACAACGAAAATACTAAAAACTGTGTTTTCTATTTAAATCAAATCTTGCGTTAATTCTTGGACACCCTTTATAATGGAGGAATAACTAATTCCTGAAGATATGATTTCTCTATCGTATTTGATACTGATGTTATCCAAATCGCCGGTATGAAAGTTTACTTACCTTTTCCAGCCACTCTGTCCATCGGAGACTGCCGAAATTAGTCGATGGCTTGGCATATAATAGATCCGTTGCATGCTCCATGACAATTCCTCTTATCAGCTTATGTATATTCCCAGACATCACGAAACAGCGGCGACGATAGTCATTTATTTATTAAAGCGAGGCTGAACAGTTTAATGTACGGCAGACATATTTTAAAATTATTTGGTGGGATTTCACGTCCGTATGAATGAATACACTTTAAGTAGGGGAAAAAAATACGTGGTATCATATAGGAGAGGTTCAAATAATTCAAGCTTTTCACTGTCCCTCAACGGATTCGAACCTTATCATGAAGGTTTATCAATGACCATTTAATCATGTTAGAAGAGCCCCAAAACAAAACTTGGTCCAAAAAATGGGCTGAATTTTCATTTTTCAACCATAGGAGGGATTTGATTCTATTGAGGTTGGCAAGAAAGTAATTTCGTTTTTTTAGTGTGAAATAAAACTCATTTTTTTTCTATACAAAAAATGTGCTTTAAGCAGTCAAATATCTTCCATTCTGTTCGATGACCTTTTGCCATCTTTCTGGTAACTTCATGATCCCGCGCTCATACAACTTCTGGTCCTTAGTAGCAAAAAACTCAACCAAGTGCGATTTGAAGTCATCGTTATTACTGAAATTTTTACCATTTAAGAAGTTTTGTAAACTTCGAAAATAAATGATAATCCGATGGTGCAAGGTCGGGGCTGTATGGGGAATGCGACATCACTTCCCAACCAAGCTCCAATAGTTTCGTGTGAGACCTCGCATTGTCTTGGCTAAATCGAGCTTCTTAACAAGTCCAAGACGTTTTATATGATTTTCAATTGTTGTGTGTGATACATTTAACTGTTTTGCAATCACTCGCGCATTTATATGACAATTCGATTAAATTATGGCTTTCATTTTGCAATCATTAACTTAAGTCGAAAATACTTATTTTTGCATCCCATGTTAAAACTGACCATAAACTGACAGTTGTAAACAAAATTACACGGAATTTCTTTCTATAGCAACCCAAAAGGTATCGACACCCAAATTTCAAAAGAAAAAATTCTAACATTGACAAAAGAATAACGAAACAAACTTAACGCTATATACTGGTGGAAACCGAAATCACTTTCCTGACAACCCATTATTTGGCCCCATGTGGTGTGATTACATTTAAGAGATTCTGAAGAATGAAGAACTCCTTAATTTATAACAAACATAAGATGCATGCAACTACGAATTGGTGTACCTTGAAAGGGGGCTAGAACTACAACCAAAGAGGTAAAGTTGGTATAACATTAACCAATTATTGTTAAGAAAGTCCTGGGTTCAAATCCTTATCAAGAAACAGTTTGGAAAATTTCATAATTCTACAAAAAAAAAAAAAAGGGGGAAAGAATTCACTGGCAGCTTCACTACACTGTCTTCTTCGGCCTTACAAGATGGCAGGAATTAAAAAAATAATAATTATAAATGCTTAATCTATTCATTTGAGTCGTAAATTATTTTTTTACACACTTGAGCACAATAATGTTCTCTTTGGACTGGTTGCGCATTGTGTGCTGAACCTTGTTTAAATAAATGGGTTGATGTGTGCCTGCCCAGAGTTTATTGTTTTAAACACAAACACCTTCAATGATTTGAACCATAACCTTTAGTCGCTAAAAAATGAAGACCATAGATCCATAAAAATTAATTAACAATTCATTAAAATTACTATTAATACTTCACAATACGCTCATTCAGAATATTGCTAATCATTTTTATATTAGAAAATCTCTCCTTACAACATTAAAGTGAGGGGGCTATTCCCTTTGAAACTATAGTTTTAATATTTGGTAAGTGTGGTCAGTAAGTGTATTAACCTTGTTAAGGCTCGCACTTAGAATGATGTAAGAACTAAAATTTATCAAATAGAGGAAACGTGAAGAACCAGTCATGCTTTTAACTGCCCACTTTTACCCCTGAACCATTGAAAGACAAGGTTAGCCGATATTAGATAAAATATACCTTTTGTTGCATGGAATTGCAGACTTAAAAAAACACTTCTAAAAATTAAGGTATTGAAAGGTTAAGAAAAGTAATTCATATATTTTTTTTTTAATATTTATTAGTACTAATCGATATATATATTTATAAATATATATATATATAGGATAACAAACTGTGGACCAAAGCATGGTCAGACTAGCAGCACAAAAACGTATGAATACATTAGTATAATAAATCACAATTATTTTGCTAATTTGCGTAATTACTTAGTGCCCTTGAAGTAATTATATATTTTCTTTTTAGTGATAA
Source organism: Acanthosoma haemorrhoidale (assembly GCA_930367205.1). Classification (NCBI taxonomy): domain Eukaryota; kingdom Metazoa; phylum Arthropoda; class Insecta; order Hemiptera; family Acanthosomatidae; genus Acanthosoma; species Acanthosoma haemorrhoidale. The sequence continues at coordinate 13,395,425 of OV884011.1, read as the reverse complement.
AATACATTACATCACGAACTATATGGTACAATATTTTGAAAGTAATATTCAGAATTGACTGGTATAATACCTGATATAATAGGTAATACCTGACATTCCTAGGGATTCGACATTGTGCTGTATGGAAAACACTCGTGATTTTTTTAATGTTTCCCCAGGGTTGAAATAAACGCATTTTTTTTTACAAGTGTCTTATTTGCAAACTGAGGTAAGCTGGTACTGACAATAATTCCAAGAAGGAGGGTTCCTTAACGACGTTTACAGCTGGCAAATCAATATACAATAATTGTTAACTCTTCTACTCTATTAAGTGTCTATATATTGCTTTAAACCATTTATATTAATTAATATTATTTAATAATATGTACTTAATAAAATTCTATATTTATATAAAAATTATTAAACAAGATTATAACTAAATTGTAATAAAAAGAAATTTTTTTTTTATAAAATCACAATTATAATCAGTCCTAAACGTAGTAGTAAAACATACTCACAGGTGTAATCATTCAATGATAATTTACAAAAAATAATTAAAACTAAAACATCACATTAATTAATATAACTGGCATCTAATAAAATAAAAATTGCTACATTATATACAATTAATAAATTTACAATTATTTTTCAAAAGTGTTATCATCCCACTTAGCAAACGGTTTTTTTTTATTTTTGCTTTTGTCAGACTAAAACAATGACAAGAGATTATACGCATTACTTTTTTCACACTGACGGCCAATAGCACAATATTTTTCACAAACACTTTATTGTCTTATTTTTTATTAATAGTAGTATATATTTATAGTATAATATATCATTATATAGATACATAAAAGGCAAGGACTACGTCCTCTAAATTGTTGGTAACGACACAGACACAAAAAGGAGGTACACGCCTACATTAATTTAACAATACCTAAACTATCCAGTGAGAACAACTCAATTTATAATCAGGGGTTTACGGCAGTGAGTGAGAATCAACTTTTGAAATGCTCTTGGTTTAGGCCAATTCTCACCTGCATTTTCAAATGTACTTATAAAAAACATTTAACTACTTCCTCAAAGCTAATATCATTTTATACAATGTACATATATACTTTTTTTTATATATTAATCTATATATATTATTTATATATATATCTTACTCAATATAATTGGAAATATATTTAAATAACAATAATAATAATAATTAAACATTGCAGATTCAATTATGCATTTTCATTGAGGCTTTGGGTACAAAATGTATAACTTGGAAGAAATGTCAAAGGCCAAAGGTTGAAAACATTTTATTAAATGAAATCATTTCATCCCTAATGGCAATCCCTTTAAAATGACCTTAAAAATATAGATACCAAATAAAAAAAAATTCAATAACACTAATTAGCAATTATTAAAACACACGTAATTAAAATCCTGTTTACCTTATAACAACTTGTAATATCTGAATTTGCACAGTTCTTGAATTTCTGAACTATTGTACATATATAAATTAAAGAATGAAAATACAGTTAACAAAAATTGTTAATTGATTCTAAAGAAGACTAAAGCACAGTGTAATATTTATAAGAATGACTTAAATCAACCAAGCTGGTTTTCTTCGTCTAATTTAAATTTATCAAATAATTAAACTATCAGTATTGGACTAAATCAAATATTACACATTAAATATCTCATGAGTGTTACATGAATACTTTTTCCCCTTAACAATTATCAAAACTCATTCTTTTGATACATCTAAGAACAACAGAAAAAAAAAAAAGGTTATAAGCTATTTATATAATTGCCAAAACCAAGTAGAAGACTGGTACCAATTACTTCAAGTCGTCAATATCTGAATCTAACAGATCAGCGTTTCCAATAGGTTTATCTCCAATCATTTCGTAGTCCTGCAACTCTGCTTCCAGCTCCTTCTCCCATTCTTGGCTCTCTGTTTGGGAAAAGGAGAGGTAAACAAAAAATAAAAAAGGATAAAAATAAAAACTTATAATGCCGAAAACTTATGGAAATATTTAAACTAACAAAACATAAATAATGCATTCAAAAATCAAATAAGTGTACCAACATATATAGTGATCACAAATAAAACCTACCATTAAGTAAGTAATAAAGCTTACGTGTTTAATAAAACAAACATGTATGTAATGAAAAAAAAAAAAGAAAAAGAATCATGCAGATTATGGAATTGCATTCAATGCCAAAATGCTTTCAGCTTTAATTTCTTAATACCTTGGCTTTTTAACGGATGATAAAACATAGTGTACATGTACATGTTATACATAGCACACATGTAAATTTACCTTAAGGCGTGTGAGTGTTCGAATTTCAGTAACTTGTGTATCATTTTTATGAAAATTCTTTTTAGTTCAGTAAAAAATCAAAAGAAAAAAAAAAAAATTGTAACCCAAAGCGAAATAAACGTGCATTGATGAAAGTTCTGGAAAAGGAAAGGAATCGTGAGGTGTAGCGGCTCTGCGATCTGGGTTCACCTCCTTCAATCTGCAGACAGCCATAAACCAATATCCAGTTCAGTTTAAAAGCAAAAAGTTAGAAAAAAAAATGAGTATGTAAGATAATTAAGTACAAGACCCATAATTTTATTTTTAATGAAACTGTAAATAATATAAAATTCCCATGTTATAATAAACGGAATTAATAATAGCTGATTAATTATTATGCACTAACTATTAAATAAAAATAAATAAATAGAATATAGAGTAAAAATAAAAATAGTTAATTAATACAAGTGAATATATTGTTTTAAAATATATCACAGTTATGAATAATTTAACTATGCAAACAGTCATTATTTAACGGTCATATATTGTGAATCGACTTGTTTGTCTTCTGTAGCAGGAAAACAAATAAGAAATATTTTAAAAGCAAGGGAGTTCCCTAACAAATCACCATTTTATATCAACATAAAATTTAGTATGGAATAGTCTCATTTAATCCCTTAATTAAAAAAATAATACCACATTTTTATTTTAGAAAAAAAAATGACTAAACTCAAGGCACAAGCAATGTGAACATAAGAATTAGTAGAAAAAGGAATTGTGCGCCCTGGACAACTTAAGAGACTATATTTTCTTCCCTTCGTTCCTGACAGTGTGGCATTTTTAGCAGTGCTAATATTAAACAATAAATGGCTTATTTACTAATAATAAAATTACCACTAAAATAGACACACTATTTTGATTGAAAATTAAAAAATATAAACTTCTCCTAATTAAATTTAAAAAAAATCTTCAGTTTCATTACTCAGAAAAGTTATAAAATAATTTTGTTTCTAACTTGATTAAGAGCAATACAATAATTAAGACGCACCATAAATGATAACATCATAACAAATATAATATACATAACTATATTTGAGGAGTACATGACAACTATGGGGGAAAAAAAAAAAGGATATTTCTGTTTAAAAATATTTTTAACAAAACTAGAAAATAAACCAACCAACCTTGAGGTACATGTACAGCAATGGTACAAACTGATCTATGGAAAAATTAAATGTGTGATATTATCATGCAAAAAAAGTAATTAATTAAGTCAGTCAAAGCTCAACCAGAGAAACTAACGTGCGTTGACTTCTATCTAGAGTGCAAAAGAGACACATTTCTTTTTAAAAAAAACTCTCACGAGCTACAAACCTGTTATATAATGATGAAGACCAACTATTGAATGTTATTTATCTTAGTTATTTCATTATTTTTGCAGAGTTTATGCATTATTAGCAATCCAATTGTATAACAGTCGCAGGAACTGTCGAGACATGTCACTTCTGAGGAGTAATATGTAAATAACTAAACAAAAGAGCGAAGAAGGCCGTTTGTTGTTACCTGATATTGGTAGAGGTAAATAAGTAACAAAAGAATACATCGCGTAGCCACCATATCGAAGATTAGATGTCAAAAGGGAATGTATAACAATAAGTATTATCTCGACTAGAAGGTAAAGGAATTGAAATGATTATAGGATGTATAAAATATATAATAATGGATGCAGATCCATTAGGGAACAATTTTATGAGGAATTTTTGACTGGAGGTCGTAAGAATTTATAGATGTGACCCACTTTAAATATTTAAAGTTTAATAACAGATAGTTATTGAATTACTGCAGTGCCGGAAATGAAAAAATGTTCTACTTTCAAACAGGTATGAGGAGATTGTCTTTAGTGTGTCTGTATGTATGTTTAATAAATTCAATTTAAAAATAAACCTTATAAATGGAGTTAATAGAAACATTTATTCAACCATCTTATCGACGATAGCGGTCACAAAAATGATTCGATTGATATTAAATATGACGATTATGTGTTCTCTAAATACAATAACTGGAAGCATAAAAATAAAAAAGTAAATGCGAGTGATTTAAGATTTAAAGTTCTGACATTTTTTGCTAACGGTTAAGGGCAGCTCAAAGCCAGTAATGAAGAAGGAATATCGAGTGAGAATGTTTAAAAAATTGGGTACCAACCTAAAAATTGTCTATTTAATGTACTTTAAGCATATTTAAATAGGAAAAACTATGGGCAGTTTTTTAGTGATTTAAAATATTTTATTATTCGTTGAAAAGACAATTTTCAGAGACCGAGAACAAATAAAATGAAGTATTTTTGATAAAATAATTATATGAATAAACTAATTTAAAGTGTTAATAATACAAACAGAAAAGATACACTCGGTCTCACTGATTATTATTTTATTTTTTTAAAAATTAAATCGTAAAGTAAAAAAGACAGATATTGAAGAAATAGTTTTTAACTCACCTTGGTCTGTATTAATCCCGAGTTTTTTCATTCCTTCTTGGACTTCTCTAATATCTTCAGAGCTAGCTGGGAATTCCTCCGAGACAAATCCGGCATCACTTTCAACTCCTATCGATGTTATTTATGATAATACAAATTTTACTATTTTATAAAATTGAATTGCTTAGTAATATTAAATTTTACACTGTAATAGATGTTTTATTTTACAAAATCTATCAGTAGCCTCTTCTAATTTCAAAAAAACTTATAATATTCACTAATCTAGCTTTGCTGAAGTAGCTTATTACCAATAACGAACGATGTGCTTATATGCAAGACGAAACATATCACAAAAACTTAAAAGTTCAATCATCAAAAAACAATTACTGACATCTAAAGTTTAACAGACTGGTTCATAGAAGACTAAGGAAAAAATAAATGCTTATTGAAAACATATACTAGATCAGAAAAATAAAAAACTTTCTACATTCTAACTAAGGTAATGCAGATGACCCACTAAGTTTCAAATTCATGGGCAAAAATATATCTGAAATGAAGTTATGGGTCAAACTAAGAGAAATGACGCATTTACTTATAGAACATTACATAAGTATATCTTATCACTGAATTAAGTCCGCTCTGGAATGTAATATAATTTCTAACGAAATGTATATGAAAACAATAAGCTTACCTTGTTTGGCCTGATGTTATAAAGGATATTGAATAAGCGCAAAAGAAGCCATGCATACTAAAAAGCTAAAGACAACAGCAGCCAGTATTGATAACAGTTTTAAAAATTACTTGAAAAGGAATATAAATAACAGTTCTTAACGACATTTCAAACTAAAAATAAAAAAGGTTCAGAATGATGATGGTTTCATACCAGGTTCGAATATAATAATATATGTATTAAAATAAATTATAATAGTAAGGGAATATAACTGTTGTATATATTACGTATCATTTATGTGTTTTATCAATATTTTACCTGTATATGCAGAGCAAAGTTAAGTTTGAACAAATCCATATTTAAGCGATTCGTGCTTAATAAATTGTAATCACCGAATATAATTTGTTTTTCATGACTTGCATTTACTTAACAATACATTATTAAATATCTGATAACAGTTTAAATATTAAGTCAGTTGCTATTTTGTTAATTAAGGAAATATATTTGGATTTCATACAGACCTTAAATAATTATTATCAATGTCATCATCTGTAAGACACCGGAATATATGCAATACTTTTGAAATCAATGTTTGTAACTTTATATTAATAATATTTCCATTAGAGGTAATAACAGAAATAATACAGTCAAGATTTAGTTTAAGAGTAAATTCAATTTAAAAATGAGCCTTATGAAGTTATTCGAACATTAATTCAACCATATTATGACAAAATTGAATTGTGAGATCATAATTAAAACTTGAGCTCACTGACATTAAAAATATTAACCCATGTGAACAGTAGAAGAAAATGTTTTTGGTTCTTTGTTAAATTGTGAAAATATTTATGAATGATGTAAATTTAAGAAAGGTTTATCAATAGTTTGTGTTCAAACCTGCAGTGGTTTCTGCTGCAACACCTCCAGCTTCGGCACTTTCTGCCATATTGCTAACTTCGGCAGCTTGGCAGATGAGAGCTACCCGATACAAATAATTACGCCAGAAACTTTCTTCATTTATACTGAAAAAGAAAAAACAATCAATCTCTTATAATAAGGTTAGAAAAAAGAGGGGTACTGTGTGCAGTTTGTGGCATCTGAAACCAATTTTGTAAAGGAGCTATTTAAGTCAGGGAGTTAAACAGTAAATTCAAGGAGCAATTTTTGAAAAAAATAATTATATTATAAGAATGAAATACTATAAATATATAAACATGTTGTCTGCTCATAATAAAAAAAAATTGGTAGGATACTCAGAAAATTTGGTAAAGGAATATCATCAAATAGCTACCGTTCAATCAAAGGCCAGATTTCTAAAACCAAAGATCACGTCCCTTTAGAAAAAATATCAGGGATATATAAACGATAATGTGGACAGTACCAGGCATCATATGTCGGAAGAACATAAAGAAAATTAAAAAAAAAGAATTTTCAAATACTATCATAGAAAAGACAGTACCTTTTTCCAAAAGAGGAACATACTGAAGTTGATCATAGTGCTACACTTTTCTACAATCAAAATAATCAATATATAAAAAATATTAAGAACCGGATAAGATTAACACTGCTACAATTATAATGATAAGAGTTCCATCCCTCTGATATAGCCAGTCGGCATAACAGAAATAATAATAATAATAATAATAATCAAATAAAATTTATATGGACACTAATTATTCAATACATTACCCTTTTACTGTAATTTAAACATTTTATTGTGCGTGATATAGTGAGACTATTTTAATAATATTTAAAGAATTCGTCATCCACATTTATTATAATTATCAAAATTTTTTTTTATCGTATCTTTTTAAGTTTTAATTTTAATCATTTCAGACAATTGTTTTTATTTAAATCATGTACTTTGTATGTGATGCTTGTTGTAGCCACCTTAAGATGGCAGTTACCTGACAGTCAAAAATGTTAATAATGACAAAAAGATTGGGCAGACATTTAGTTTTATGCATTTATAAAAAGACACCACCAATAAATACATATTAAATATTGTTTTTTATTGCAGTTCTTTATTTGTTGAATTACAAAGTGCTTAGGCAAGTCAATTCACTCAATATGCACAGTTCACGCTCACACCAATATTTGTACATACACAGTCTGCTCCGAAGACCTCACGTTTGCTATTTAATTTTTTTTTTACAATGCTTTCATCTCCATAAATATCAGTGCGTTGCTCAACTAAATATCTGTTTATTATTCATAGCTCCGATTCCGCAAACTCATGGTTACATATTAGTATAATTATGCAAGAAAAAGCAAAAATATCAACTAGTCATACTTTTCAAAACTGTTGTGGGACTTGAGATTTCTCTTTGAAAGACTAGTGAAAAACATCATGATGCTAATGAAATAACAGCTATTCAACAGTGATAGGAGGGCATTATGAAAAATCACTGATCATTTTCATACAAATTTACAATTATTTAACTCCTATCAGTTTCAAACTGTAAATTAAAATTTTGTTTTCAATGAGCTTGGAAAAAATGATGACAGATTGAGATATATTCATATTATAATTGTGCGTTACTAATATTTTCTTTTCCTCCTCAACAGTTTTAATATTTGTGTTGCTCATTTAATAAGATTTTTCTTATGTTCAGAATTATAGCAGTTACATCCTACTTACACTTTGGGTACCAATTCAAATCTCATCTTTTCAAGATTAGGGTCTTCTTGTAAAATTGCCTGACAAATAGAGAATTCCCGTTCCATGTCAAATGAAAATTCCACACCTTCGGGAGGTGCTCGAACAAAGTTTCTTCTGTCCTGAAAAATTTTGACAATAAGTCATTCCGACGAAACATAATTGAAAAAACAACAGAGAGAAAAATGCATAGAGCGTTTCATTTTTAAAAAAAAGTTGTGTGCTTTGTTATTTGAGGAATAGTGTAAAGTATGGATAATAAAATAATTGTCACATGTAATGACTCTTTGAATCTGACAACATGTCAATTTTAATGTAAGAAACTCAGCCACTGAATGGCTACCAAAAACTGAAACCCACTAAAGTAGGCCATTTCAACAAGCAAGTGGCACTCTGTTTGTGATGTTTTTTTCTTTCAATACCTTCCCATTACAACGTATTTTTTTCTACAAGATATTGGTACTTGGTGCGTTATCCCTTGCTACTAGATACTTATTTCATTTAAGTATGATTAATATTAATACAACATCCTCTAATAATGATTCTGGAAAATTCACATACCAGCCATTGTGGCTTAAAATTGTAAGATGAACTATTTATAGGAATTAGTGTAATTATGATTGACTTTTTTGAAAAATAACAAAAAAGAGAGAATACTATTAACAATTAATTATTACAATAATTAACTTACTGTAGACAGTGCAAGACATTCTTCTCTAAGCGCTTCTTGGTTTGGGCAGCCAACCCAGGGTGGCACTGGCGCACCTCCGTTCTTTTCTGCTTTCTCTTTAATAAAAGCCTCTTGCTCTTTACTGAACTCACCGAGGAGGCTCTAAAGTTAAATGAATTAGACAAAGATTAATTTATTTTCATTAAATGTTTACAATATATGAATAATATCGAATCAGGGTCTATTCGACCCTGTTAAAAACAGGTACAATGATGTGGAGACATTTGTATCAATATTTCTCGCATAGTCTGTTAGCAAACCAAGACAATTACTAAATGAAACTATAGTAAAACTTCTTCCTTCATACTGCCATTAAATGTGGAGGATCAGCTTCAACATAAGGTTGTCTCAGCCCCCCCCCCCAAGTGGGTAGGGTAAGATATAGTGTAATAGTAAAATGGTGTGTATTGATATTGATATGATCAGGCCAAGAACACAATTGAACCTTAATATAGGAGTTAAAGAAATCAAGAGCTAACTTTTTGCTTCATTCGCAGAGAGCTAACTCTGTGTTACCCCCAATTAATCCCTTCTCATTTTTTTTTTTTAAATACCCTATACAAATGTAAAAAAATAGCATGTCAACTTGCAAATAACCAATCTCCCAGCCCTTTAGTGACTAGATCCCTTGGATGGCAGAAGGATAAAGATTCCCAAATGGTATTAATCGGAAAACCAATTTGATAGTATGTTCAAATTATATCTTAAAGTCTAAAGAACTGAATTATCCCCACCATACTCCCTAAGACCCAGGAAATAACAAATACAGGTAAAATTCTTTTCCAACTTTCACACTAAATGAATTAGGATTCATTTATTCATACTCTGGTATAAAAGCGTAGAAATAAGGTTCTACTTCCATTTTGTGGAGCGATTGACTTTCCCAAGTAAGTATGTTCAATCGATCTGAAATTTTAAAAGAAAGTTCCGCAAGTATCTCTAATTGTGCTGATAAGTCAATTTCGTCGCTAACTCTAGGTTCACAAGTTGACATTCTATTTTTTTTCTCTCACGTCAATACCATACAATTACGATATACTTGATATCATGTCTTAAGAACTACTCCCAAAACAAATAGATGTAAAGTAAACGAGGGAATAAAATAACAAATAAGCAAACCAATTGCCCTAATAACCTCTCTCAATATGCCACTAGTTTCCCACGTATAGTGTTATCAGGATTAAGCACATGCTTGATCAGAGAAGTACAACACCCCTTCTGAAGATGAAAAGACAAGTTCATATAAGAATTGTTAGTTATGTACATTTATATTTGTATGATGTAATGTGGTGTGTCTGCACTGTGGTTTCGACCTCTTTGTATCTCCACGGCTACGAAACCATATTAATAAAATGGTGGTAGCTTCGGTAGACAATTTTACGACAGCTCGGTGACTCCAACAATTCCAAAACGGTATACTGATGAAAGTGGTCAGTATCCCTGAGTGGTCCATTTCGTGGAGCGATTGACTTTCGTGAGTGAGTACGTTCAATCGATTCGAACTGCGGAGCAATAGTGAGCTTCACGAGATCTTCGAGCTTCCTACGGTGGATGAATTCATTCAACGTCGACATATCAAATTCTTCGACTTACTACAGTACCTGATAAACCCGGTGTTTAGCACGATAACCCCCGCTCCGTTCCCCCATCGATGGCAGGACGTAGTCGAGGAAGGAACGCTTTAGTCTTAGGTTCTAGGTTCTAGGTTTAGGTTTTAGTTTGTAAGTTTTTCTCCCACTTTTTTAAACTGAAGGTGAGCCCCATCACCTAGATTTGTATTCATGTTATTTTCCTTTTAACTTCAATCTTATATATGTAACCTAACCTCCTTCAAATGCATCTGCGCATAGCAGAATGAGGAGAAACATTTGTTAGTTCTTGTTCATATTTTCACATTGTAAAATTCAAAGGGGTTAAAAAAAAAAAAGGTAGACAATTTTGTAGTTGTGAACTTGCGATGGAGTTCTGTCAATAAAAAGCCTTTACCCTAAGTTGTTAGCTTTCCTTTAGGCTCAAACAAGAATGTTTGCTTTTTTTTTCTCGAAATTTTGATCCGTTTTGCGCAGTTCAATTCGTAAATGAATTAGGATTTTACATACTCGAGTATAGAAGCGTAGAAAAAAGGTTCTACTTCCATTTCGTGGAGCGATTGACTTTCGTGAGTGAGTACGTTCAATCGATCTGAAATATTAAAAGAAGGTTCCGCAAGTATCTCTAATTGTGCTGATAAGTCGGACCCATTTCGCTAACTTTAAGTTATTCACAAGTTGGCATGCTATTTTTTTTTATTTCACTCCAATAAGAAGGAGGGCCTAAAGTTGTTCAATTTAAAGTAATATATTTTTTTTTTTTTTCAAAAAGTGTTCAAAAGTTAAGATTGCACAAATACATTTGTATAGGATAAATGGGAAGGGATTAATTGGGGGTAGTTCTCAGTTAAGTCTCAGCGAATACAAACCTACTTCAGGGACCTACCAAACTAGTCCATTCAAGCAAGCTCTTGATTTCTTCAACTCCTATATTAAGTTAGCCGGACCATATCAACACCCACCATTACACTCAGGACCTATTTAAAAGTTCTGGTTTATGCCCCTTGGTTGAGGGAAACACGCCTGTAACGCACAACAAATTTCAGAGATATTCTTAAGAATAAAGATTTGGGAGCTAGCTCGAACACTCGAATCCCGACAGCTGAAGTGGTTTGGTCACGTGTGCCGCATGGGAGATGAAAGAGAACCAAAGAAAGTTCTAGAAGCCCGACCATCTGGGAAAAGACCGAGAGGACGTCCCAGAATGTCCTACCAGGAGAACATCCAGAGGATTGGAGGGAAAAAAAGCAAAACACTCCAGCAGATATGTAGGGACAGAGAGAGATGGCTCCAATTTATGGAGGCTCCTCGACGCTGATAACAAGGTACAAGAGGAAGACAAGGAAGAAGAAGAGAATAGAAATTAAGTAGAACTTGATGTCGTTTCAGCGCGGAATTTAAATAGTACGATTTGGATCATAATCGAAGTAAACTGCAAGGCTAATTAATAATGATCGGTTGAACTAGGGATAAAGTGACTACATTAAATATTAATAATAATAATTAAAAACAATAAAAGTGACTACAATATGGGCTCTACAGGTGACATAGATAGTAGAGGTTCAGGCCGGAGTAAGGCCTATGATGTTCATTCATAATATTGATCCGGCCAAGAGGCAACAGGGGTAGGGCATCGATCCCTGGCGCCAGTGTCGTCACCATAGTCACCTGTGAGCGAGCCAGCCTCTCTCCTACCGCCGCCGGCTCATCTCTGCTGTAAAGTGTATCATCAGGTCATAAATATCACCATACGGTCTTAAGAAGTTGATAATTTCTCTTTAAACAGAGGAAAAACTTCTAGCTTAGCTAAACGGACCAGACTTAAAAAATAGGTGAAAAAATCGTTATTGTATTTTCACGAAAGACTAAATAAGCAGATTCCCATAACTTTGCAATTTCAGATCGACCGAATCATCTTTGGACAGCAACCGACGGATAGACATACAGACCTGTGTTATACAGGATATTTCAGTCATACTTTAATTTTTTACAATGCTTTCATCTCCGTAAATATCAGTGCGTTGCTCAACTAAATATCTCATACGACTAGCAAACTCATATGGTTACATATTAGTATAATTATGCAAGAAAAAGCAAAAATATCAACTAGTCATACTTTTCAAAACTGTTCTGGGACTTGAGATTTCTCTTTGAAAGACTAGTGAAAAACATCATGATGCTAATGAAATAACAGCTATTCAACAGTGATAGGAGGGCATTATGAAAAATCACTGATCATTAACACGATAACCCCCGCTCCGTTCCCCCATAGATGGCAGGACGCTGTCGCGGCTGGAACGCTTTAGTTTTAGGTTCTAGGTTTAGGTTTTAGTTAGTAAGTTTTTTCTCCCACTTTTTTAAACTGAAGGTGAGCCCCATCACCTTGTAATGTATTTATATCTTTTCCTTTTAACTTCAATCTTATATATGTGTAACCCAACCTCCTTCAAATGCATCTGCGCATAGCAGAACGAGGAGAAAAAATTGTTAGTTCTTGTTCATCAAATAATGGGAAAAAATAAATCATATGGCAAAATATTTCACCAACATGTCAGCACCTCCAGTGAAATGAGGTCGTATTAAATTTCTAAGACGTTATCAACCTTACATTAGTCTGACAAGTTAAATCGAATTAAACAGATCCCCGAGTGAGTAGAATAATTTTTCTGAGTAGTGTCCCTCTGTGTCCCGTCCCTCTCTTTAGATTTTTTTTTTTTTTTCCCTTTCAAAACCTCTTTACTGATAATATATACAATGACAAAAATAAATAAATAAATTTGGAATTACATCTTTCTCCTCGTGCTGCATACGCAGATGCATTTGAAGGAGTGCATAAATATAATGCATTCTTTTTGAAGTTAAAAGTCCATAAATCACATACACTCACTAGGTGACGAGGCTCACCCTCAGCTTACACTGGGAAACAAACTAAAAACTAAACCGAAACCTATAACCTAAGACTAAAGCGTTCCAGCCGCGACAGCGTCCTGCCATGGAAAGGGGAACGGAGCGGGGGTTATCGTGTTAAACACCGGGTCTCTTTAGAAATCTGGAGTAAACGCCAAAAAAAGTGGATACAGTAGAACCCTGGACGGATGGGTTTCCGACCCTCCCCTTAACAAAGTTATCGAAAGTGAAACCAAAAAAAAAAAAAGGTTATTTTAATCCATTTATTTTTCTGAAATATTTCGCTAGCCGTAACTCGCTAACGAATTAATTCCGTGAATTATGGGCCCCGATTAAGGAGGGCAAAACCTTTACAATCGCGGCGACCTGAAAAAAAAACCTCATAAGGGGCCTCTTTTTTTATTTAAGTTGTTTTTTTTTGCACAGTAAATCTAATAAAATCATTTAGATATATAATAGGAGACATCAAATAATATTTATATTGACAGTAGGATGAATCGTTCTTAGGACAAAGTATTTTTCGTTGTTCACTTGCAGGTCGCAATTCACAATTTATTTTTATTTTTCTCACCCGCCAACTCTGTTACAACGGAGAATTATTAACACAAAATAGCCAGCTCTGCTGTACGGTGCCCCGCTATTTAACCACTCGACTGATAATACCTTCAAAGGCCTCCAACATTTCCAGAATGAGATCATGAGAAAACTGGTCCGACATACATCTCCCGAGAGGTTGAAGAACGCTGCACCCGATGCTTGGTGTGCCATCGGTGGGTGAGTTCATCCGCCGGAGACACGTCAAGTTTTTTGACTCGTTGCACCACCTAACCAACCCAGTGTTTAACACTATGACCCCACCACTCTTCCCGCATCGATGGCAACAGACTGTCGTGGAAAAATTAGGTTAACAATTAGTATGTAAGTTAGTTTTAAGGTTGATCAAAAAGGTGAGCCCCATCACCTTTATTAGTCAGTTTAGTCCAGTCACGTATAATGTATATAATTATACTTGTTTATTCATTATATAATTTTTATAAAATAACAAAACCTGTATATAAAGTAGCGATGCTACAGGAAATACAAAAATAATTTGTAAATAGATTCACCTGAGGATCTATAATTATCTGAAAATTTAAAGGGGCTATGAAAGAAAGAAAAAAAAAAACTCAAATTAAATACAGGTGACAACGATTTATTGGTGATGGTTTTACTCGTTATAACAAAGAGAAAAAGATAGAATTGAATTAGTATCAACCTTACTTAGGGATTTGTACGTTTAATGCAAAGAACAGAAAAACTGAAAAAAAATTAACACAGAAAAACACATTAACAAGAATACAGTATATATGTGATACGAAACATAACTATGAAAACCTTATGAACATTTCAGTCACTAAGAAAATTCACTGAATCTCAATCAGAAAGTGAACGATTGTTTTGTTCCATCTAATGATAATTCGCTTAATTTTGTTTCTTGAGTGCTGTATTGCAGTATAGCACAGTAGAGATAACGTTTTGGATTGCAAATGGTGGAGGAATTTCGATTTTCATGTAGGTTGTATGTATTGGCCTCCTCTTTAAAAATACAAACAAGTTTTCGACCTCCACCCCCATTTGCGTTTTCCGCCATCTTGAAAGACTCACTTAAAAAAAAACACTAATTTTTTAGTTTTTTCTCAGTAACTCACTTCCATTGAATTTTAGCAAAACAGTTGTCATTACCAATTTCCTGCAGTAAAGTTGAAAATCAGAATTACTAATTTTTTTTCTCTACTGGGCCAGTAACGCTTTCCAAAACGCGAAAAATCGCATACAACTTCTTGGATGGCATGGAATCGTATGGCATTGGGTAAAAAAAGAAACAGAATCATGGATGCTTTTGGACGTGGCTTGAAAAATTTTGTTACGAAAAATATCACAAAGTTTTTGACCCCCCCCTGAGGGTTTTCCGCCATCTTGAAAAACCCGCTTAGAAAAAGGTCTCTTTTTTATTTTTTTCTTAGTAACTCGCTTCCAGTGAATTTTAGCAAAAAATTTGTCATAGCCAATTTCCTGCAGTAAAGCTGAAAATCAGAATTAACTCCACCTTTTGCAGCCCAGCCAATTTTTTTCTCTACTGGGTTAGTATTTTGAGTACATCAGGATCCTGAAAACTAGCTTCCTAAACGCAAAAAATTGCATACAATTTCTTGAATGGGATGGAATCTGGAATCGTATGGCATTGGGCACAAAAAAAAAAAGAAATAAAGATCAGCATATATGCTTTTGGATGTGGGTTTTACAAATTTTGTTATCGAAAAATAATTTAATTAGGATAAAAAAATAAAACCTTCTTTATCCAATTAATTTTGTACCCATGATCTTACAAGAATGGAACAATGTGGAATGACAGCCATAATAAACGGGAGATGTTGACAGTAACACATAAAAGCAGACTGATAATATATTGATTCAAAACGAGGGACGAATTGGCAGAACTCGTAGCAATATTTAAACGCGTTTTCTAAACAATGCTCTGGAATTATTGAATGTCTTAAACCGGGCGTATCAGTCGAGGCACGTGACAGGATAATCCATAGTTTTGTCTATGTAAATCTGAACATTGACCCACTGTGCTCTGATATTAATCTTTTTCATAATTTTAATAATAGGGGTACGCCTGAGTAAACTATGGCAGATTCCTCCTGAAACACCTAGTTTATAGTTGTTTGAAATTGGAAGAAAATTTGTCTACCAAATTTAATTCAAAAATTCTACGAGTGGTAGAAAAATAAGGCACCAAAACATTAGTGCTTAGTATTTAGGTCGAGTCGTAAGTAACTTCCGTTTTTCTATCAGATATTTATTTTGCTCTCATTAAATAATAAAATTATAATTATTTTGACGAGTCCAGGATGCTTTTCATGGAGTTTCTCTTGCACTCTTTGTAACTTTTTTCATTGCCTGTTACAATCCTGTTTAAAAAAGGCTCAATTTTTACCCGTGAGAGCAGACTTGTGGCGATTGACATGCGATCTTCCGTTTATTCCGTTAACTGAGATTGTGAGGTACCCACCCTCCTAACTTGCTGACTTTCCCTAATTTCTCCAGGTGGCGGTTAACAGTCGATTGTAATGTATTCAACCTTGCTGCTATACCTCTTGTTGATTGACGTGGAGTTTCCTCCAATATTGCCTTTAAAAGATTGTCGTCAAAGTCGGAAGGACGTCCCGCCCTCGGTTCGCCTTTTAAGGTCGTATCTCCAGAACGGAATTTTATAAACCAATTTCTAACTGCCCGATCTGTTATTAGTCCTTCACCATATACACTCCATATTTTTTCAGCGGTCGCCCAAGCACTAATGCCTTGTTTAAATTCCCAACATGACGAATATGTACTTTTTGACTCTCTGTTTCAGAGGTTAAAAAAAACAGTTTAACGTAACGTGTATCACACTAAACAGTTGACAAAAGACTAACTGAAGCCTCGTCTATATAGTGAAAACAAAAACTTGTTGTCATGGTAACTCATAGCGGGTAGATACAAACAATAGATTCTACTTAGCTGCATCGGAAGTTACTTATGACCCGACCTGTGCATTTCGGGGATTACAATTATAACGCAATTAATGACGACGTTCATAAGTAACGCTATAGTTGATTCTATGCAACAATTGTCATGAAAGAACTTTGAGAAAGTGTGTTCCAAATTAGAGCCAATGTAATTTTTCATTGAAAGTAATGACTTACAAAGTTAAATAACTACGCTATAATTAATATCGAGTGCAAAAATGGACGACTGCGAAGCACCACCATTTAAAATAAATACATAATTCGTGAATATTCAAAATAATTAATTAATAAATAATGAATTAATGAATAATAAAATAAGTAAACTTGGTCCGTTTACTTCATTCAACAAATCCTCTTAAACAAACTTTTAAGAAATTAGCTTCTTTCATAATTGCCATCGATGGAAAATGCAAATTTATTTTGGATCATTTCACTCTTAGCAGACAATATTTTATTTTATTTTACAGTGAAAAAAACGCTGTGATGGGGCAATTATTAAAAGAATAATATTAACATTTTTTTTTTTTTATCTATGCTAACTTAACCCGAATAGTAATAAAATAATAGTTTATTATACACAGAATAGAACTAGAACTTGAAAACTTTTTATAACTCTCGTTTATATTCTGTTATCACACAAGATAAAATGCTAATCATTAATTAAGAAAATAAAATATTCCTTGAAGCGAAGGCTAAAATATGTATTTTCCCGGAGAGTTTTCACAGTATAAATGGTCCTAAGAAACTTTTAAAAGTAAAAATAAAGTTTATTTTTAAAAGTTGGACGAAGAGTTAATTGTTCTAATGATTAAAAGTTTTCAAACCTAAAAAAACAACTTTTTTTTTTAAATCGTAAACCATTAATTTTTTCTTCTTTTAGGGGTTTTTAGTACCATAGTACTTGTTGCTGTTTTCTAGATACTATTTTTTTTTCATATACACTGCCCCACCAAAAAAAAATGGCACACTAAGAAAAATCCAAATATTTGCTTCCTAATAGAATTATTTTGCCTTTCAATGCTTTATAAATTATTATTAAACGATTTCATCGATAAGGGGTATACTTATGAAGGAGAAACCCAATTATTATTTAAAAAAATTACACAGAAATTTCTATTTTGATTTCTAGTGTAACTGATATCTAAAAATTTAGCAAAAGGTTTTTATTTAAAATTTTAATTTTTTTAAAGTTCATTTAAGTTTTTGTTTTAAAAATTTTAATTAAAAAAATGAATTTGAATTTCGAGGAAGTAGCCTTTGCTGTTGCTTTAGTAGGAGGCGGTTGAAGCCAAATATATTGGGTTTACCTGAAACTACTGTTTGCAGAGCAATTACACGTTACCGTGAGACAGGTTTGTCTAATTGCAGACCCGGATCAGATCGGCTGCGGGTCTCAAAGGCAAGAGATGACCGGTTTATTGCACTACACACGCTTCGGAATCGGTTTTCAACTGCTCAACACATTCTGGGAGTATCAATATGCACATAAACTGTTAAAAGAAGTCTTGGTGAAGTGAATTTAAACCCTCAGAGGCCAGCTTCAGCGCCACTGTTGACCAGAGAACAGCTTAGAGCTCTGTGTTCGAAGAACGCAGGATGGTGCTTTCAATATTTAAATTATAAGACGAAATATTACAATCCATTCTAAGAAACCTTTTTTTTTTTTTTTTTTTCATCCCCTTCCTGGGCTTGCGGCCCACACGGGGTACCATTCTAAGAAACCCTAATTCCCCTATTGCAGCCAATTAAGCGTTAGTACGTGGGGCAATGCTTCGATATTTACTCACCTGACTGACAACATAGTCTCCAAAAAACAACTTGAGAACGGTACAATGAGAAATGTGGTTCGACAAAACTGTCTGGATGAGTTCATCCATCGAAGACACATCAAATGTTTTGACTCGCTGCAGCACCTTTCGACCAGGAGTTTAACACCGCCATCAATCAGCCACTATTCCCACATCGATGGTAGCAGACCGCGCGGAAAACTTAGTTTTCGTCTACGATTTCTCTGGAGGGAGTACACCACCTTCTAACTTTAGAAAGCTTGCATTATATAAATACATTTAATCAGTTGTATAACTTCAGACTTCCCCTATGGTGAGCTGACTGGTACAATAATCCCAATAGCATTTGAGGTCTGCTCCTTCAGACTTGGGGGGAAACACCGAATAACGAGGGTTTTGAGAACCGAGTCCCGAGCCTGTATCACGGGCTCGTAGGGAAGCCCCCCGTATAAGGTTATTAAGCATTAAATTCTTGACAAATAAATAATACCAACCCTAGAAGGTAGGAATAGAGACGAGGACTCAAGGAAGCAGAGACGAGAGGGGCAATCTGCCAAAGGGCGAAGAGGGTTGAAGATTTAGCGGAGTGAAAGAGAAAATAGCCACTAGGCGCCACAGATCCACTTCAGACCGGGCTAATCTAATGCCCTGGGCTCAAAACTTGACTCGGTGTATTTTCCATCCCAGCCAGCGAATAGCCCATTAGGGTCTTCCATCTATCTCCTGTTTAGGGATACCCCACCAACGGCCAAGTAATGCGATACTTGTTCTATTATAGGCACAAGAATAACTTGCGGCAATTAACTCGAACAGACTACAACTAAATAATAATACAATTATTTTAATGCGCTTTGAGGGGAATCTCCGAGTTTCGCTAAAAGGAAAATTTGTAACTTTGATTTGGAAACGAACAATATTGTGTTCTTCAATTAAGCTCTCTCTCTCTCTCTCTCTCTCTCATCTAGGAAGCTGTAATTTATCAACCAGCTTCCACTGAACATATTTTTTTTACAAACAAACAAAACACAGGGAGCACATCACTTGGTAGCATGAATTAGGGTCATTTAAGATCAAATCTCCAGCGCTGGAACCAACTGATCCAGCCGGGGATTGTTTCGTCAATCCAGATCCAGCTGCCATTGATACAGAATGAACAGTATCAGACACACTAAGTGGATACGGATCCACTGCTCACCGCTTCTACCGCTTACGATTCTTTTGATCCTGACAACATTGCAGTTGCGAATTAATGAATTTCCCACTATGCATTCATATATAACTTATTTATTGTGTTAAAGTTACAATCTGGCTTATTAGGCAATAAGTAATTGAGATAAATGTTCTTATTCACACCATATTTACAATTCATCATTCACTCGCTCATCCATACAATATTTAGAAACAGCCCAGAGGCCTCCCAAATCCACATGGTTGTCACCTCCCTCACATGCGAAAGAGTAAGCGGAGTCTTGGGAAGTCCCCTACGCTCCTCCGTCAGCCGCGTCTTTAGGTTACTGTCAGCAGAGCAGCCTCGTTCCGTATGTTTCCTGCTGCGTCTCCTTAACCCAGTTCAAGAGCTAAATAACACCTCTTTTTATTATCTGTATCAGTAATCTGCAAAGTTCTTCAATTAAAGAGTTATTGTATATTTGATTGTACTGACAAGGCCTACTGAAGTTGTCACTATAGTTATGTTTCATAGAGTTGGCAGCAATTTGCATGGATTTGGGTCATCAAATGAAATCATCACGGATTTCATATCACTAGGTCGAATATAGAGGATTCAAATTGACCAGGAGAGTCCCAGGGGTAAAAACATGTTTCTCATTTTATGAAATCCTAAATATTTGGTGAAACGTCGGCCCCCGGTTTTCAAACTTGTTGAGACTTGTCTTTGGTTTCTTTTCTTTGTAGCAAAAGTACACAATAAACCTTAAAAACCATGGTAGGAGGGTTATATTAGACAGCATCCTCACCGTTTTTTGTATATAACATCTTTATTGTGCTAAAATTTAAGTATTTGAGATAAATGTTCTCATTCAAACCATATTTACAATTCATCATTCACTCGCTCATTCATACAATATTTAGAAACAGCCCAGAGGCCTCCCAAATCCACATGGTTGTCACCTCCCTCACATGCTAAAGAGTAAGCGAATTCTTGGGAAGTCCCACACGCCCCTCCGTCAGCCGGGTCACCGGATATGAGCCAATGGAGGCTCACGAAGAGCGTGTGAGCCTCATACGTTCAGGACATGTTTGAAGAAACTGGCCTTTGCCAGGACTCCCACTGTCACGTATTTATAGTAAGTCACGAGGCCACTGCCGTTTCAGGCTCCGAGGAGAATTATAGGGATGAGTGGTGCAGTGGAATGACTGTGCTACAGGATTAGGGTGGTTGGATAGGCTACTATGGAATATCATGAACATGGAAGGGATGAGTTCAAGAATGTAACGTATATTAAGATCGTTATGAAGGGTTTTGTTGCTGACGTAATAAGGGGCATTTACTATAGCTCTCAGGACTTTTGATTGAAAGGATTGGCTACGCTTGATGTTCGACTTTTTTGATGTCCCCCATAGCTCTATTCCGTACGTCCAGGTTGGCTTAGGTATTACTTTGTAGATTAGTAATTGGCAACATGTTACATAGAAACCGTTCACGAACCTATTTCGATTCAAAGAGAACACAAGCGAAGCATGAAGACAGACTAAATACATACATATATAGGCTAAGTGGGGCACATATCCTGATTACACGACCAGGTAAGGTTTTGGAAGGGACCTCTGAGCTAGGTTGTCGTAGTAGAGAGCTACTTAAGCAGATTTTTTTAAAGCTACCAAAGAGTACGACTTTACAGGCGAGATAAGTAGGGAAAGATCTGATAACAAAAAGTAGCAATATCGAACCTAGCCTTTCACGTAAGCCGTTCGGAACCTTCTGTAGTTTAGTCGCATACGTTAGGTGTAGTTTTTTTTTAGAAGACGAGAAGAGTGTTTAAAGTATAAAATTATAACGTCATGAAATATTCATGCATGATGGAGAAAAAACAAAAGTGTTTCGCTCTCTCGCTCGCTTTGTTTGTTATTCAAATAAGCGAATGGCTTCCCATACTCGTTGAAGTTAAATTAGCGCTTAATACACATACATTTTCTCTATAACTACCTCGACGTTGTGTTGGAGTTCGAAAGATTCGCCTGAGGATCTATAATTATATATACGTATCTGTAAATTTAAAGAAAGAAAGGGGAGGGAAAAAAAACAAAAAAAAGTAGTCGGAATCCAGGCTAGGTTAACCGACAATACATAATAAAAAACAAACAATAATAATAAATAATAAACAATATTCTACGGACATGTGGTAAGAATGGCCCCGGAAAGACTAAACAAGGAAATGTTCCAGAAAATCCGAAGATATTAGAAAAGCTCAAGGGGATACACCAAGCATATAAAGGAGGAAACTGAAAGACTAGGAATAACGGACAAGGATTGTCAGGACGGAGAAAGATATAGGAAAAGACTGAAAGAAATCAAGGTTCTTATGGGAAAGAAAAAACCGAAAAGGGAGTCGCGTGGACAGAGGAAAGAAAACAAAAGCACGCAGAGATAATGAGGGTAAAATGGAAGGAAAGGAAAAACAAAAACAAGACAAGGACCGAAAGTAATGATATTCGCGTGGTCTTTAAGGCCTTTCCGTGACAAAAAAAAATAAACAATAGTTTTAGATATATATGTAAGACAATTACTGAAGGTGGGGTGAATAAACTGAAATTAATTTCTCTGTAAACAAAGCAAGCAATTTTATTTTCTCACTATTTACACAATCTTACCTGTAAACAAAGAAACGACAATTAAAGTTTATAATTATCACTTCTCTATTCACACTCTAATTAATACTTTAATTACTTAATGCAACCTTTCTGTATTATTTCCCTTTTCTGAATATTTCTGAGGGCTCCATCTAGCGGTGATCAGTAGAAGCAGCGCGGCAAATTTAAATTAAAGAAAGTATACTTTCTTTACATATTTAAATTTTTTTGGCAAAAAAGCTTACTGAAGAAAAAAAAGCTACAATTTTCCGCTCGGAATATGAAAAAAAAAAAAAAATCAGTAGATTGATTTATTTTAAAATTATTGAATATTGTATGACGTGACGTTGTTGTTGCTATAAGCTACAAAGGATTTAAATATGGATACTATCCGTGAACACGTCTTGTTTATTGTCTATCATCGATGATGGGTAGCGCCCTTTGTTCTATTGTTGTGCAAATTTTTTTTTATTTATTCGTGCATTTTACGCTGTTGTGTGCTCCTATTATTCAAGGAGCAATGTAAACAAAGTCAACAGATTAAAAAAAAAAAAAATAGTCGTCTGTAAAGGTATTCTTACAAATATCTGCCACGAATCAGTGTATTGCCAATTCACTCCCTACAGGAAAGTATAGGGAAAAATACAGGAAACATAATTCTTTAGGAAACCTTAGAACATTTCTTTTAATGATTCGATAACTCAAGTTATATAAACATGCAACTTTTCCTTATTCTTATTTACTCTGAAATTCCATAGTAACCTATCCAACCACCCTATCCCCCAGCGCAGTCATTGCACTGCACCACTCATCCCTATAACCTCCTCGGAGACTGAAACCGCAGTGACCTCGTGTCCTGCTATAAATACGTGACAGTGGGAGTCCTGGCAATGGCCAGTTTCTCCAGTCATGTCCTGAGCGTATGTGGCTCTCGCGATCTTGGTCATCCTCCACTGTCTCGTATCTGCTGGCGGAGGAGCGTGGGGGACTTCTCAAGACTCCGCTTCCTCTTTCGCATGCGAGGGAGGTGACAACCATGCGGATTTGGGAGGTCTCTGGGCTCTTTTTAAATACTGTACAAATGAGGGAGTGAATGAAAATTGTAAATATGGTATGAACGAGAACATTTATCACAATTACTTATTGCCCAATGAGGCAGATTGTAAAGCTGTTTAATAATAATAACTATTTTCTTTAATTCTGAGGTTTCTGCCGAATTTCTATGTTTTCCTTTTGCTGCCTTTTTCCAGTTTTCTCCTGTGTTAGTCAGACTGTTCTATGTAATTAATTCTACATCAAACCATCCACTTTTTATCCAGGGTATCTTTCTTATGTGTATTATTATGGAAGACTCCTTTTTAAAGTCTTATACCGATTTAATAACTTTATGACCGCTAACAAAGAACACACAAACAAACAAGCCAAAGAAAGATGGTCGCCCAGTACACAAATGAAAGTAAAGCCTCTCTACCGCTGTGCCCAGCTAAAAAATCTATTGATAATAAGATAGTAAAAGCCATTACGCCCGTTTTTTTTCGTAAATTAAAGTCTATTCATTGCCGGGCGAAATAGTGAACATTTTCTATTAGCCATGAGATGGGTGGGGTGTTAATGTGTTGCCGTAGGGAAGTGAGGAAATGAGCTATCGGAACACGTTTGGCAAATCTCAGCCAAAACTTCATTCGGAATACAATGTACATTTAGACAATAGCTTCAGCCTGAACAATAGCACTTCCGAAGCTTCCATCCAATTTTCTTTAATTTTTCATTTGACGTTCCATTAAAAAAAAAAAAAGTTACAGAAGAAATTAGGTCATAATGTCAATCAATAAGGGACTTTTATTTTTACCATCGCGGCTGAATGTAATAATAATACAATCAGGGGGGGGGGGTCAAACGATTAAGGATTTCTTCGTTACGATGAATCATTTAATTTACCAAGATTTTTTTTTTATTTATTACATTACGTCTTAAACGAGGTACTTTCGTTTCAGTTTTAATTTACCATTCATGATTTTTGTACCTTTCAAATAAAAATAGAAGAAATATGTCTTTATTCGAGACAATAAATTTATAATTGTCTCGTGTAATACGTCCTAATTTACTTACAACTTGCCCGCACCTTTCAGGCATGCTGTCATTTGAACTGTTAGGTTGGTGCGAATGAAATGTCAGATTCTTAAGTGAATATATTAAACTGCATATCTTTTTCCAAAAGCTGTTTATTTAATCAAAATATGCTCCATTTACTTCAATACACTTTTCACAAAGAGATTTTAATGCATAGATGCCTAGTCTTGAAGAAATTCTGATCTTTAGAATCAATGAACTCTGATATAGCATTTTTCAGACTGTCTTCATTTTCGTACTGTTTAACCCATAAAAACAGTTATAAATGTTTAAATAAATGAAAGTCGGTTGGCGAAAGATCCGGTAAATAAGGTGGGTGCTGCAAAATTTCATATTTTAATTCATTTAATTTCGCAATTGTTTTGTACGATGTATGCGGCCGAGCGTTAAATCGGGTTAGCAATGATGAGCATACGTTCAAGCGATCCAACTTATTTCGCTCGGTTAGTTCATGCGGTATCCACTTATCCATTTTTTTCACCTTGCCAATTTTAGAAAGATGTCGCAATATTGTTATATGGTCAACTTCCATTCTGGCAGCAAGTTCCCTTGAAGAAACAGTTGGATTTTTCAACGCTGCACTTTTCGATCGTTCACAGTATTCTCCCCAAACGCCTGGTTTATATTGCGTGCAGCTTTTGGAGCATTATTACCAAGTTTATACTCATATAAGAAAATTACACGAATGTCGGTTGAATTCATATCGGTGCAAAATTCAAAGCAAATAACAAAAGGGAACACTTTTGAGAAAATCTTCTTTGCTGAAATGTGACTCTGGCAATGGACAGTACGACTATAAACCAGGTTATGTCAAAAACAAAAACATAATAAAAACAGGGAGACAAACGTTCACATTTAAAGAAAATCCAACATTTCATACGCACCAACCTAATATTACGCTTTATGATACAAATTTTCAATCGAGACCTCCAGGATCTACATGAAGATATCTCTAGCATTTATCACGGACAACGGAAATGGGTGGGCAATGAGAGACTTCCTACAAAACTACTCTAACAGCAAACCAGGAGGAGGAATGGAGGAGTAAGAGCTAACAGAGCTCAGGATCGTCTTGGAGTATAGCACTTATCAATAATTAATTAAGTCAGATAGGAATTTCATGCCTAAGTCACAAGTAATTCATGATGATGATGAATATAACAGAACAAGAGGCAAATAAATACTGTATCACCAAGTTTTTAAGAACTATCTTGCTGTTTTCAATGCCATTCCCGGAAATGAGAATGAATGCGTAAATGCAGATTCCCGGAATCCTGCTACAATCAGACCTGTCCAGGTTGGTGCAATAATACTCCTCTACATTTATTCGACCTAACTGAATGGAGGGTCCCATTAAGGATACCGAGTGAAACGATCCCTCGGTATTCGAAAGCCGATCAGACCAAAACCTACACCTCATCTATACTGACCTTTAGGGAGCAATAATTGGACGAAAGAAACATAAGACCTAGGCCCTACTTCCTGTAAACGATTGCATATTGTGCGGGAAGTTACGTTTGTACATAAGATTATGATGAATTATAATGATTAATTGTTGCTGTACATTAAACCCACTTCTAGGATGTCTGGCAGCAGATTGTGCCTCATTGAAACATAAGCTTGCCAGTGACCTTCAGAGCTCATCCTCACAAAAACTTCAGGGGGGTTTTAAAAAGATGGTGTCTGTCCCTCCATGATTTACGGGTCTATAATTTTTTCAGTTGGCATATATTTGTTGTGTCAACTTCTTCACCACGAATAAATAGAAGTTCCCCTCTTCTCGGCCCAGAAAATATCCACCTATGGTTCCACGTTTTAATAATAAAAACGTTAAGCGTCAGTTAAGCAAGGGGGAAACTAGTGCATAAAACAGATGAATTATTGGGGTATATATGAGGTATTGGGCTATGTATGCCATATATAATACATATTTTTTTATTTTTTTGAGTTAGCGAATATGGTGTGATTAACATCAGACTTATACTTTGCCCTATAAAGGTATATTGTAATTTTTCTTGAATAAACAAGAATAAAAAAATGTGGAACAATTTTAATGCTGCAAGCCCTATTCATTAGTTACCCAGGCGTTAAAATTCCCAATCCTTGGTTAATAAACGACCTTTAATTTGAATTGTTTTCTTGTCATAAGTGAAGCTGAGTCAGGGCATTGAACCCCCGAACCCTATCACAACTACTAAATAATTCCGAGGGGAATACAGCTGTGAAAGTATAGGATATGAAATATATCGACACAATTTACATGCTAATTTGAAGGCGACGGAAGAAACACTATTTGAACATTTGCCAACAAACCACGATCAGTTGACATACTGCGATGTCTTTTGGGATTTCCCCAACAATAAAAAAAAAAAAAAAAAAAAAATCTCTAGACAAATTCTTTTACCCACTAATTTTTTTTTTGGGGGGGAAATGGAAGAATACTTCGGTATTAATTAGTTAAAGATAATATTTCTTTATTTGCGCGTAGAATTACCTTTATTCTTCTCTCTCTTCGTCGTTACAATAGCCGTAGCAACTGACATTTTATATCAATCTGTTGAGAGACTTTTTCACATTTAAATTGTTTTTTTGTACTGCCCATTACTCCAGCTGAACCAATTGGTATTCAGGCAGATTAATACGGAACGTTGTCTTGAATATTTGTATTAGAATTGTAAAAGTAAACAAGAGAGAGACATAATTTTGACTTCAGTAATTAAAAAGACTTCCCACTTAACTTAAAAGGGCGGAAACGGATTTTAAAAATTCGTTATTCATCAGGAAATTACTCTTTTTCCTTATTTAAGACCATTTCTAATGTTCAGATTACTGAAATTGTTATTATTTTTTTAAAAATGATTCGAATAAATGTATCTTTTAGGGTTTAATACCTAATGAAAGAATAATGTGAATAGCAGTTAAAGGGAAATCCGTAAAATGTTTTAATTAATTTTTTTTATTATTTATTTCAATGTAATTCATTTACAATTCCATGCAATTATTTGGTTGACAAATTTATTATAAGGTCGTTATTACATTTTTGTTAAGTTTATAAAACTAGGTTCTTAGTTCAAATCGCATTTGAGAAAATATATTTACATGAAGCTCCGTGAATTAGGAGATACTTTATCGGATGAAATTCGGTGTTTTCTAGCCTATACCATTTATCATGGTAAGGAAACCAAAAAAATGTAATAACGATATACTGAATTGTAAACGAAGTTTTTTTTATCCTTATTCTTAAATTTTTTTAAAATAGCATTGATTCAATCTTCTTTGCAGACTGATGACGATCAGCACTTCTGAGTACGTGGAGTCTTCTTGCAATATCTGTGATGACATATGTCCCCAGAAAATGGTGTCCTTGCCAGTAAGTCGTACAGGTTTTGTGTAGATAGCGGTAAATACAAGGTTGTTTGATATTTAGTATTTCTTTCCTTCACTACTTCGTTAACGTATGTTATTTGTGACTCTCATCTGGTGTATAAAGAGAGAAGCGAGACTCACCTGAAAACAGCACGTTGCTCTATTCATAAGGTGTTCCCGTGGAAAATTCCAAACGCGCTCTACGATTTTCTGATGTTGGTCCCAGGAGGTTTAACTTAATTTTTTTTTTTTTTTTTTTTTTTCAAAACCTCTTTATTATTTACAATGAACAAAAAATTATTGGATTACAATTAGCTCCTCGTACTGCATACGAGGATGCATTCGAAGGAGTGCATAAATATGGTACATTTCAATTACGACACTACGTGATGAGGCTAACCTTCAGCTTGCAACCGTAGGGGTTTAACTTAACTTCAGCAAGTCTCCTTTTAGCAGCGTCTGTACATACTACATACTACTCGAGTTGTACGAAGAAGTTGAGAAGTCTCATTAGCAGTTGAAAACCGATTCCGAAGCGTGTGTAGTACAATTAACCGGTCATCTCTTGGTTCTATTACTCTCCGAAAAGTAGTTTCAGTTAAACCTTAAGCACGGGGTGCACTCTTAGGCTTCGATCGCCTTTCAGTAAGGCAGCTGTCGACAAACCACCAGCTCTTTGACTCTTTGGCTGCGGCTCTTCCAAGAAATGTTTAGTGCAGACACGGAATATTATTTATTAACTGTCCTTGTAAGAGACGAGTAAACGTTTTGAAACGCAAGCCTACAGAAAAGAGGCACATTTCTATAAATCTATAATTGTCCTCAACTCTATCAATAGCAGCTGACGAGTCTTGTGATATAAATGACACAGCGCAAATTACTCTTTTTGTGGGATTTATCTCCACTACAGGTCCTAAAGAGGAACTTTTGGGATTATTGCCACTCAAAGGACAAACGTCTAATATTGACATTTGCTATTTGAGAACAACACTGTTAAATATGAAGGAAGCTTTCCTCAGCAGGTTCAAAGACTTAGCCTTTGTTAATAAACCTCTGAATGCCACGGTTACAGAAATAAAATTTTCGCCCTTTAATATTGATATTGGCAGCTTTGAAACGCAGTTGCTGGATTTAAAAAATACATTGTGGAGTTCCAAATTCGAGCGTCTTTATGCCATTTTAGAGCTATTGGAGAAAAATAAATGTGAATTAAGTTTACAGCACAAGTGATCTGCCTTGAAAGATCTGGAGGGGGAAGCTATGTAGATTATTAACACCTGGAATAGTATTTCTGACTCATATGATCAACTGAAGAAACTAGCGTTTGCTGTTCTTTCCTTATTAGGGTCTACATATTTATGCCAACAATCATTTTCAAGCATGAACTTTATCAAATTAAGAAATCGGCTTCTCGATGAGAACTTGGAATCGTGCCTAAAATTAAAAGGAACAACATACAAACCCGACTTACCCCTACTTCCCATGGAAATGCAAGGCCATTGTTCACATTAGTGGAGTATTTGTAGTTTTTTTTTAATGATACCTTTTATATTATTTAACTTGTTATATTTTTAAATAAATATTATCTTTATATAAGTATGATAGAAAGTTTTATTTAATGTACCGTTAGTTAAACTAAGACATATTCAGCAAAGGCAAGCTCGAGAGTGTACTTTTAATTCTAATTATTTCCATAAAAATGTCTCTACTAAAGCAAAGTTTAAGTTTAAAAAAAATGGCTCTTTGAATAAACTTTAATTTTGTACTATTTGTATTTGGCTCCTTTGGATGACGAGTAAGTTCTCAACACGGGCTGCTATACTTGCACGACCGTCAAAACCACTTTTTAAAATAAAATTAAAAAAAAAAAAAATTGCTTAACTTTGAGAGATCAGTTACCCAAGAAATAAAAATAAAAATTTCTCGTTTATTTATTGGCCTTTTCCTTCATTTGTTTAGCCCCTAGTCACTGAAAGCGTTTAGTATTGATCAAAAAAGAATTGAAAGCCGAAATAATTCTATTATGAAGCAAATACTTGAATTTTTCTAAGCGAGCCACTTTTTTTGTTGGGCACTGTATTTATTAATCTAATTTTTTTTCTAATAGATAACAACGATCTGTTCATGGAATAGAGAACAGTTTTAATAATCTTCCCTGTCCTTCATTTGTATAATCAAAGCGATTTTCTTCCATAGGTCAGACGGAATATCATCTCACAATGAGAGTCTCGGGATTGTCCGAATGTCGAATCCGACTAAATACCTGAAGTTCGAGTCCGCGGACTCGTGAGTAACACATTTAGTAAGAGCACCCACAGAGCGAGCTGGGAAATCAATACAGCGGTGCTGGTTGCCGGAGCACACTTGTTGATGGTCGATCCCACTCTTTAGCACTCCTTATCCTTTTTATTACAATCATTACTGCACCTCAAGCTCGTCGTTTTAAATAAAACTATAGTCCGACGAAAAATACTTTTAAAAAAAACACCAATCAATTTGACGTAGTTTCATTGGGAACAGGCGTAGGTTGAATAAAAGGAGGTTTTCTAATACAATGTATGCATGCCATCAGGCAACAAAACAGAAAGGATATAAAAATTAAATTACACATCAATAAATAATAGCAGGTAAATAATTATTAATATTGATTAATATCAAAGGTTTTCAGCCAGAATTACAAGTTACAAGTTATTAAAAAGATAAATCAATCGGTTATAACATGAAATTTAAAGCGGTGCAAGAAAAAAAAGTTTGTTTAACTATAATTGTACAAACCTGTCAAGAAGATATTAAAACTGAAAATATTATATAACAATTTATTATTAAAAGTCAATAAGTGTTTTAGTTTTTGCATTAAATTCCTCCTTCACGAAGGCAGTTTAAAGTCTTTTTGTTATACTATTGATACCTTAACTTGTATACATTTTATTTTGCTACTTAACATAAATTCCAGACGACATCGCTATTTTCCCCCCCTCTCTTCATATCCCCTTGTTATTATAAATTATGGAAATCAGTATAGATTATATTTAAATACTGAATAAATAAATGAATCTATTTACAGTAGGTCAATATGCCCTTTAGTTTGGCTACATTTTATACAATTTTTAATAATTTTACATTGCGATTTGTGATTAAAAGACTCCAATCACCACTTGCATAGCTTTCTATTTCAAAATATAAATACAAGAAAGAACAGAACGTAATTTATTGAATCAAAAGTTCATTCTTTTTTAAAAGAGGAAGGTTATATATTGCAAGTTCTCTATCTGTGAATAATCAGTGTTGCCAATACTCATCAAATTGTTAATCCATACTTCCCGTCATTGCTCTTTTACTAAAACATAATAAGCGTCCTCCCCCAAATATCCGCTTATTATAAATTATGGAAATGAGTATATATTCTACATAAATGAATCTATTTACAGTAGGTCATTATATGTCCTTTGGCTTGGCTACATTTTATACAATTTTTTATAATTTTACATTGCGATTTGTGATTAAAAGACTGTAATTACCACTTGAATTGCTTTCTATTTCAAAACATAAAATATAAATGAACAGAACGTAATTTATTGAAACAAAAGTACATTCTTCTTTTAAAACAGGAAGGTTATATATTGCAAGTTCTCTATCTGTGAATAATCAGTGTTGCCAATACTCATCAAATTGTTAATCGATACTTCCCGTTATTGCTCTTTTACTAAAACATCATCAGCGTCCTCCCCCCTACATATCCACTTGTTATTATAAATTATGGAAATCAGTATATATTTTACATAAATGAATCTATTTACAGTAGGCCTTTATGTGTTCTGTAGCTAGGCTACAGTTTTACATTGGGATTTGTTATTGTTACAAAAGTATATTGCACATTATACATTCATTGTAAAAACCTGTTTAAAATGAATCACAGACATAAAACTAACTTACATCTAACAAGAAAATCTTAACCAATTTTCCCCGACAGTCTGTTGCCATCGATGTGGGAAGGGTGGTGGGGCCTGTGTTAATACACAGGGTTTGTTAGATGTTCCAACGAGTCAAATAACCTCATTAATCAATATTAAATTATTAATGATATCCCTTTATTCGGATAAATCATTTTATCCTAGGGCTGAACCCCGGTTGTACTCGTCGAGAAAGGATATAAATGAGTCGTAAATATATTCCAAGCGCACTAAACAATGGACGCGCTTTATTGTATTGCTTTAAGCAGATGGAATCCGCGAAAATTTCATTTCAATCGTTATCTACCAACAATTGAATTTCTTTCTTTTCTTTTTTTTTTTCTTTTTCTATTTAACCTGGAACGCTTTCAGTGTTACCAGGTGTAGTAAGAAAAAAGAAAAAAAACCGTTAAAAGAGCTTTGTGATTGATTCAATAGAGAGTACCATTGTAGGCAGACAAAACGGACCCTTGTGATAGATTACTGACTGTTACATCATAAACCTCCTCATTGTATCGACTGAATGTTTTAACTCCTTAAAACTGACCTACTTGAGAATTTTATATTCTTTAGCAGTTTGAGCTCCTTTTTTTTAAGGGCTGCATAGTATATTATTTATAACGATTTTACCCGTGTGTGTCTGTTAGTCTTTGTGCCTCCATTATTCAAGTTAAACACATGACATTTTCAAGTAGACCCCTTTTTATGGAAGGCAGAATGAATAACACAGCCATCTCGATAAAAGCTGTAGTGAATAAATGCCATTAATTGATGAAGGGGTATTTAAAAAAAAAAAAATGTTTGTTTAAAATTTTCATTATGATTATTAAATTCAGATCGACCTTCTAATTGACAATGTGTTATTTGTTTTTTATCGACTGAAATCCCTATAGGTCTTTATAAGTGTCATAAACATCTTGCCTGCAATTTTATAGGCTATTGTTTTTTTTTGGGTATTTTTAGAGGAATGAAAAGATTCTTTATTGTGATAAAATTACAATTTCCTTTATTGGGCAATAAGTAATTATAATAAATGTTCTCATCAGTATATTTATAATTTTCATTCACTCGCTCATTCATACAGTATTTACAAACAGCCCAGAGACCTCCCAAATCCACATGGGTGTCCAGCGGAGGAATGTAGCAAGTGAAATAAAAAAGCTTATTTGTGGGAAAGCAAACAGATCAACCTATATATGCAATCACGACCCATAACCAGCAATGAAATCATTATCGCAGCCTTTAATTGAAAGCTTTAATTGTCTAATATACAGTTTATTCCTGATTTAAATTTTTTTGAACGTTTGATCGACAAAACAAAACTGATTCTTCTACGAATTCAGTTACTATTAGGGGGACCGGAAAGTAATGTGGTTTTTTTTTTTACATAAAATTCAAACAAATAAATTTTTAACAAGCTTTTGTTTTTGATCAAAGATGTAATCGCTCTCGTTATAAGCAACCTTTTGACATCTAGTGTACAAATTTTCAATGCCTGATCGATCTAAATCAATTGGTTTTTGAGCAAAATATCTGAAGATGGCGTTTTGGACATTATCCAAATTTTGAAATTTTTTGCCGCTTAGAAAATGTAGCGATCGGAATAAATGGAAATCCGATATCGGGCGAGTATGGTGGTCGAGGCAATACTTCCCACCCCAATACATTAATTTTTTCCAGGGTTCTTGCATTATCGTGTTGCAGGATAACACCTTTTTTATTGACAATCGCTGGGCAATTTTCCACTAAAGATTTATTTACTCGATCGATAATTGTTCACTCTAAAGATCTGCATTCACAGTATTTCTAGGTATCAGTGATGAACAACCCCGCGAATACTCCACCAAACACACAAAAGCGCCTTTTTGGAATGTAAACCTGGCTTAGCTGTACTTCGTGCCGATTCATGTGGAGAGAGATTTTTGGATTATCATAGAGGACTCATTTTCCATCTCCAGCCTCACCCACCATACTCGCCCGATATTACGCCATCGGATTTCCATTAATTTACAAATTCGGATGATATCCAAAATGCCATATTTTGCTCAAAAACCAACTGATTTTGATCGATCAGGCGTTGAAACTTTGCACACTAGATGGCAAAAGGTTGCTGATAACGATGGTGATTACATCATTGATCAAAAACAAAAATTTGTTAAAAATGTATCTGTTTGAATTTAATGTAAAAAAAAAATTAGTTATTTACATAGTTATGCACCCCCAGTTGGAGCCCAACAGCGGCTTACTGTATCGGGAGAACCTTTTAGGTGGCGATTTGAAGCCGCATTATTCATGGTATGTACAAAAACATTCAAAATTTGAAATACATCTAAGTTTCCGCTATTTACCTCTGTTGTTTTATCATTAGCTGTAGAAAAGCTTTGAATTCACTTCGGCCTAAATGATGAAATAAACTATTTCCATTATTAGTAAAATCAAGAGCAATTTTTCGATAAAAAAAAAAATAATAGGATTAACAAGATAATTTTTTTTTTTTTCTCTCTGTTAGGACGAAGCACTTTTTGTAGATTCGCTTTTGTTCGGAGGCCAATACACGCAGACTGATAACGTCATTCTGAAAAAAAGTTTTTAACCCGGGTCGGCGATACCTCGAGAAGGGTTTATTTGACCGGAAAATTGAAATAGAAGGTTTTGCGCGGCGAATTTATTAATGTTCCGAACCATTTATTTCGTATTTTAATAAAGTGTTTTTCATAAATGGACAAGGGGTTGTTTTGAGAGCTGTATTGAAAAAGAAGAAAAAAAAAATCCGTATGAACTGTATTAAAACTGGGATAGAAGGACTGTAGCCAAGGGCCCCCCCTTTCTCCTATAATTTCATAAGGTTAGATAGATTTTTAGGATAAGTTATTTGTTCAGATCAATTATAAACTAAATTGTATTATTCGTAATATTAGTTTAAAAAAATAGTAATGAAGAAAGGTTCCATGGGAAAAAAGACAAGAACAGACGCTTTGGACAACTGTACAGACTACTTCGAAGGAAATCCCATCTCTCAATAGAAAATAAATTACTAATCTACAAAGTTATACTTAACCCGATCTGGACATACGGAATAGAGCTATGGGGGACAGCAAAGAAGTCGAACATCAAGCGTATCCAATCCTTTCAATCAAAATTCCTGAGAACACTAGTCAATGCCCCTTATTACGTCAGCAACAAAACCCTTCATAACAAGCTTAATATACCCTACATTCATGAACTCATCCCTTCCAAGTTCATGAGATTCCATCGAAACCTATCAAAACACCCTAATCCCCAGGTATAGTCATCACAATGCACCACTCATCCCTATAATCCTCCTTGGACACTAAATAGTGTACTAGCCGTGCTGTGTAAAGCAAATGGTTAAAAGTGACTTTAAAAAAAAAATATATATATATATTTAAGTGCGGTTATGGATTATTTCAAAAGCGTATTGCTCAATATTCAAAGGATATACACTATAACCATTACTTAAGACAGATAAGACTTAAGAGTTTCAGGGAATTTATCAAAATGATTTAATTTTGTGCTGCGTTTTCACAAAACGACAAAACATATCGTTACGTTATTGTCACTTTATTTATTGTGCGATCTGCCTTATTAAGAAATAAGTAATTGAGATAAATGTTCTCATTTATACCATATTTACAATTCATCATTCACTCGCTCATTCATACCGTATTTACAAACAGCCTAGAGGCCTCCCAAATCCACATGTTGGCACCTCCCTCGCATGCGAAAGAGTAAGCGGATTCTTGGGAAGTCCAACACGCTCCTCCGTCAGCCGCGTCACCGGATACGAGCAAGTGGAGGCTGACCAAGAGCGCGAGAGCCACATACGCTCAGGAGATGATTAGAGAAACTGGCCATTGCCTGGACTCCCACTGTCACTTATTAATAGCACGTCACGAGGCCACTGCCGTTTTAGTCTCCAGGGAGGATTATAGGGATGAGTGGTGCAGTGGAATGACTGTGCTAAGGGATTAGGGTGGTTGGATAGGCTACTATGGAATATCATGAACATGGAAGGGATGAGTTCAAGAATGTAACGTATATTAAGATCGTTATGAAGGGTTTTGTTGCTGACGTAATAAGGGGCATTTACTATTGTTCTCAGGACTTTTGATTGAAAGGATTGGATACGCTTGATGTTCGACTTTTTTGCTGTCCCCCATAGCTCTATTCCGTATGTCCAAATTTGCTTAAGTATAACTTTGTAAATAATTAGTTTATTTTCTATTGAGAGATGGGATGTCCTTCGAAGTAGTCTGTACAGTTGTCCAAAGCGTCTGTTTAGTCTCGCGGGTGGGTTCCATGTCAGTCTTTTGTCGTGATGGAAGCCTAAGTACCGTACTGTCTCAGACACAGGGAGAGGAATCGAATTTAAAAAGACTGGCGGACAGGACTTGCGGCAGAGGGTAAAGGTTATGTGGGAGGATTTTGCTTCATTGACCTTGATTCGCCATTGGTTGCACCAATACTTGATCTCGTCAAGGTGTTTTTGAAGGTTTTGGGGTGCTATATCAGGTTCTAGATGGGTTGACAGGACTGCAGTGTCATCTGCAAATGTTGCCAAGAAGGTATTGGTGGTGGAGGAGACATCAGCGGAGTATAGATTATAGAGGATGGGATCCAGGGCGCTGCCCCGTGGAACTCCTGCTTTTATAGGATAGTAGTTAGAATATTCTATACATATACATATCAAACGTACAATTTTATTTTTTCCTCGAATGCAAAAGTCTTGAATTATCTTGAAAAGTGCGATTCCCTTCTTCAATTGATCGTTTTCTGCTCATACTTGTGGAGGGATTGTTTATTTTTTAAATACATTTTCAGTTAAACACTAAACAAAGAACACCACTTTTTTTTTTTTAACAAGATGAACATTGCTACGTGCTAACTGGACTGTTTATTGTTATGTGTTCACTAACTGCTAACGAAACGTTTCCAACTCTACTGGCATTTCGTGACTCATTGCCATAAACAAAGTACGTACCTTTGAATGAGCTCGAGACACGTGTATTCATGTCTGAGCCCTTGGAGGGCCGCAGAAAATGACCGGTGGGCCTCGTGTTTAAGTGATATGCCTGATTTAGATTGTTTTGAAATTAAAAGACTCCAATTACCACTTGACTAACTTTCTATTTCAAAATATAAAATAGAAATGAACAGAACGTAATTTATTGAATCAAAAGTTAATTCTTCTTTTCAAACAGGAAGGTTATATATTGCAAGTTCTCTATCTCTGAATAATCAGTGTTGCCAATACTCATCAAATTGTTAATCCATACTTCCCGTTATTGCCCTTTTACTAAAACATAATCAGCGTCCCCCCCCCACATATCCGCTTATTATAAATTATGGAAATCAGTATATATTTTACATAAATGAATCTATTTACAGTAGGTCATTATATGTCCTTTAACTTGGCTACATTTTATACAATTTTTTATAATTTTACATTACGATTTGTGATTAAAAGACTGTAATTACCAATTGAATTGCTTAGTATTTCAAAATATAAAATATAAATGAACAGAACGTAATTTATTGAATCAAAAGTTCATTCTTCTTTTAAAAGAGGAAGGTTATATATTGCAAGTTCTCTATCTGTGAATTATCAGTGTTGCCAATACTCATCAAATTGTTAATCCATACTTCCCGTTATTGCTCTTTTACTAAAACATAATCAGCGTCCCCCCCCACATAACCACTTGTTATTATAAATTATGGAAATCAGTATATATTCTACATAAATGAATCTATTTGCAGTAAGCCTTTATGTGTTCTGTAGATTGGCTACCTTTTATACAATTTTGAATAATTTTAGATTGCGATTTGTGATTGTTACAAAAGTATAATGCACATTATACATTCATTGTCTAAACATGTTTAAAAGTAATGGGACTCACCTTATGAATCACAGACATAAAACTAACTTACCTAAAAATCTTAACCAATTTTCCCGATATTTCCATCGAAGCGGGTGGGGTCATAGTATTAAACACTATGTGTTTGTTAAGTGCTGCAACTGCAAGTGCTGAGTAAAAAAACTTGACGTGTCTCTGGTGGATAATTTAACCCACCGACGGCACACCAAGCAACGGGTGCAGGTAGGCGTTCTTTAACCTCTCGAAAGAGGTATGTCGGACCACTCCTCAGCGTATTTGGAGGTGTTGTATAATTTTAAGAGATTCTTATTGTAAAACAGAAGGAAAGTAGATCCTCTCCCTTTAGAGTCGACAGTTAATTATAGTTACTCGCAACATTATTAGCTTATTCATTATTAGTATTTTCTTGACTTAAGTCTACTACATGAGAAAATACATTGCTCAAGTAAAGAAGGCCGTGGAAACTGATGAAAACCCAATTTGAAGTTGGAAATTGTGAAATTGCTACCCCCTTCACTCAATTAAACAAGGCCCACGGAAGTAACGAAGTTACACCTGCTAGTCGAGTCGTCATCTGCGTCACAGCAAGTTACGGAAACGCCATCGGTTGTCGGAGAAACTTCCGCCTATAATGTCTATTATTGTATTATCAGATGCGTACAGACGAATGGAGTAACAATGCTACTACAGTTCTAATTGTCAAGAACTTCTCCAAGCAAGAGCGACGTGTTAGTTGCCGACCCCGAAGATAAGAGGCTTTGGAGGCGTGACGTACTGGATGAAAAACAAAAAACGATTATGTCTCTAAAGGCTGCGAAAGTGATGTTGACGATAACGTAATGTATTAGCAATAAAAAACGAGAAGATCAGTCTAGTGAGCATGTGGAGAACAAACAGATGTTTTTTTAAATTTCAAAACCCCTTTTATTTTATACATTTTTACAAACAGATGAACAAAATTCAAAGAACAAGATTTACAATTTTCTCCTCGTGCTCCATACGCAGATGCATTTGAAGGAGGTGAGATTTACAAATACAAATTTCTTTTTGAAGTTAAAAAGTCAATAAACAAATATGCAGTACTAGGTGATGGGGCTCACCTTCGGTCAAACAGATAGATGTCTGTCCACTGAAGACTCTCATGAGCGACCAAGGACTTGTGAGATTCTTCCGCGGACCTGCGACCCTTGCCATAACGACATTTTAATTAAAAAACTTATCAGCATATTTCAGAAGACAGACGATTTGCTCCGCACTAGAATTTAAGTTGAGACTCTCCCTTCAGGCTAAGCCATTAAACTAAAAAAAAATCCATTTAATGTCCACAGCTTAATGTCTAGGAATTGACTCACGATTTTATAATTGGAAATCTCTCGATAAAACGGTTTTGAATGAATAAATTATTGCATCAACTCTATAGAAGGAAACCATCTATTGTTTAAAGCAATAAGGAAAAATGTCTCTTGTCTTGTTTGCGACCGCTAACTACATAAGATAAATCACCCTAAACTCTATTGTATATATATATATATATATATATATATATATATATATATATATATATATGTATATATATATATTGTAAATTAATTTAAACAAATGTAAATAACATAAATAAGTCATTGTAAATGTGTAAACAATAAAGAGGCCGCCGGGTGTTAACCGCTAACCCACAGCAGGTAGAAACCCCCACAGCCTTCGACTGCCTAAACAAAGACCGACCACTTACTTAGCTCTTATTGGTTACAATAACGAGGGAAATGACTACTATAAATAGTGAACTAACTATAAATAGGGGCAGATCTCGGGCTGTAATTCACTCTTCTCCTAGCGATGCTACCCGACTTGCAACTGCGACAGTATTCAAGAATTTGGTCTTCTTCCTTATGAAAAACCTCTACATCTCTTCCTCTCCTCACCTCGCTATGTTTTAGCCAGGCTAAGTCAGACCCCACACCTTCCTAGTGGGAATCTCTGCTTTCGTCTCGCTAAATCTTACCTCCTTGGGAGAGACCTCTCCCTAGTGTACAACGGTTGTCGCGGCACTGCAAACTGACCATGCTGTGTCTCCCGTGGCAATTCAGTCTGCCTCTCTCCGGTTCACACTCGCCTTTGGGATCCGGACGAATTTCGCCTACCCTCAGATACCGAGTGTGAATTCGTGGTCATTCCAAGACCACACAAACTACCTACCTACCTACCCTATACCTCTTCTCCTGAGCATAGTGCATTGTCGGGGCACATACCTATAAAAAAATGGAGTCAGATAGTAACGCCGTCACGAAACGATTGTCCAGGTTATAAACTCAAACAACCCTCACTTGTCACCAGGGCTAGGGTAACCAGGCCCCTCGTGACGTCCCGACATCTCTCAATAATTATTAATTTTCCTGAAAATCAGCGTTTACGTAGTAACCTTGGTCCTGCAATAAGTATGATTTATTTAAATATTGGTTTTGCCTTATAATAGCAACCTGATATTCAATGTCATATTTAAAGGATTCACGTTTCAAATTTTACATTTTGAGATGGGTACGGAAATAGTAATGAAGTCGGAATAGTGTAAAAATTTTTAACAGATG
This sequence comes from Acanthosoma haemorrhoidale, assembly GCA_930367205.1. NCBI lineage: Eukaryota > Metazoa > Arthropoda > Insecta > Hemiptera > Acanthosomatidae > Acanthosoma > Acanthosoma haemorrhoidale. Next base: position 13,355,051 of record OV884011.1, on the reverse strand, counting down.
CTGTTGGGCCAACTTCTTCACCACGAATAAATAGAAGTTTCCCTCTTCTCGGCCCAGAAAATATCCACCTATGTTGCTATGTTTTAATAATAAAAACCTTCAAAAGGCGTCAGGTAAGAGAGGGGAACTCGTGCACGAAAAAGCTGAAGCCCATTAAGCCCTCTCTCTCTCTCTCTCTCTCTCTCTCTCTCTCTCTCTCTCTCTCTCTCTCTCTCTCTCTCTCTCTCTCTCTCTCTCTCTCTCTCTCTCTCTCTCTCTCTCTCTCTCTCTCTCTCTCTCTCTCTCTCTCTCTCTCTCTCTCTCTCTCTCTCTCTCTGCGCTGCCACTTGCTGCTCTACTCGAACCATGGCTTTCTTATTCAACTACCTCTGCATCTCTCTTTCTTAACCTCGCTATGTTTTAGTCCGGCGTTGTCAGACCCCACACCTTCCTAGTGGGATTCTCTGCCTTCGTTCGCTAAAACTAGAACATCTTTGGAAGAGTCCTCTTCCATGCGGACGACGGTCTACTGGGGCCCTATAAACATTACCTAGTAGCGTCTTCACCAGCGATCCAGTCTCCCTCTCTCCGGTTCTCACTCACCTTTGGGATCCGGACGGTTTTCGCCAACTTATAGATACCGAGTGTGAATTCGTGGTGATTCCAAGACCACATAAACTACCTATAATACCTACCCTCTTCTCCTGAAACTAGTGTACTGTCTGGGCACACCTTCTAAGATCTTATGGAGTCAGATCAATACGATAAGCTGCCCGCCGACTAGGCCACCAGCAAAGGTCTAAGACCACAGGTCCAACCAATTTTATCTCTTTCTTGAGGTAAGACGCAGCAGATGCCATAAGAATTATCACAAATACACGTTCAAGTACAATGTAAAAACATCCCTGCTATCCAAGATCTAGCCACATCCCATTACCATAATTTCCATTCCCACCTCTCTTGCCATCCCACCCCCATGCGAATGCTCTATATCTATGGCCCTAGCAGCTCATCCCCGGGTAACCCAGAAATGGCTACCTCCTGAATTTCAGATTAACTATCATTGCATTTAAAATAAAAAGTGGATTTGGCTAATGAAGCTTATACGATTATTATTATTTAATTTAGTATGTATGATAATTTTATTGATGTTTAATTCAATTATTCTTAGGTGGACATTGAATTTTGATTTCAAGATTTAGGTTACTTAGATTATACGAGATGTCCATTTATAAGTAGGATTATATACCCTATTATTCGAAATGTTAAATTTTTCCATTGATATTAACAGTCATGATCTTTAAATTAAAATAATTTGATTGTAATTTATCATTCCTTAAGTCCTTTAATCGAAACTCCACGTTAAATTTTGGATAGAGTTTGACTTATATACCTCTGCTCTCAATGCCTATGATACTGTGTGTAGTGATTGTAGTAAAAAAACATTTCAGCAATATCTGTCCACTAACCGTAAATGTTTACAAAAATATAAACAACTAACAGTCGATATAGACCAAGTAAAATGACTTAGTAGGATAAATTATATTATAATTGCCATAATTTGAGGTCGCACTTGTCTTAATATATGAACTTTGGAGATGAAAAAGACGATATAAAACAATACAGTTCTTCAAAATAAAGCCAATGCCGAACAGTACGCAATAGTACCAAGCAAGCGATACTGCAACCATGTTGATGTTAGGAAACTACCGGTAAATAGCCCTAGCAAAACATATTCATTTATTAACCTAGGAAAGTAATTGATATTATATAATAAGTTAACCCCTTGACATGCAATGACGTCTGGGAGACGTCAGTCATTTCATGTGTGATAGTAGACTTAGACGTCTCCGAGACGGTAAGAACTTTCTTCTTTCTTATTTCAAGCAGTAATGAATCTGATGCACCTGAGGATGAATGTAATTGGAAAGAAAAAGAAAATATTGTCAATATAAAACAATTTACTGACACTGCAGGCATGAACTGCTCTGTTCTACGAAGATTGCGTACAAATGCAACACTTCTGCATGTTTTCAAGCAAGTTTTATGTGATGACTTTTTTGAAATGATAGTCAGAGAAACGAATAGATATGCAGCACAAATGGAAATGGAACAGAATACAAAAATGAACACGGACTGTTATCCACTAAAAAGTTATGAAGTTAGAACATATTTTGCATTATGTCACAGATAAAAAAATCTAAAATAGATATGTATTTATCAAAGCGAAAAATAATAGAAACACCCATATTTACGAAAATTATGCCTTGTAAACGTATCTTCGATCGACGCGCATTTTATTTGTATGTCAAGGGGTTAAATTTCAAGAATATTATATGTTAAAAGGTATTTTTTTTTATAGGTAAATGATGTTTTCTCTTAAAGGGTAAGATACAACAAGATGAAGCCCTTTTATGGATATGATGAATCGTCCAAGTGCGACTGTTGCATAAGAGGGACCTGTATAGAGATTACGTAATTTGACAAATAATACTCACATTTTCTTCTACTGTTTTCTTGATTTTTGCCGAAGCTTCGCTGACCGTTTTGCCTGCTTTGTTGACAGCCGAGTAGAGGAGGCTTCCTAGCGACTTGGCGCCGGCAAGGGCTTTCGTCGTGGCTGTTCAAACAGAACGGACAGACATCGATTAGTGAGATGGCACAATAGCTATGACCCAGCTTTAGAGTAAATAGTTCCCCAAAGCGAAAGTGGCGTACAGAGTCCGCTTCTTTTTGAATTAGCATGGGCCACACCCCACAGTTCTAGGTTTTCTTAGGTCGAGATGGGCAAGAAATGCGCATCAGAGGTACCACAGTCGCTCGGAAGAACCATACAAAGTGTCTCTTCTATTCCGCTAGGCGTAGCATGCAACATACCTAATTTCTTCACTAAACTAAAACTAACTTCTTCATGCTAAAAAAAACCTGTTTTGTTATATGTGGATTGATGTTTATATTATTGTCGATATCTAGTGCGCATAGTTTGGACACATAGGCTCGCTCTACTCGTAAAGATCTATATAAACTTTACCTTTTAAAGAAACTTCATTAGCTGCTAATAAATAAATAAAAAGCTGTCTCGGATCCGCTGGCAAGTTAAAACTGTGTAGAGGGATAGTCTAATCATGCAGGAACATAAAGGATAAGGGTCCTGTGGATTCGTCTTGAGCGCATATCCTTCAATAGCAGGAAATCAATTAAAAAAACAGTCCGAACGCAGATGCGATAAATTTATTATGTTTTACACTACAGATTCTGATTCCCATCCAACGTGATCTGATACGTTGAGGTGAGCCTTGCTAAGCTATCGGACGGTGTACCTCATGATTCCTAATCAGCTGCGTGCCTTATCTAATGGGAGATTTAATTTTACAAATTTACGAACGGGTTGTGTTAAGCTCTTTTCATAATAAATAAATTGGTCGGTCTACTTCCGTTGAATCCAATCACAAAAATTCTCAGTATACCAACAAACTGGGTCTTAATCTCTAAACTTAGCCTTCCAGATAAATTGCCTCCGATAGCGTTGTCTTTGAGGTAAAGAAATAGGTTATTGTAGCTTCTGTTTTTAAAGTAGCAATGACACAATTGGCCCTTGACAATGCGGTTAGCTAACCGGGTAATATTTTTCACCATTCCTCTTTACTACAGTAGGTTCACACCTAGTTCTTCGAGTTAACTATTTTAAACGTCTTGCATAACCAGCTTACAAAGCGAAAATTATAGTTCCATGTCAAAATATGAGCTATTAACGATTATTTATAGATATTGACGCCACGAAAAATAATAAAGAAAGGCTATGAAAATACTTTGCAAACTAATTTATCAACCAAAACATATTATTTTAATATATTTTTACAACTAATAAAGCAATTGTTTACAATTTCAGAAAATACAGAGTCAAAGGGACACGAATTTATTGTGTCAACTTCATCACCACGAAAAAAAGAGAAGTTACCCTCTATTCGGACCAGAAAACACCCACATACCTTTCCGTATTTTATCAATAAATTTTCGTCGTTGGTATAGAGAGAGGGGTCTAGTTCACGATCCCGACACGGCCGGAGCTCACTATGGGCCCGGGAGTAGTAGCCTCTGATTGGCCAAAATAAACTGTCATAGGAGTGGTCGATATAAAAAGCTCTCTCATTCGCTGCAGGCAGGAATGATCTTGCCATATAAGGCAGAAATTCTGAACTTTTTAAACATTTGAAGCAGTTGAATACTGATCTCTCTATTTGCACTGGCACTTGTACTTGTTCCTTTGCTCAAACCATGGCTTTCTTATTTAATTACCTCTGCACCTCTGTTTCCTATCCTTCCTATCTTTACTCTGGCATTGTCAGGCCCCACACCTTCTTAGTGGGATTCTCCGGCTTTGTCTCTTTACAACTAGCACATCCTCGGAAGGGGTCACTTCCATGCAGACGACGATCTCTGGGGCCCTACAAATGTACCTAGTAGCGTCTCCCCCAGCGGTCCAGTCTGCCTCTTTCCGGTTCACACTCGCCTTTGGGACGGTTTTCTCCTAACCTCAGATACCGATTGTGAACTCGTGGCCATCCCAAGATCACGTTAACTACCTATAATATCTAGCCTGTATTGATCAATAAACAGTTATGAATTAACTAGGCCACCACCAAAGGTCTTTCTAATAACCACCGGACAGTGGCCAGGGTCAATGAGACCTCCCCCGGGGGGGGGGGTGCCCCTCACAACTTTTTTACTTCAACAATATTCTTAAGAGATGCGCATATAGTTGCGTGATGGCGCCAATGGGCTGCTGCTGCAGTTAAATGGATAGCTAGTACAAGTCCAAAGTGTGTAATAAAGAATTAAAGTTATTTTTAACCTTCTACCGAATAAAGTTTCCATCCATTTGCCTCGAATTCTGTCAGGACAGTAACCCGATTATCGATGGCATTCTGGTCAGTACCCCATTTGACTTGGAGCAATGTCGGATTCTTACGCCATAGTGGAGTCTCCTCTGCCACCCGGGATCTTTCCCCTCAAACAGACACCAGTGATTTTACAACTGTGATTTTGCAGCAGTAACCCCAACTTCGACACCCACTATCTGTATTCGCGAAGTAAAAGATATATATATATATATATATATATATATATATATATATATATATAGTCGTTTATTCTCGTATTTTTATTGGCCGGATAAGTCTTTACGTAGCGCGCCTATACGTTTGAACTATCAGTAAATATTTGGTTAGCTATTAAAGAAGTTAATTAATTCATTTATTAGTAAAAGGAAGTATGTTGCCATTCTTAGCGAAGTGAGCGAGCCTACATGTCTATATTTTACGTAAATGTAGCACACATTTTTAACTTCTTTAGCTGAGTATGTTGGTGTATCTGTAAAACCGCTAGCGTGGGTATATATGATGGTATACAATCACAGTCGTGAAATCATTGGCGTGTGTTTAACGGTTAATACCCCCTGTGGACCGCATGCTTTAATTTGAAAGTGCTGCTCACCTGGTCTTATGGTGTTGGGCTTGAGGTGACGGAGCTTGACTTTGTCTTGATCGCCAAGCCTCCGCTCAAGCTCTGAGACTCGTTGCTTCACGAGCCTGTCTCGAGCTAAAGCCTGCTGCTCGTTGGCGGCCATACGGTGCCTGCAGCGCGCTTCGACGCTTGTAATGAGTTGTTCCAAGCGGCGCTCTCGTTCGGAGAGTATAACTTTGAGATCCTCATCTGTTCGTAAAACAATGTCAGCGGCATTATTAGTTATGTTCGTAGAATAGTTTCGTACTCTTTGCGAATACAGACGTTCGTCCGTTTTTGTTCTGATATTTCGTTGAGAATCAATCTGCCCTGATGATAAATTAGAATCTCCTATCTCACCTTCACGCTGGGTCCGAGATGAATTCCAAAAATAATCCATCCTGAAGTTTGTTGTGCTCCAAATATTATCTGTAGAGATAGACAATTTAAACAAAGAAGAAATTAAGGGTTCAAAATACTTTGCAAAGGAATTTATTAACCACAAACCAAAAACATAATTTACAAATTAATTGTATAAAAATCTTTTTTTTGGAAGAATAATAAAAATATGGTTAATGTATCAAGACAAAGATGCTACAGAGTATATGGGCCAGGCATAGAGAAAAGTGTGATTGGGTAAGATGATTGGGTAAAGGGCCTCAAAGATGCATCGGAATAAAGGTTTCAGCAGGCAGAAGTGCTACTTAGAGAAATCGTGAAGTTTCCATGTCTTTGGATGAATTTTGACAATGATTTGTTTAAAAGAGTGCTGAATTATATTATTCATTCCATTTGTATTGCACAATCATGATATGTTCTTCAACTGTTTCTCATCCTTTTGGTATGAATTTCATCGCTTGAAATATAATTAATTCTTTGTTTTTTTTCGCTATGCTATTCCTTTCTAATTCAACAATGTTTATATGTTTTTATTTATTAGGAAGTGTGCTGATTGCGAGTGCGCATATAAATTATATAATTTCTAAAATCTACACATTTACTTGGTCTTCCCGTGTGAGTTATTTTATCACTCATGCATTGCCACTATTGCTTGGTAGATCTATAGCCAGCCTTTCCACTCCAGTGATCAGCAAATGTTACAAATTGAATAAAAACTTCATCATTATTCTGTGCAAGTGTGTAAAATAGGTTTACAAGTATATTGTGTATTTGCTATTCCCGTAGTAGAACAAAATGCTAGTCTAGGTCTCAAATTGAGATATACTGTATGTATTCAATAATTTATAAAAAGATGATTCTGTAAACGATTCATTCAATCGTTTTGAATAAGCTATATACAGCAAGCTAATTTAGAACATACACTTTAGTATATATATAAATTTTTCTTTTACTCTTAACAGTAGACCCCATATGAAATACATGTTTCACTGATTTTATGGTATGATTATAAATTACAATAATCTCACCTCGCTAATCATCAATAAATATACATAAAACAAAAATTCAGGGAAAATATAAATAATTAATAAGCAACAGTTGTAACGGCTATCAAATGTAAAGTAAGCCAGCTAATATTACAAGATTCAATTTGCAGTGGGTGTTCACTAATCATCTAAAATCCATGTTATTAACAAATGTTTTCAATTTTAAGGTGTTGTAATATTTACTAAATATTGCTGATGGGTGCTCGGTCAGTTAACTTTATTAACAATAAAGATAAGCTTTATCCTTTCTCTCTCAAATACTCATAGAGAATTCGCATGAACTTTTATAAAACCCGAGTGACCTTAAATCAACTTCAAAGTTATCAAAAGGTATTAGAAATTTCTTTATAAAAATGTTATAAAGTATTGGTATTTTTTTTATAAAACATTAGTGTTCAACTTAAGAGTCACGAAGAAAACATCAATCTGACAGTGTCCATGAATTATATCAATCAATATGAATATTTGCAATTTTCTGAAAGACATAGCAAACATTTCATGTAAACTTAATCACAAAATTAACAGAAAGCAGAAGAAAAACACGGGATTTATACCTGTATTGAACCATTGAAATAATTCATCAGAAAGTTATCTCAATTCTGTTAAGACATTTTGATTCTTTTGTTGAGAGAGACAGTGACCAGTCAATAATTAGAAATTCTGGATTTTGTCCAAAAATATTACTGTATCATGCAAAAGCAGCTCATGTGCAGGTCTGACCAACACCACTAGATAGGAATAAACGTCACTGATCTTAGGAACATCTCTCGCTATCTCATCATGCATGAGAGACATCTAGATATAAAAACATATGCCCGATAAAACTAAAAACATACCTATTTTATTAATTACACTATAGCTCTAATAATTTATATGTATGATAAATATGAAATAAAATTTAAAATTGCACAAGGCAATTTTTGAGGTATACAACTCTTGTTCTCAGGTGATGATGACATCTGAGCTCACTAATTAATAAAATGATTACAAATATCTCATAAGTATTCATACCTGCTCCAAAGTTTTGGCCTGACTGGTCATCGATTGGTGTTCCGGAACCTTCTGAGCCACCTGCTTCACTGTCAGCACCTCCTGTCGCACTATAAAAAAATGTCAATGCCTATTAATAAGTAATTTATTTTTGTCATTGTATATATATATTATCAATAAAGAGGTTTTGAAAGAGGAAAAAAAAAAAAAAAAAAAAATTAATAAGTATGAAAACTTAATAATAGTAATTTAAAAAAAACCCGTTGTGCTGCATTGCTTATTTACAACACCATACAAAAACAGACTAAACAGTAAAGATAAATTATCATTATTTAAATGAAAATTCACTTGTATTTGTCACTACAATAATTGAAAAATGATTCGCATATTTCATTGAAACTCACACATTCGCTATTTGAAAAAATTTCAATATATTTATTGTAGAAATTAGCAAACTATCATATTATGGTATGTAAAGAACATTTTTTCATGTTCTGGAAATTTGGAGACAAATGATCCATTGACACTAATGTATTATTAAAAAAATAAATAATTTCACCACCTTCCCCAATATATCAAATAATTTTTCAACTAAATTAACTGAAAAGGATACGGTTAAGAAATGTACCCAAGAGTCATTCATATTTATACATTGGTAACACATTGAAAAATGTTTTGACCATCCCTCTCTCTCTTTCGGTCATGTGAAAAGTCAGTTACTGAGATCGAATATTACTTAAAAGAATTTTTCAATGACTAAAAACATATCTCAGAAGTTCCTTGGGTAATAGGGGGGGTCGTAACACAAATTAACCGATCAGTATCTAACAATCCTACATAAATGAACAAACAAGTTTCTTTACCTGGAGTCATCATCTTCCTTCTCCTTGACACCTGGTTCGGTGGGAACATCAGGTTCTGGTGCTGGTGCCGGTGGTGATTGAGGTTCTTCCTTCCTGGTCAGCCAGGAGGAGACTGAAGACATCTGGCTCTTGACCGAGCCGATAAGTCTGCTTCCTCCAGCACTGTACAAAAATTGAACTATTAAAATAATCAATCACAAAGGCTACCTCAATGGTAAATATTCTACCACCAAGCCTTCACGACATCAGATCCATCTATCAACTATTGTAGCCGTCTCGCTCTAATTACCACCTAAGGTTCATTTTTGTCTCATTAAACATTTTAAACTAATTATAAACTATTATTTGGTGCAGGATAAACATTAATTCCTCTAACGCATATATAAACACACTGTTTATTACTTCAACGTTTCTGAAAACGTTTCGACAATCTTCGAGATGGTTCACACTAGGACTACACATGGCCTTTAAAGTCATCGGTACTGTTGACACAATTCAGTTTAGCGACCCTGTCAACTACGTAGACAGTAATGTCAGTCGTCATATTTACCACCTATTCTCTCTCACTTCCATGCTGATGGGGCTGAACTTTTGGGCTTAAGAAAGTTTCACCGAAAGCTATGGATTCGACACCAATATCGGTGGTTTTCGATTATTTTTACATTCTACCTGCTACCCATATAGAGTGTCAGTATTTTTTCTGAACTGTAAGTCATATGCATACCAAGTTTTGTGTAAATCGCAGAAACGCTCTAGAGTTAAGCTGGAATACACACGAAGGCGTATATTCACACATATATATTGTTGTGATATTAGAGATTGTGGAGTTTTTATATAATAATTAATCCAACTTATCAAAAAGGCAAAATAAAAACAAGTGAGAGTGTATGAAAAAAACAAAAGATAGTATAGTTGTTGTTGTATCAAAATGAACACACACAGTATTACTCTCTAGTTTTAGCCAGTTATAATTAGTTGTTGTGGTTCTGAGAGAACACACACACTTACACTCTAGTTTTGGGATCAGCCCGCAATACATATTATTAGCTTGAGATTGTGAGTAAGAAAAAGTTAAAAACTTTGTTGGTTAGTGGTTATTGACTTAAAGCAGAACGGAAGAGAAATAGCACGAAGAGCAGAAGTATTAATTTGTTTAAAGCATGAAGAGAATTAAAGAAGAAAAGGAATCGAATTTATAGACAAGTATTTATATAATTAATTTAAGTTTATTTTTTTATTTGTAAAATTAAATTCATCTTTTTGCCAGATTCATTTTTGTTAGTAGAACCTAAAAAACATCAGATAATAATTAAATAAAATAAATTTAAAGTAAAGGAATAAAAAATAAAATTATCATATAATATACAAAGAATGTAATAATATATTTAATTGAGCATGAAGCCTCAGAGTAACAGCATAAGTTTCACGAGACACGCTTGGATGACTTTATATCGAGTAAATTAATCCATTATCCTGACATAAACTTAAGGAGTAAACCAAGAAAGAAGAGCATTTTATGGCCTTACCTATAAAATGGATTTTCTTCGCTGTTTCCGTGAGATTAATTTCGATTTACGTCTCCCCTAAAGTCATTCATTCAGCCACATGAGAGAAAATGATTTAGCAATTGAATAAAGAATAAAAGAAGTATAGAGGTTCGAAGCAGTCCTTTGTGTCAATATTTTGCTATATAAATTTTTTGATGACTTCCGCTAGGGTCCCTCGATATTGTTTCTTCACCTTTTTTTGTCCTTTAATTCGTTCATGTATATTTAAAACAATACAACTGAATCCATAACCAATAAAAAAATAAATCTTTCAAATAATAATGATAAAAATGATGAGAGTAAATGCCCCTTATTGCGTCAGCATCAAAATCCTTCATAACGATCTTAATGTACCTTACATTCTTGAACTCATCCCTTCCAACTTCATGAAATTCCATAATAACCTATCCAACCACCTTAATCCCCTAGCACAGTCATTGATGAGCACCACCCAGCCCTATAATCCTCCTCCGAGATTAAAACGGCAGTGGCCTCGTGGGAGTCCTGGCAATGGTCAGTTTCTCCAAACATGTCTTGAGCGTATTTGGTTCTCGCGCTCTTCGTCAGCCTCCTCGGAGATTAAAACGGCAGTGACCTGCTATAAATGCGTGACAGTACACAGGTGGTCTGAAAAGTTTCCAACCTCAACATGAAGATGATAATAAAATAAATAAAAGGCAAAATAAAAGCTTTGTTAGGTCGTAAACTTTTCAGACCACCCTCGTAGGAGTCCTGGCAATGGTCAGTTTCTCCAATCATGTCTTGAGCGTATGTGGCTCTCGCGCTCTTCGTCAGCCTCCACTGGCTCATATCCGGTGACGCGGCTGACGGAGGAGCGTAGGGGACTTCCCAAGACTCCGCTTACTCTTTCGCATGTGAGGGAGGTGACAACCATGTGGATTTGGGAGGCCTCTGGGCTGTTTGTAAATATTGTATGAATGAGCGAGTGAATGATGAATTGTAAATATGGTATGAATGAGAACATTTATCTCAAATACTTAAATTTTAGCACAATAAAGAAATTATATACAAAAAATGGTGAGGATGCTGTCTAATATAACCCTGCTACTATGGTTTTTAAAGTTTATTGTTTACTTTTGCTACTAGGACCAAAGACAAGTCTCAACAAGTTTGGAAACCGGGGCCCGATGTTTCACAAAATCTTTAGGATTTCATAAAATCAGAAACATGTTTTTACCCCTGGGACTCTCCTGGTCAATTTGGATCCTCTATATTCGACCTAGTGATATGAAATTCGTGATGATTTCATTTGATGACCCAAATCCATGCAAAATGCTGCCAACTCTATGAAACATAACTATAGTAACAACTTCAGTAGGCCTTGTCAGTACAATCAAATATACAATAACTCACTAATTGAAGAACTTTGCAGATTACTGATACAGATAATAAAAAGAGGTGTTATTTAGCTCTTGAACTGGGTTAAGGAGACACAACAGGGAACGAGACTGCTCTGCTGACAGTAACCTAAATTAGCGTCTTTGATAAGTCCTTACCATTAAGGTTTGATTTAAAAGAAGTTAATGATGGAATGAAAAGAAAAATCTGAAACGTTTTATTCTACATCTCCGTTTCTCATTACTTTACCGAGACCTGGTCGGCGTCATTACATGATAGTCATACGTGAAGTCGTCCGGAGTTATCACAATGTAAGTAGTTTTCAATACAAGCAAAACAGAGAGAAGAATGGGATGTAAAATTACTATTGTGCCAAAGTATGATCATCACATATTGAAATAATCTGCGAATAAGAGCATAATCCACCGAGAATAACTTATTTAAAAAAAAAAAAAGCACGGGTTTCATTTTTAGTTTAATTTAATAACGAATCCCTTAATTGCGTGACACACCAAGCCCGTTGTGTTTTCCCTTTCAATCGCATTAGCTAGAACCGTAGGCAGGAATAGTTAAACTATGAAAATATACCCAATTACCAAAGAAACGATTATACAACTTGTGTGATGCCCTAATAAAGTTTCGGCGGAAGCTATCAAATAAATTAGTAATAACTAAGAAGAAGGAGAATCCAAATAAATAAATTTATGATTACAATTAGAGAACGATTAAATGATCAAAATATCCTTTCATGAAATTATATAACGTAAAATAATATTATCATCTTGTTAGGTTAAAGTCAGAGAAGAGGCAAGACGCTTGCGCAAAAGAGTTGAGAAATAAACACTTTTTCTATAATAATCTCCAGCTATATTTATATTAATAAGTAACAATAGCTATTAGCAACGACATTATTTATTGGATCGGTTGGAAGAAGCTAATTTTTCCAAGGATGTTCATTCAGCATGTTTTCATTTAGTTTGTTGTCAGTAATTCCTTCGAATCTTTTTGGTAGTCCGGCTCTTTGCCGAACAGTTTAGAATTTGCAGCACTCAGCGATGATTTGATAAACGTCTAATGGTGCATAAGATACTCCTTGAAATTTGATGAGAAGGTAAGGGGGTGAGCCTGTAGCATGTCCTATCCTCAAACAGGTAACGGGGGGATTGCTTGGTGTTACCTAACCTCATTTCACTGTCTAACTTGGTATATACCAGTATGTCGAGTATGGGATATTCCGGCGCATGGCATCCCATTCATCGACTAGGTCAGATCGTTACCATTACCAGACACGAATTGTTGGCCGGACAATGAGAGGGATTGATCGTCAAACTAAGAGCACAGGGCGGTCAGAGGCAGCGGTAGATTGGCCGAGAGGTCGTAATAGCCCCGAACAAAAACATTAAAAGAAATTTATGGAGTGCTAATCCCAAAACATTGATAAGTGTTACTCTTTAATACGAACTAAGGCTTAATAAAGCCCCCCCCCCACTTTAACTGTGTGCCTATCGGCAAAACACAATCTCTTACCAAATAATGACTTGACCGCTATATGAAGTTGTATTCTTCAAGCATTCTTAAGATTCTTTAAGCTGTGCAAGGTAAGTAGCCAGTGAAAAACAGTATTAGCTATAAAGGTTCGTTCGTTCACAGTTGATAGGATAAGTTTATTTAGTAGTTGGTAGAGTCGATTATTGGCAACTTAGCACTGACAGTTTAATACAAAAAAAATTGTTTTCGAATTAATACAATAAATTACATATCACAGGAGATGGCAAGACAACAAAGTACGTCTATCGAATGAAATTGCTGAAGTGATTTATAGGGAAATATGGATTAATAGGATGGTTAGGTTATATGTTTTAAGTTAGATTATATTGGGTTGGCAAGAAAGTGATTTCGGTTTGCACCAGTAAATAGCGTTAAGTTTGTTTCGTTATTCTTTTGTCAATGTTAAAATTTTTTCTTTTGAGATTTGGTAGTCGATACCTTTAGGTTGCTATAGAAACAAATTCCGTGTAATTTTGTTTACAACAAATTTTTAACATGTAGTGCAAAAATAAGCATTTTCGACACATTTTACTTTTTTATTTTCATAAAGGAAAGAAAGCGGCTGAGGCTCACAAAGAAATATGTGAAGTTTATGGTGTTGATCGTTTAACAGAACGCACGTGTCAGAATTGGTTTCAAAAATTTCGTTCTGGAGATTTTTCACTGAAAGATGACAAACGTTCTGGTCGACCTTCTGAAGTTGATGATGACAAAATTAAAGCCATAATCGAATCGTCATTGAACGAACATTGAAAACCATATAAGACGTCTTGGTCTTGTTAAGAAGCACGATGTTTAGGTTTCGCCACGACAATGTGAGGTCTCACATATCTTTAGAAACACTTCGAAGTTATTGGAACTTGGTTGGGAAGTGATCTCGCATCTCCCTGGCAACCCCGACCTTGCACTATCGGATTATCATTTATTTCAAAGTTTAGAAAACTTGTTAAATGGTAAAAATTTCAGTAATAACGATGACCTCAAATCGCACTCGGTTGAGTTTTTTGCTGATAAGGACCTGAAGTTCTATGAGCGCGGGATCATGAAGTAACCAGAAAGATGGTAAAAGGTCATCGAACAGAATGGAAGATATTTGACTAATTAAGTTCATTTTTTGTACAGGAAAAAATGAGTTTTATTTCATACTAAAAAAACCGAAACAACAGGCTTAGAATGGCGGAAGGAAATTTCAATTCAAAATTCTTGTAGAGTGAATGAGGCTTTTTTTTTTTTTTTTTTTTTTTTTTTGTAGTCAGGTGTACGACATTGCGGTCATATAATTTACGAGGAAGGATCTATTTGTTTTCCAGCGTTATCACCTTGCCATTAGCCACGATTGATTTGCCAACTGAACAGCTTTTCAACAGTTGTCAGAATTCCTTCAACCAAGGTTCGCAGGAAGGTTGTAGGCTATTTCCATGACCTTGTTTGTCTTCAACGCTGAAATAATCCTACCGAAATTTGTCAAAGTGTTGGAACTAGACTTCTTTTAATGTTTCTGGCCTTTTGCGCTCCGTTCCGACCGAGTTTGAACTCGTAAAAAACACTACAACACCTTGATAAAGGTAGGATTATTTTCCGGACAATTGAATAAATAAAACAACTCCAGCAAATTAATCTGCTTGTACTCGACGAGTGCACTAAATACTAAACAGCCTTAAGAAGCGATGAAAGACCAGGGCTGGTTGGAACGGGTCTGACCGGCCCACGGTCCCCGAGTCACTGCCTCGCTGCATCTCTATTGATCAGATCCGGCCTTTCAGCGTCTTAGCCCTCTCACTACCCCGCTATCGTCCCTCCTAACTTCACTTACAGTCGCTAAAATAGCCCAGAAATTAGTGAACATATTAAAACCAAGAAGAAGCAGTTGGGGTCACACTGTGACTTTATCGAAAATATATTTAAAAAAAAAAAATCAAGTGTTAGAATCAATTAAAGCAGGGGTGGACAACCTTCGGTCCGCCTTAAACATTATCCGTCCTGGGAGATGGATCACACTTTTACAAAATATATTTATTATTTTATAAGGGCCAAAGTAGTGAAAACCAATGTTTTCAAAAAATACATTATTTGTGCATCCATACATTCAAAAATTAACTGTCTAAATTATGAGAAAAAATTATCTTTGATTTTAAATATTCTTGCAAATATATGACAGATATTGCCTGTTTTATTTCTGAGTTCGCATAATAATTAAATTATATTCTGCGAACTCATGATGCGCGCGCGTCTTGAAACATCTAATATAACAGGTTCTTTGTCTCAATATGGGGATATATAATTTTATATGTGGCGTTATGATGCATTTCCAAAGTGGCCCGCAAGATCAATTGGGCTGGCCACCCCTGAATCAAAGAGTTTTTGGGCCCAAGTGAATATAAGAGACTTTTTCTTTCAACCCTTCAATCCTCGAGAATTGCTGCTACAAAACGCAAATTAATCGATCAGGAAGTCAACAAGAAACTTAAAATTATAGAATAATTTTTTTTTTCATCCCTAAGACTTGCATGCTATGGAAATAGCAGTAATAATCATCACATATATAAATGGGTCCTCCGGCCAGCTCTGCTGTACGGTGCCCCGCTATTTACCCACTTGACTGACAATACAGCCAAATGTCTCCAACATTTCCAGAATGGGATCATGCGAAAAGTGGTCCGACATACCGCTTTTGAGAGGTTGAAGAACGCTGACCTGCACCCGTTGTTCGGTGTGCCGTCGGTGGGCGAGTTCATCCGCCGGAAACGCATTAAGTTTTTTGACTCGTTGCAGCACCTGACAAACCCAGTGTTTAACACTATGACCCCACCACCTCTCCCGCATCGATGGCAACAGACTGTCGGGGGAAAATTAGGTTAAGAATTAGTATGTAAGTTAGTTTTAAGGTTGATCAAAAAGGTGAGCCCCATCACCTTTATTAGTCAGTTTAGTCCAGTCACGTATAATGTATATCATTATACTTGTTTATTCATTATATAATTTTTATAAAATAACAAAACCTGTATAGAATGTAGCGATGCTACAGGAATTACAAAAATTATTTATAAATAGATTCGCCTGAGGATCTATAATTATATATAATTATCTGTTAATTTAAGGGGCTATGAAAGAAAGAAAAAATCATCACAATATCGAATGAGACATCCGAGAAATCATCATAGAGAAAAATTTCACCTGTTTAGATGTCGACGATAAGTGAACCTTTTTTTTTAAATAATCTTGGTCACAGAAAATAGCATAACCTTGACCATGGGGAAAACAATTACTTTTTGAAATCATATATTAGTTTCTGAGCTGTGGCTTAAGAAAGCTTGACAGACAATATTTTTTTCAACTTTAATTTTTTTTTTTGACATGTTCAATGTTATCATATGCTATCGTATTTTAGCCGAAGACTGATTAGAACAACTTGAGAGATTTTGGAGTATACCTTTAAAATATCAGATCGATTGGATTGCTTTATGAACAGTACCCTAGAGGAGGAGACAGACAAAGCCAAGAGCAAGTAATTGCTCCGCACTCATAGTATACGTTAAACAATCGTAAATATCGCGAATATTTTATACATTATAGTTTTCACAACTAAAAGAGCTCGACTTCATTTCGCGTGATGAGACGGAATCAACTGGCCATTGATGCTCAGAATAGAAATAGTCGTCTGTAGTAGGTGACCCAACCTTACAATCCCACATTGAAACGAATAAGAGCGTTATGCTGAAACACTATTTGTTTTGTCCAGTTATTCTTATCATAAGCCGAATGCCGACTGGCAACGCACAGAGCCGAACTCACTGGTAGATGAAAGATCGATGACAAACCCGAACAGGGAAAATTTCGCCGCCCACATAGCGAGATCGGGTTTCCGAATCAGTGATAATCCTGGAACTAGTCGGTACCACAGTACATATATATTCATTCATCTTCAGCATGACTACGAAAATGTAAACAAATTCGGAAGATCGCAAGCAGCCGGGTGGTTTTGACGTTATTCGTGTGCATTAGCAGGGTAATATATCCCCCCGTTATAATTATTAATATATAATCGTGATCGTTTACAAGCTTTTGAGACACTTAATCTCCGAGGTGCCCCCCCCCCATCCCAAAGGCTATTAATTATCCCCGGATCCATTAGCCATCTTTATCAATGACTTGAATTATTGAAATATCCTCTTAATGTCTTATATCATTCCTAATTAAAAATACCATCTCCTTCCGCCACCCGACTTTGTTCATTACAGGCAATGGAAAAGCTCTAACACATCTAAACCTCGAACACAGCAAAAATTTAGGCTACTGATAAGCACATGTTTAATGCAAAGGCAATAAATTAGCCTATCTCTCATCTTTATTACGTTTGCAGTTTCTCAGGGGATCTCAACGTGCAGTTGCCTTGCGCCATTTTTGAAAAAATTGAGATTTTCGGGAAGACGATCATGTTATTCTCTCCTTAAAACAGCATCTTTCTCTTTTTCGATGGCCCTTCGAGTAAGGCTATTTTCAGAAAAATCGCTAATTCTATAAAATAGAGAAAAATAGCAAAACATCAAATTTAAAGCTGATTTTCTCTCATAACATCTTCATCCACTGAGCTCTTCATTTCTCCTCTTAACGGCTAAACGCACCGCTACATTTAGTTGGGATTGTTAAGCCAGCAATTGACAATACTTCATTGCACCTTTTATTTATAATAACACATTCACTACAGAAAGCACATAATAATACAATCTTAAATATAACCTTCCACCAAATCTCGCTCATCCTAACCTATAACTTTTTTCCTAAAAAAACAAACTTTTTTGATCTCTCATTCCAAGAGGATGAACAAAAATGTCTGGAACTCCATTACCACATATCCCATTGATTCGCAATTGTTAAGCCTTGTATCTTCCCGTTCATTCTCAATGAGGACAATATACCGTTCCGTATTAGGATTTTTTCTGTTGATGGTTATTTTTTTAATCTCTTTTCTTTCATTATTTTAAAGTGGAAAATATTTGAATGGAACGTAACTTCTGTTAATGTTGGCTAGACAAGTTGTTTTCATCATTTCCATTGTAATCTAAGGGAACAACCCCCTAGAATAAAGATTTATTTTCAATTGCTTTTCATACAAATATGGGAATCACTCTTTACATAGCCTTGAAAAGATTTATCACCTACGATGTGTACGGTTGGTGCCTGAGGGAACTCGACAATTGATGAACTCCTTTTCACGATTTATCTTCGGGCCCCAAAGGATGCCGATATTTCTCAGTTCTGCGCTGAACAGAAGTGGCTCTATCCCTCCTATTATCGTAGGTATTTCCTAACATCCTTCCTCTACCAACTCATCTACTCCCGTATCCATTTCCATCTAAGCTTTGTCACGAAGACACCTTTCCCAAATCTAAATCTCGAATTCCCAAATATGACCTATCAACCGATTCCCACTACCATCCTCCAAAACTTTGTATTTTTTTATTTACTTCTACTCGTCAGTATTCTACCATTCATTCTTCTGATGTTATATGTATTTGTATTCTTTTTGAGCAATCACTTTACTTACGTTATGATTTGAGTAATGGTAAGAGTTGTAATGTGAAGATAGTATAGAAAGGTAATAGACCTAGGCAGTCAAGAAACTCCTTGGATCAAAATCCTGCGTCAGGAGATCATGCAGATTTAGGTCCCGGCAACAGTGGGTCAGAAGGACAACCAAGCCAGAAGAGATGAAATGGAATTGAGATATTGCGTTTTTTTTTTTACTTAGATAAGTTGATTATCATATATAGTTTAATTTTTCTGGCAAATAACCAAAATTAAAAAAAACAATAACACATTTATTAAATATAACCTGCAGGTTAGGTTAATTACCAGCACTTTCGGCTGTGTTAACCAATTTACTTTTCATTTATAGGCATTTTCATAATTTTCCTCTTGCACTATATTCTGGAAAAGTAAATTAAGTCACATTTCCGGCAAACTATTAACTGACTTACCGTATTTCCCGAGATATTCACATTAGATGGGGGGGGGGGCTTCTTCGGAACTATCTCTTAGGACCAGTGAGCTAAACGTCAGTCTTCAATGTATTTTATGAGATGTTGTCATCCTTCTTCCTTGAGCCAACCAATCATTTAGTGAATTCTTTACCTCCGTGGCAATACTCACAAGTGAAGAATGACCATAAGCCCTGCAGCATCACTTTCAGCCATCCTAGACCTGTCCTGCTACTGGTCCCTCTCTCTCATATAAAGCAAGCATGCGAAAGAGGTAGGAAATATTTGAGACTAGAAGAGTCTTCACTATCAGTAAATCCGACTGCGAAAAGGAATCTGGATGGATGGCCTCAGTAGAAAGCAAGAATATACACAGTTGACTTGCTCACACTTATCTAATGCAGCAAGAACCTCTACCGAAATGCACCCCTTAATACAGGCAGCATCGTCCAAAACAATTAATTATCATTTACAATGTCTTAAAGATGTTGAAAGATTCAAAACCAATAGATATTATGTAATTCTTCATTTATCAGTATTTTTTTTAAATATTTTCTCGAATCCTCTATAAAACCGATTTTTTTTTTTTTAATAGGCCAATTATTGACATTATTACTGGTGTCTAGATCATGTGAAAATAACAAACTGAAATGTGTTCAATTTAACGCAAAGAAAATTTTAATGCACGGCAAACTGAAACAATCCGGTCCAAGCATGAAAACAAAATTAAACGTTTCAGAAAAGGGAGAGTACATGGTGGAGGGGGTTTTCGTTGGGATTAGAGTGCGTCTACCCAGTTGGGTAATTGGCACTTTTCGAAATATTTAATTGGCTTTGAGGCATGTGAATACTTTTTGGGCTTCTTCTTCCTTGTCTTGAAGTGCCGCCTATGAGGATCTTGATATATTGCCTGGTGGTCTCACATGGATACATAGATATTCACTTACCTTTAAGGACGACCACCTAACGTCACAGTTAGAATATATATAATTACCTTTATGTTATGATATATTAATAGGATCATTGGAACTGCCTGAGCTTATCTACTCTTTCATATTCCCCAATAACACATTTAATTGGTTAACAAATGAATAAATAAACATGTTTAATTATTCAACACTGCGTTCATTTTTCTTCTTAAGAAGATGTTTCGTTTTGATTAATGGAAGGTTATCTGGATATACAAAAGAAAAAAATATTCGTAATCTTTAAATGTAATATAATGAAGTATTTTTATTATGTTAAAAGTAAGTTAAAGTTATATACAGATTCGTAATTGATACTTGAGAAAGAATAATAACAGTCAATTAATCTAAATAATAAAAAGAAAAGTACAGTAATTGATACAAATTTTATGAGTTCAAAACATACTATTTCACCTGATGAGTAATATTGACTCTTTTTAATTACTATTGGTTGTTAAAGATGGATGCTGTGTCCAACATGAAGGTAAGTAACCATAGAAAACGAGCAGTGCCCAGACCTCACGCACGAAGTCCTTTTATTAGAATTTCGAACCTATTTATGCCCGTCAACTAAATCTCCTCCAGCTACGAGTATAAGAGCCTCCTGTTTTGTGTCTTCCGACTCCGGGTCTTCACTGAATGAAGGGTTTTATGATCTTGTAACCCGTTTAGGTCCGAAAACATCACCGTCACATACCCCAAATCCTCAGGTATCTCTGAAACAGGGGTTTGGTTCCTTCGAACAATCCGGATTCAAACTGCATTGACCTGGCTTTACGCGTCAATATTTTTTTTTTTAGCTTAAATAACTCTATTTCATATTTACATTCTTAAAAATCAGTGCCTTGACGAAATATCGATGGGGTTGAAACATATTTAACAGTTTAATTTACATAATTGAAACTGATTTACATGATTGAAATTGATTAGATTATTTCGAAGTGACCTCTTAGATATAAGTCAAAACTGTTGATAAAGTTACTATGAATGAACAAAAATCGGCTTCAATGCTGATTCTATCTTAAAGGGGTGAACCCTCCGGTACATTAATCTCTTGAGATCCATAAATAACAATATGTTCAGTACCTTGCTGTAAGATTGTTACTTCGGGTACTCTATCAACACATACCAATAGTTCAGAGTTTAGTTCTTGGTTGGCTGCAGCTTTCACATGCCGTTTGGTCTAGTCATCCTACCAGTTGGCCACGAGAGAACAGGAAATGTTACCTATTCTCTATCTCTGTCTCTTTTCTCCATCTACTTGAACGCAGTCTCTGCATATATTTATTTTATTATTTACATAACGCAGATGTTTGTCATATATTTCTTTCATAAATATTTTTATTCCTTGAAATATAAAATCGTAATTTGGACTATATATGAGGCAATAAAGTGGTATATTTTCACTTTTCCCAACAAATAGGCGGCCAACCTCGTTACCACAGTTCGTGAGAAAAATACTAACGCTAGGACAGAAAAATAACTTGTGCTATTCAATTAAACACTTTCCTGGAGAATAAAAACAATAGCACCGATCTTATTTAACCAAATTAAAACTGTAACGAAGTATGATTATGAAAATTCCTTGAAACAAACGATAATATTACTTATGAATGTGTTTGTGAAACCCCATTTCGAACAAGAGACATAACTTTTTTTTTACCAAACTGCATAGATTTATATTAGTGGTTTATGCAAGGCTGAGGTTTCGGAAATATGTGAGTTCTATTGTTGGCCAGAAAAGCTTTATTTAAAAAATATCTTAATGCGTACTGAACCAGTGGAAAAAATCAAAACTTAAGAAAATTAGCTTTAAGTCTTTAATAGCTTCCGAGTTGAGTCTTGATAAATCAAACAAGTCAGCGAAAAGGGCACGATATTTTTTATTGTTTAATTATTTTCCATTATTGTGTTTTAGGCAAAACTAATTCAGCATATTTCGAAGTGTTGTGAAGTATAGCGTTAAAATTTCAGATCTACGGAATATTTTTGTGTCCACCAACATACAGACGTATGACGATTGCGTCGTAAATGATTAAAAGTAGTGCTTCTGGAATCGACAATTAACTTTATTACCCAAATTTTTTTCCTAATGTCCCTCCATTTATTTAATTCATATGAGCCGAGTGAAATCGACTTATGCTCTGAGTTCATGAGTTACTATATCATATGAGTTCTGCTCTTATAACTTAAATCGATATGACCTACATTTTAACGTTTCCATTCACTGCTGTGATGCTATTATTCACAGCAATTAAAATTTTAGTCACGAGCGAAATGTCGTTTTTAATATCACGCAACTAATTGTACGCATTTTTTTTAATCAGAAAATGAAGAAGTGAATGATGCCCGAATTAAACAGTGTACACAATTAAAGTTATCCGATCGAATATATATATATATAAATTTAGGTATATATATAATTTTTTTTCATTTACATAAACGTATAAATAGAATTGTTAATATTTATGGTCACTACATCAATTCACCAAACATGACCTTTTCAGAAGAGTGGTTGACTGATTTTGCTAAAAATAGACATAAACTGAATAAACATCGATTAGATCTTTTAAAAAATACCTACCTTGCAGATTGCAATCATTAAAAAAAAAAATTCATCATTAGTATATTCAAATCGGATAGCTGGTTCCAAAACCTAGACAATGTTTACCTAACATGTGAAATTAGGTGGGGTAGTTGTTGATTAATATCTCACTCCATATGATGCCGGTTTTAGAATAAATATAAATTAGTAATAAAGTAGGTATTTAAACACAAAATAAGATAAACATTAATGAGACGTGCCCTGAATATGTTTTTATTTTGTTTGATTTAATGATATATAAATATCAAAACAGAGTTTACAATCTTCGGTGGATTTATTTAGAATCGAGTCTCAGTGAGCAACCTTTGTCACACAACTTCCTGCACTTCCAAAGCACATATATTATATGAACAGTATAATTTATGAAGGATACTTACTTTACTAAGATTTGCCTAATTAGTGATAAAACTAGGCAAAAGTCATTAAGTAATAACACCACAAGGGGTTGTAAAAACTGAAAAGTTGTAAATAAATCCAAGTGAAATTAACAAAAGTATAAAATAAATACCTTAAAGTTTATAAGCCAAATGTAAAATTAATAAAATTATTTATAAAAATCTTACCCTTCTTGAACATTATTAATTTAAAAATTAAAATAATCATTTGCTTAATACTCCATAATTAAATTATTTAAACACCTTTAACTAAATTTCATTCACATAAAAAAATTTAGTAGTTTCAATTCAATCTAATTGTCGAAAATTCATTACTTACCTAGCTCTGATAAATTGCTCAAGTTTAAAATGAGAGTAGATCAGCTCAAACAAATTTTAAACTTAATATAGGGTCCATAAATATTAAATTTTGACGGCACTGAAATTAGGTCTGATAATAATAAGCAAGTTTTATTGAACCATTAATAACACAACACTTAATGAAATATTGGCAACAAATAAATAGATACATTCTACAGAATATCTCACAGATATTTTTCTACAACAGGGTATCAAGTTAAAATACAAAGTTTCATGACAGAAGTGAACTCCCTCTCACATATACATACAGTTCAGCAAATATGCCTAGTTGATTGATGACACAAAGGCAATAGACTGGCACAATTTCAAAATAAAAGAAAGTCCTATAGATAATTGTCAGATGACTCTCACTGTGTAGGTGTAATGGAGAACATTAACTTTTTCATTGAAATATAGATACCCCAAGTATTCATTAATGCTGACTGGAAGTAGGGAAACATATTAATTTCTTGAGTTTTGAGAAAAATCTCACAAATTGTGAGTCGATCTTATCTTACAGTTATGTATGTTTAACATTATTTTCTTTCACACAATGAGTAAAAATAGGATAAGAGAATAAGTTAGGTATATAATATATGTGGCACATAGGCCACTTTTTCCTCGAGAATCGACTAATGAATTAATAAATATCTGTCGACAGCTTAAGAACATTCATATGTTAAAATAATCAGTCAAAATGTTGACAAGTATAAAAATAGTATGTATTTATCACAAAGGATTACAATCCAGAAACACTAAAAACTATTATTTAAGAAATAACAATTCATACCTGGTTTCTTTTTTTACTTCTGTTTCTGGGAGCGTTTCATCATTAACTATTACTGGAGATTCTTCACCAACTGCAGGTTCATCAGGTCTGACCTCTTCATCAGCTTTCTTCCCCATCCAAGAGGACACTTGATTTGTCAGTCCGGAAAACATGATTGAAATACTACTTAATAAGCGTAAACGACTAACGATTTTCAATTCACAAACGAGCTAACCTATGCATTCTCTCTACGAAAGACTTGTAGACAAATAACACTACGTTATCCCCTTAACAAATCTGTCACTCAAGTGATAAGACAACCTGGAGAAGAACTGGCAAATACAATAAAATCCAAAGAACAGCCCGAGACTTACTGAAGAGAAATCGAGATCAGGAACATAACGGGCGCATGCTCAGAAGCTGAGGACATCTAGTGAGCAGAATTATAAGTACTGATAATTTGACTTATCGGCAATATAAAGGAAAGAAACAGATATGACAAAAAAAGGTTATAATAGGTAACTTTCTCATTTGAGTTTAATATAATCATGTTATTTTACTATGTTCAATAATATAATCGAAGTAAAAATTTCTAATCCCATCATTCAAAAACCACTCTTCTGTCATTTTTATTAGCATATTATCCCACCTAATTGTTCAACACATAAATTAAGAGCAGTTCAACTAATTACGATATGGTTGGATTTCGGGAGTCAAATGTACTCCTGGTCAAACTTACTTCACCACTTTTAAAAAGTTGTACATTTTATTTTTATTTACTTTAGGGTTAGTAGTTCCGCTTATTGATAGTGAGTTGGTCAAGGCGCAGGCCCAAACTTTGCTGCACTTCCTACAAAATGGCTTCCTATTTTGAAACAAGTCAAGGTGACGATTTTCACAAGCATACTACTATAAACTAGAAGAACTACACTAAATATCTTTACTGTAGGGCGATAACGACCAAATAAAATTGTCACACCAACAAGAATACTATTTTATTATTTTTAATTAACTAAGAGTATATTTCTTTACCAAACAGTACTACACATCTTACTATAAACTCAATCAAGATCTACAGAGAGGTCATCATACACTAGATGACCGTAATCGGAATGGGGTCATTGCAGAGAGTGGATAACATATGTCATTTGAGATATATGATATTTCTAGGATTAGGCGTGGTTTAGAATTATATATAAAATTATTGAAGTAAGGAAAAGAAAATGTGGAATTTCTAGAAAGAAATTATAAAAGTAAAGAAACATGCGAAGAATTCTCGGAAGATTATGCTTAGGGATTTAACGGGAATACCATCGGGATCTACCGAATTATTTCTTGGTTTCGTGTTTGAGGAAATGAGGTCGGAAGGAGATTAAAAGATATGGTGAAGTTATACGAGTATTTTGTTATCCTAATACATTCACATTCTCATTCTATCAGCTAACATGAACGGTTGAATTGTACACTGGTCTCTCGCTGTTTTACTCCATCTGTAGCCATGCACCTTTCTATTTGCTTATGCGCTAGATCTAAGCTTGGTACTGACGGCTTCCACGCCTTTCCCTGTTGATACACCCGTCTCCGGCCCATTAGACCTTGGAAGGGACCTCTTCCACGTGGACGGAGGCTACTAGAGTACTACACCCTTACCCAGTAGAAATCCCCCAGCGGTCTCCTGAACATCATGTACCTCTATGTCTGAATTCCTGAAGTAGAGTGCATATTACCGATTTTGGTTGGACAGGAAGTTGACTTAACCGTCACTATAAGTGTGAATTGAGCTTGAAATTCTCTGGGACTAAAAACTTTGAGTCCACCAAAGCAATTCTTCTAAAGTACGCCCTTGGCTTATAGAGTAGCAGATAACTAGACTAGCAAATTAACTGGCTATCGGCTCTAGAAGATCTTGTTAAAGCCACACTAAAAATTGTGTCAACCTCATAACTACGAATAATTAGAAGTTCCCCTCTTCTCGGTCCAGAAAATATCTACTTATGATTCCATATTTGAATAATAAACTTAAGGCGTCAGTAAGAGAGGGAGAAGCCACTAGTGTACGAAGCATCCACAGGCTCCAGATGGCACGCCGGAGTAACCTTAGAAGACACTGAACCGCCACTTGGAACACTGCTCCCTCTCTGCACTGGCGCTTGCTGCTCTACTCAAAACATGGCCTTCTTATTCTACTACCTCTGCATCTCTCTCTCCTAGCCTCGCTATATTTTAGTCCGGCGTTGTCAGGCCCCACACCTTCCTAGTGGGATTCTCTGGCTTCGTCTCGCTAAAACTAGCACCTCCTTGGGAGAGACCTCTCCCTGCGGACGACGGTTGCCGTGGCCCTACAAACTTTACCTAGTAGCGTCTCCCACGGCAATCCAGTCTGCCTCTCTCCGGTTTTCGCCTATCCTTAGATACCGAGAGTGGATTCGTGGTCATTCCAATACCACATAAACTACCTATAATACCTACCATGTTCCTCTTCTCCTGAACATAGTGCTTTGTAGGAGCATACCTTCTAAGATCTTATGGAGTCAGAACAAAACGAATTAAGCTGCCCGCCGACTAGGCCACCAGCAGAGGTGAAAGGCCACAGGTCCACCTCATATTATCTCTTTCTCGGCGCTCGCCGGACAGCGGCTAGAGGTTGTAGCGACCTTAGCCCATGGCGGGCGCCCTCTCCTCACTTTGGGGACGCTCACACATTTGATGACCTGACACACACAAATTCAATAATTACTAAATACAGTTGTCAGCCTAAGAGTCGGATGTTTGTAGATATCTAATGTCCTTCAAAAACAATTACAAAATAATCTACGAGAGTTAGTAGGATAGAATCAGTCAACCCAGCAAGGTTCTGCGGGAAAAAGCTATTATTTTACTGTCTTAAAATGGATGCAAAGGATGGCATTTCTCCCATGGCGCAGGTTGACAAATTACCTCTAAATCAGTTGTACTCCAGACGGATGAGCCTCTCTGGGTTTTACGGTAGAAACCCGAAGTTAAGGATTTAAAATAGATGGGATCAGGGTAGAGACATGGGAAATGAATAATAAGAACGATGAAATATACAAGGAAAGAGAGATATGTCTCTGAAGTAGGTCTGTCTTCAGTTCTTAGACAAGGTTTGCCCGTTACCCTTCATCTGAGAAAACCTGGTCACCGTTGCTGAACTCCAATAGACTCAAATGGTTAAGTATAAAATCTTGGTTAGTAGTGAGTAGGTTCTCTTGACCACCCATTGATCCCGTCGAGGTGAACCCATCCCAGGGAGTTCGGGTTTCAGTTGCACTGTGTGCTTTGGTGTTTAAGAACTTTTGAGGTGTAGGTATGTTATGAATTATCATTTCTAAAATGTCTTAGGCGGAAGTCACCAATCGGCTAATGACTTAGTGAAGGGAATTACAGTTTTGGACACCATTCAATAGACCACAACATTAATTAAAAATAAACAGTAATAAACTGTTTCAAAAAGTCAGGGTTTCCAGCTTCAAACGAAGGCTCTGAACATATTTTACCTGACCTCGATGGTAGCAGTGATATCGTTCCACTTTTACAACAATTTTACAATGACCCTGCCTCCATATGATCTATGTGAATATATATAAAAGCTTTTACACTGAAGATGTATCTTTGAACATCAACAAAATCATAGCTGCATCAACATCCATCGATCAAGGAATAGAAGTTGAACAAACTACACCGTACAACTCAAGTGATTATTTCTTAGATTAAAAATTAGTGCTTAACATTTAAACGTAATGGTCAAATAATACATTATTTTAAAGTTGGACTAATGGATAGGGTAACTGGGCAAGTTCAACTTTTTATTTTTTTCTGTTTTTGATTTTAGTCAGGTTCGTACTTTAAAAGCTTCTTTCTCATAAGCGGACGAATTACACAGGCCAACAGCTGTTTTGGCGACGGAGTATTTGAAGCTGATTTCATATGAATTTGATGCTCCGAATTCAAATATAGCGTTAGTTTTTGGCTAGGAGCTAAAATTTCTGAAATATAGCATTTTAGAAAATGTACGTTACAATATTATGTTAAATCCATGGATCAAATACAAAAACTAAACACAGAATTTTTATTATTATATTATATAAATATAGAAGAGAAAGTCATCGTTGAAACCAGCTAGTTACAGCAACAAATGAAGTCCAGGCTTTTCTCAGACTCATTCGTCGATTTTATGAAGGCAGGATCCTTAATGAGTTATCTTATTTGTGGGCCGTCAAATATTCCTGATTTAATTTTCTCCGTACTCAACTGAGGTATTTTTCCCTATGTGTGCAAAGCATGACCCGTTCTTATCAAGAGCGTTAACAAACTGCTTCATATGGCCCAACTTTATATGTAGTGGATGAAAGATAATTTTCTCTCGTTCAACTAAGGGGTCGTTAATGATATTCTTTTCTCCAACGTCCATGTTTTGCCTCTTAGGCCAAGCGTTTCTAACCCAGTGGTGTGTTTTATCTCTGCTATCCCACAGGCACAAGAAGCAAAGATATTTGTGGGGCCACATTGCTATCCAAGGTGAAATTTCAACATTTTTAAGTCCACACAAATCACCCATAGATGTCCATGATACTTTTGATAACTTCTCCAATACCAAAGGAATGGTGATATATTATTCTTTCATTTTCGTTGAGTTAGCAATTGCTATTGAACCATATTTATTTCTATTGTGTAGAAGGGCACATTTTAAAGTTCGCTTTGAGTTGTCAATAAATAGGCGTCAATCATTTGGAAAATAGTCAGGAATGCCCATTTTTTCCAGGACTCCTTAATTTCGTGACAAAATACAAGATTGTTTTCTTGCGAGAAGAAGGGTAGCAGCGCATTTCTCATACGGTAAAGGGTAATTTTGGTTCCTTGTTCCAGCAAATTTTTGTCCTTCATTCTGGTAGCCAGGCAGTTATTCGAAAGCTTCTTTTATCAGGTTGAGAACTCTAGCGAGGTAATTTAACTCATCCTGGTTGAAACATTAAGGAATTGATGACATCCCCTAATAATCACTACCAGCTTCATTAGTAGCATAAGGATTTTAAGAGGAAGGACACTCACCCTCACAGAGCTCTGGTAGCTGGTGAAACGTTGAGATCGGCACTTCCTTTGAGTGAGGGACTGGGCGTCTTGCACAGCAACAGATCAGCATAAGTCCACTTGCTACGCTTGCTTCGATTCATTCCGCTAATATTTACTGGGCAGAAATATTAGTCATCGAAGTGGTTTTTGGGTTTTCGCCCCAAACCGATCGGTAAACTACTGACTGAAAAGATAAAGTACTGATTGGTACACCCAAATTCAGACTTTTTCTTTTTCCGGTAGTCCACTGTCGCAAAAGTTGTGTTTTACAAACTAGACAGGAGTCTGGCAATACGGCAATTATCCTTGTAGTTTTAGAACTGGACTATTGCGTTAACTTCATCACCACGAATAAATAGAAGTTACCCTCTTCTCGGATCAGAAAACACCCGCCTACCTTTCCATATTTTATCAAAAAATTTTCGGAGTCCATATAGAGAGAGGGGAGACTAGTTCAGGATCCCTACACGGTCCGAGCTCACTAGGGGCGTGGGCATAGCCCCACCTCTGACCTGCCAATAAGGCATAAATTCCCAGGCAACGCTCTTAGTAATTATGAGAATCCTGTCATTGGCCAGTGTTAAAAGGCACGGTATGATTTACTCTTTTCTCTGACCTTTATGTGATGTTGGCCTATCAATTTTTACGAGATTTTTATTTCAAGAAGTTTACTGGCTTACTGTTCCACTTTCGAATCAGCTTGCTATCCAGATGTCAACTCAATTACACCGTCATCCAGTAGCACTGTTCGTTTATTTGTTGCCTGTTTGTTTTTAATTATTGAAGCCAAGGTGGGTGTGACGGCAGTGAGGGCTTTCAAAAATGAAGGCTTAATTCATCGTGGTTCAGTAAAATACTCGCTGATTGCAACAGAGACTTAAAAAATAACAATTTTATGTAGTGTGTCAATATAAATATTAAATGTGAAATAGCTAAGAGGTACAAGCAAAGAAATTCGTTCATGTAGAATTATTAAAATATCAAATATACATAGATCTTAAAACGTACGCAATTCAAGAAAATGGTCTACAATCATAATATTGAATACATATTCAGATGAAGTGACGTTAGCTGGAGCACGCGATTATCTTTTAAGGTTCCACACTCTTCTGTGAAGGAGATGCAATAAGAAGAAATGTTACTAACCGGAGGTGAACCTTAACACCTGGTGCAGCTTAACACATACACCCCTGGGGCGATAAAAACAGCGATGAGCCGACGTGAGTGAAAATACGAACTATCCACTAAAATCACTCACTGTCGACCTGAAACAATCTGTCAAAATTACGCCATGGGGTAACAACAGCGGGGGTATATAATCCGCACTTTTCGTCGCCTCAAATGCAGAAGTGAGAGGATCCAAATTTACCACAAGTTTATATCAGCACTGACGTATCCACGTGGTTATTTTTTTGGTGGATTATAACATTATTTATATTGAAACAAATTTAATTATCTTCTTGTAAAATTTTAATAATCCCTCACCTTTTTTTAAGTGGATGAATTGGGAGATGGCCTATTTCTAGTATGGTGCGAAAGCGCTGAACTGAGATAAAGAATTACACTATTGTATCATCTGCAAATGTAGGAGCTCTCCACCAAATTCACATTATACCTACAATCATGTTGAGCGGGAAACCAACATCTAAAGAAAGTTGTTTCTCAATTTGGTGCCAAAATTCAAATGTCACATGAAAAATACATTTAAACAGGTACCTGGCCAATTTTTTACAATGATTTATAATTAATATAAATATTTATCAATAATGTATTAGGTTTGCAGTTTGGTGTTAAAAAACGAGAAGTGACAAGGCTCTAATCTGGATAGGATTTTATTGGCGAAAGTCTGACCAATAGAAATATAACTATGGCGTCGGTCTCGCCTAAGCCACGTCACCACCGCCAGGGGATAGGTCGGGGTTATAAAACAGAACACTAAGCAGATGGGAGTTATTTAGGTATGGTCACATATTATGAGAATCGTATATCCTTAAATTTACAAGTAGTAATGGTTTATTTATTATTAAAAGGAAAAGCTTTACCTTCGCTGGATGTGTTGGCATGTTGAACTTGTCTACTCCATGGAACCCGTCCAATAGGTCAACTGCTTACATTAAGAGTACTTTTACAGACGGGCATGTTGCTTTTATTGTTTAGGGAAAGAAAACAAATAAGAACTCGCTCATTTTTTTTATAATTCTATTTAACATATTGCTAGAAGTTTTTAAATAATTAAGGAGGTACCAAAGCTAGGTTATGCAATATGCGCACGCAGCTGATGCGTGTTGTGTTGTTTGTTTGATAACTTGATATACTTGCTATATTGGTATTATAATCTATTTTTTAACAAGTATTTTCAGGGTAAATTTACTTATTTTAAGTTACACATTGTGATTCACAGTTATAATAAACTAAATGTATACTATTAAACTTACCTAGTAAATGATAATAATGTCTTAATATTCTGTACTGGTTCCAGAAACATAGCGTTCCAAAATACATTGACAAATAAAATTTAATTTTGTTTAAGGAAATATACAGGAGAATTGATTGTATATTACTGGTGCCTTTATCTTCCCCCTCTACTTTTCATTCTAGCGCCATTTTGCTTTCGCCTTCTGTATAGTTAAAGGGTTGTGAATTATTTGCCAATATATATATATTTAAACGCTAAATAACAGAGATTACTTACTTATATTCTAGCTGTATTTGTATTTTTCATTTTTTTTATTGTTTTTTTAAACGTGGGAGGATGCTGTTCTGTAGGATATTGCTTTGAATCGGCTTACGTGAGCGCCCTCTATATCAATGGCGATATATTCATTTAGTGTACATTTGTAAATGTTTATTTTCTAAAAAGTGGTAAAGGTGTTTAGATGAACTAGTACACCAAACTAACTTATGGCTCGTAGAGAAGTTAAATTCGTTGTATAATGAATTGTGATTACATTACTTGGATTGTGAACACTTTTCTTGGATTGTATACTAGAGGTTACTTTATGGGATCTTATTTTAATATTTGAAGGTAGGGATTTTAAATTTATCCCTCGAAAATTCATTTCGATTTTTTATGTAATTAAACTGTAAGATTATGTTTATTGAGTAACTCCATTCTCATGTCACAATATTAAGGTCAATTTTACCCTGGCCCCTCAAATCAATTTTACTGTATCTTTGTCAAATTACTGACTATTTTAAACTTTCAAAAGGTTTATAAATTAGAGGTGATAGCAGGTTTATATGTATTGAAAGAAGGTTATGTCCCAATGTTTACATTCCTTATCTTGATAAATGTCAATGATGTTTATGCTGTGTATTGCTTTTTTTGTAACCTTTAAGGACATATTCATATTATTTGTCAAAGAATATCTATTTCTAAACAAATATAATGGCTAATTTTAAAAGAGAATAGATTCAATTTACATCCCTATTCATATAATTTGCCTATGTTCATTATACATAGTTGTGTAAAACCAACAGTTGTTGGCACAGTACCATTTATTTTACCATCTGACAATTATCTTGTGACAAAGTCATGTGCAATAAATTAATAGTGACACATGTTTGAATATTTACTCGTTTGTTTACGTACAATGGGCCTGTTGTACATTTCAGTAGGTATTAGTTAAAACATCCAATGGCCAAGTTACCAGTATTTATTATGGAAAAACAATTGATTCTATATTTCCATTGTAATCAGTTCTAATTTTTAACAGTTTGATGTTCCTATAGATTCCGCCAAATAAAAAGTTTTCGACTCTTATTCAAACTGTAGCTAAACTGAAAGCAGGGAAGGTTTTAAGTATTTAAAAATGTATGGCCTATTATTTAAGAATCTCCCACAAAATATGTTGCAAAATTGAGACATTTAGTTGTTATCCATAAGTATTACATTTATTCTGAGGTGATTGAATTCAGATTTGAGAGCAGAGCTTTAATCTATTACTTTTTCTTCCCTATTTGTACTGCCAAGAATGCCCATAAAACAACCTTTGCTTCCATGGTTATCTATCATACCCTCTGCTATACCTTCATCCTCCAGAAGCACTCATTCAGAGTAATATGACCAACCCTTCGATCGAGCACCCACATTTTGAATAGGCCACACTTATACTCCTGGAAGAGCCCAGTCCGACAAGGGGGCGGTCAATGAGGAACAAAAAACAATTGTTAATAAAATCATACTCTCACACAACATATTGGTACAGATTTAGATATGAGCAAAAGCTGTATTGTTAACCCTATGCTGAAACCTAAATAGCTTTTTATGCCCAATTTAAGTTTGATTAAAATTCTTCAACCGGCATGTTTAGATGTATAGAGTAAACTAATATGGATGCTCTCTCAAAGAATTCATTACCTTATGAAAAATCTCCCGAATCTTATATATCACTTAGATCAGAACCTTTCCAATTTCAGTAAAAAAAAAAAAAAGTCGAAAACAATCTAAACAAATAGAAAGTAATGTTATTTCAAGGGTAATCAAAACAAAAATGAACAGTTCCTATAACGATATGGATGAATTGTAAATAGAAAAGTGAGTGAAGTTCCATGAACTCTGACAGGGCCATGTTAAATTAAAAACTTTAACAATTAGTCACGTGGTATATAAAGTAGGCCAACTTTAGTAGAGTTTAGTACCGTTGAAAGTATTTGTTCCCCTACAAAAGTAGTTCTTTCCAGAGGAGAATACACTTAAATAGGTTACAGCTCCCAAAAAGCTATTTTTATGTACTATGAAGCAGAGAATTTGACAGAAATTATTTTCTCTGCTTTGTAGTTTAGATTATGTTCATGGTGGAATGACAGTATGGCCCAGTGAAATAAATAAAAAACAACAAACTAAATTTGTTTTGATACTTTCTGTGCATATATATCATTCTTTATATATTTAACATTTTGAAAAGATTATTTTAAGTTGATTTCAAATTCTTAAATTATGTTTGTCTGAATATGTAATTTTTTTTTTCCCCAGATTGAGAAATGGATAGCGATACTTCTGGTCTCGATCGGAAAGTTGAAAACAATTCAACTTCTGAAACCTCACTTTCAAATAGTGAAGAGTCCAACAATTTCTTACATCGTAAAGTTGAAGAAAACATAGGAGTTATTAGATATGTTACAGAATGTGTTAATGGTTTAAACAAAGATGAAAGTTTTTCTAGCAAGAGGGATCGTGTGAGTGATGGTAATAATCTAGAATGTGAAAAACGACTGTATGATGCCGAAGTAATGGCTAATGATCCATTAGCTAGCTTAGTTGAAAATGAATTGAGTAGAAGTGAAAATAGTTTGTCTTGCCACAATGACCCAAGTGAAAATGAAAACAGTTTGTCTAATATAAATGAAGGTAGCACACCAAAACGTGTAACAGCAGTGATCATTGATAGTATTGCAACTGAAAGTCATAGGTCAAAGTTTATTGATGGAAGTGCAAATGAAAATAGTTCATCTGTGCCCATTAATGCTAAATTAAGTAAAAAGAATATGCCTGAGAATATTGATCTATGTGTTGATGAAAACAGTATGTCTATAAATGTTGATCTAAGTGAAAATGAAAATAGTACATCTGAGTCAATTGATGCTATTGTAAATAAAAACACTATGCACATGAATGTTGATGGAATTAGTAACGAAAGCAGCATACCACAAGTGGATCTTTGTGACGATGATAGTATTTCTTCTGTACATAGTATCAAAGAACAAGTTCTTACTAGTAAAGAAAAGTCTAAAAGTATTGATGAGTCTGATCAAAATGAAAACAATTATGAGGGCACCCAAACCATTATGCTTGTTGTTGGTTCTGAGAATTGCAATTCCACTGATGAAAATAATACTAATGATGCAGAAGATAATCACATGGAGGTGGATGAAAATTCACATGCTGACAATTTAAGTGAAAAAAGAGCCAGTTTTCCCCTGGGTAAAGGAATCAGTCCAGGCATAAATTATAAATCACCTCAGGAGCAGTTACGCTCAAATAAAAATACCAAAGGTTCTAATAAGTCTCACTCAGAGACAATAAGTAAATCAACTGAAAAAGAAGTTTCTGATGGGTCTAAAGAGCTGGATGATGGTGAGATCGGTGAAAGTGGTGATGAAGAAGAAGAAGTAGTTGTTGAAAGGTCAGGATCTTCCCTTCCAAGAATCCATTTGGTCTCTACGCTTGGTAATACTGATCTTGTTGATGAAGGATCTCCAGTGCCGGAAATAGATTGTCAAGCTGCCAACCCATTAGAAACTGACCAAGAAGATACAAATGATGCTTCATCTGTTCATCAAGATGAAGAAAGCTTAGTTAGAAACGAGAATGAAAATACTAATGATAGTGCGACTCATACTGCTGATGATGCTGTTGTCAGTCCTTTTGAATCTGGAAGTAAAAATAGAAAAACTTATTCTAAAGTTACTAATAAAGATACACCTAAAAATGCTAAAGATTTGACCGAGTCAGAAGAAGTAATTACTGCAGACAAAATGCTATCGCATGAGTATGTTACCAAAAACCTCGATCTTTTGGGTGAAGCACCATCTCCTCTCGCTTTGAATGATCATGGCTACTCGAAGCAAGGAACTCCTGCCGATGGTAAAGAACTCATTCCAAGAAAGTCCTTTAAAAGTCTTAAGGTACTTTTTTTTTTTTTTAATTTATTAATTTCTTAGATGAAAATATAGTATGCATGCAACTGGTTGTGTATTAATTGTCTAAGTAAAATTATTTTTATTAATTTTAGGTTATATATCCTAAGAAAAAAGTAGTGGATGTGAATCAATTAGACATCCATATTATGCCAGTGGCAGTTTTAAAGCATTGTCTACATTGCGCAAAGGTATTTTTATTGTTTTTCATATTAATTTTTTTATTACTAGCTGTAATTAAACATAATTTAAGAGACATGAATAAATTTTGTTATTGTGAATAGTTGGTTGTGATGTCGGCTTGGGTTGATAAAATAAAGTTGTGACGGGAATTGTGATGGCAGTACTGCCAGGAAATAGAGCCAGAATGTTGTAGGTAAAAAGCGAAATATTGCCAAAATATTTAGATATGGCCTAGCCATATTGATAAGGAGTTGTCCACCTTGGATGGGGAGAGAGGATTTTATGTGGCTGGCTCATACCTTGAAAAAGAGCTGGTTAATCAAAAGAGCTAACTCGAAAAGGTGGTAGAATAGGTAGTTACTAGTTTACTTTCACCGTACATCTGGATATAATTTTAATTCAATATGTATATGATACGAGTATAGGAAGTGAAAGTGTTTATAAAGATCACAATAAAAAAAAAAAAAGCAGCTACGATGTTGTCGCTGGTGAGGATTCAATCAAACAGAGGTGGCGTACAAAAACTTCAGAAGTGTGTGGACCTATGCAAAAAATGAGGCGAGTAACAAGAAAAATGTCAAAAGAAACGTTTAAGTGGCCGAGGTTCAAGTTCAACTGCTAAATGGTTTGCCTAAGATGCAATCGGTTTTATATTATCCGGAGATGTTTCAAAAGCTCTGTTATTATTACATTTAACAAATATAGGCCAGGCTATATTAAGAAGAAATTCCAAGTCACTTTTTGCTTTCCTTGTGAAATAGTAAAAAAAAATACACCTATCTACAATCTTGTCTCAAATTATGATTTCATTCATCCCTTCCACTCACAAAAAAGCCACATCCGCGATGTTCGATTTTTCTGTGAAGAACATATAAGAGTGAATGCATTCATCAAACAACTTGCTTCCTTCCGTTATCAAAGAAATACTTAAACTAAAACATTTTTGGAAATATTGCCGGGCAATGAATAGCCTGTATAAACAGTAAAAATAAGTTTAAAAAACATTTTCGGCAATATTACAGGATAACTTTGCCTAATTGTGGTTGGATTGTTGCTGGGCCATATAGTCAGGTATATGCATTTTTTATTGGAAGTGCAAGCTGCCCTTTTTTAGATTTTCATAAAATTTATTTGATAATAGCAAATCTTTTTTTTTTTATCAACCTGAACCGATATCGCAACAAACACTTCACTGATTTTTAAATATGTTTGTTTTCTTTTATAAATTTTTTTTAAAAGAGGTTTATTACCTCAAATACAATCAAAAGTTTCATGTACCTCAAAAGTATTGAGACCCCTTAAAAGAACAAATATTTCTCTTTTAATGATTTTATTATTTGTTTAAATTAGTAGGCTGTTTCAATCAAAGTATTTGTGTTATATTAAAATAACAAAAAAATACATTATTGAAACACTTTTGTTATTTAAATACAAAAAACAACAACGGGGAGCTGCAGTGATATTAATGTGTTATTTTAATCTGATGTTCAGTTGTTAAACAGTGAGTTTACCCTGTTATTTTTTTAATCCTACACTATTCAATATTATTAATTCCTTTAGCACGTTATTTTAATTTAGTATGAGCAGAAAAGTATAGAAGTTAAAGTAAGAGGGAATATTAGTTCAGTGCATGCAAAATATGGTCATTTTATTTGGGACAACTGCCAAGTCTGGAACAAATTGCAATGGTTGTGACTAGGAGAGGTAGGGTCAAAATTAGATGTCTTGGGATACTTTCCTGGAAAAGAGAATGATTTATTGCTAATATGCCAGAGTCACTATAACATTCAGAGATTTTCCTTAATTATTTGACAGTTCTGTTTGAACAGCTGATCAAATTTTTGTTATAATGTGTTATATTATTAAGGTATACTTACTTAGACGATGGTGACTATGGTTGAAGTTTTGTGTTTCAGTTGGCAAAATGCCAAATTAGAATTGAAATCGGAGGGTGTGAGTGTCATCTTTGTTCAGAAGAATGCCTTGATCGTCATAAAACTTTACAATCCAATACTCTTCGTAGGACCAACAGTCTAACAGAAAGTCCTAATCCAGAAGCACCTGTTCGAGATTCCAGACATTGTACTTCGTGTGGTGCCGATGTCAGTATTCAATCCCAAGACAAGATTCTGTCATGGGAAACCATGGAATTTTGTGATGAGGACTGTCTGGGTAAGTGGAAGAAATTTAATTTTTGTTAGTTATTAAATATTTTCAATATGACGAGGAGGAGCACACAAATTGAATGAGGAAAGACTAAACCAATTTTAATGCAAGACATTTTGTCATTTGAAACTTATAGATTTTTAAATTTTCAGTATCTAGTTCAGAAATGGATTTTAAAAAGTCACTTTTGTCCAGAGGCTACATGCAGGCCAACTTGTTATGAAATAATGTATCCTCAAAATCAAATACTCACACTTAAATATTTAGGTCACTATCCTAAATGAATAGCTCATTCATGAATGAGTGAGTGAGTTAACTAGTGATGATTAGATTAAGGGAAAATGAGCTCATCTAGCCAATTCATACTGGTTTACTAGTTATTGTTTAAATAACTATTTTTTGTTTATTAATATAAAATAAATCCATGCCGCAACACCTCATGAAGAGGTAGGACCGACCAAAGATGTCACCATATTAGGAAGGTGATGTTGAGATATTATTGTAGATAGCACTTTCCTTGTTATCTTTCACCCTTCGATTTGGTTTTCCTTGTCACCACATCTTTATTCAAGTAAGTAAGTACTCATTAATCCTCATGAGTTTGAGTAGAACAGATCCAACCCCCAAGAAAAATCCTTAGCGTAGCAGGGAATTGATTATCTTCGTATTTAAAATTTAGCTTGGTATCCACTAGGCTACAGAGATGGCTAGATTTTTATCATTAGTGGTATTATTAATATAATCATTTTTTTTTAAATAATGGGCTGTTTTAGTTATAACAATCATCATCACTAAAATAGATTTTATATTATATTTTAGGAAAATACCAGGCTAAGATGTGGACAACCTGTTCAGGTTGTACTAAAGATGTTCCTACAGCATCGATGGGGAAATACTGTGTGAGATTCGGCCATGAGGTGTGTGTGTCACTTGTATTTTTTTTACCTATTAATAATTATCATTAGAACTCGATTTAAAATGTATATCATAAATCACCCCCTCCTTTAAGAGAAACTTTTTTTTTTTCTTCCCCTTCCTGAGGTAAAAACCTCAAACGGGGTGAACCTTTAAGAGAAACCAAAGTTCTCAACAGATCTTAACTGATATTGAAGACTAGGTTTAAAATCTAAATTCCTATAAAATCTTTTGTTTACACTTTTGCACTACAATGAGGCATCAAATGCACTAATACTCGGTTTATTTTAATTTGAGATAATGGAATTATTAATTACTATTTTCTCCAGGGATCACTAACCTTCCATTTATTTATTTATTTATTTTTTTTAAATCCGTCATGAATTAAAATCTATTTTTTTTATGTATATATAAATGAAATGAAGAGCATTGATAGTGGGGATGTAATATCAATAAATACACGTGGGACTCTGTGAGGTTTTATTAAATAAATTGTGAAAGAACTACAATGTATTTTGTTATTGGAAATGCTTTATTTTATTTACAATATCCCTCACTGAAAATCTTGTATAATTTAAAAAAAAATGTAAATACCTATAATAGGGACAAAAAGAAAGCCTTTTGACTTGATTCAAACAAAATTAAATAGCTATGACTTGAGAAATGTTATAAGTAAACTAAATGCTTTTCATAATTAATGTTATTGTATTTTAACCAACACATAATCTGAGGTTTTGAGGTTTTGTGGATAGTACTTATAAAATTTCAAATAAATTATATGATCTTTATGACCCCCTTCTAGAACATTGATACCTGCAAACCCCCCCCCCCCCCCCCGGGCTCCTGTTTGAATGTAGTGCCTCTTCCTTCTGGTGTATGTATATATTTTGGCCTACAAGCTCTGTTAAGTAGCTGTTTGCGAAGCCTAATTGATGTGAAATGCTAATTCTATAAAGTCCTATGGCCAGGACACCATTTGGATTTGACGCTGCTTGCCCACTCGCTGTCAAGTATTATAAATCTTACTGTTATATAACTATCATGCCTTGAAGGGTTAAGTAACACCTGGGTATTGAATAATAATCCAATGCAATTAAGTAATTTATTTGCATCGAAATGAATTAAACAGAAATATTATTAATAATTAGTTCTTGACACGTTAAGTGCAATACACTGCAATTATAGTTATAAAATTATGATGATCTTGGTGATTTTATGAACTGAAAGTATTATTTTCATAATTATTGCTAACTGTCAATGTCTTCTTTATTCTCCTACTAGGCTGCATCTACCATTCATCTGATGGAGCTGATTGAGAAAGACTCCTTAGTGTAAACTGGCAGGGAGAGAGAGAAGAAGTTATACCCACTTCATTTACGTTGTTGTTTGTGACCTCGTGAAAGGTCAGGGACGGATTCTTTGATATACATTTGGTACCTTCCGGTAGCTCTAGGCATGGAAGACTGTCACTTAGGGTATTAGTTGTGAGGCATTTATGGTCCGCTGTTTACTTCTCCCATCATTTTGTTTGATGCGAAGCCAACCTTTGCTGCTGAAATTGACATGAAATCTTTTTTTTTTTTTTAATTTTAATATTAAGATGGTTTCCTCCAACCTCGTTATGTTACCTTACTAGGTAGTACCTGAAAATCACAGATGTAGGGTGCTGAAAACACCAGCTGTAAATAAAAATGAGGCTTAAATGAAATTTTTCTTCGGTACCCTAATTAAATGTTAGTACTTCTTCCCTCTTAGAAAGGATTTGTTATTTCTTCTGAATTCTATCTATATTGAAGCAGTTTCAGTACTGTCTCGTAACAATAGCAACTACTGCTGTATGACAGGATCTGATATATTAAATGTAATTCTCATGGATATTTTAAAAATATGTTTTGTTCACAGATTAAACAATTCTGTTGTTCTTCGTGTTTGGAAGACTTCAAGAAAGGAATAAAAACTTGTTCATTTTGTCAAAAGGACCTTTCAGCGGGCGATGAAGGATTCTTAGCTCCGATTGCTGATAAAAATCAGTTCAGGGTAAGCTTATGTTTTATATTGGAAGGCTGGTTGTGGTATATTCATATTAGTAAGTAAATTTACACCTCTCTCTGGTCTACCCACAATTTATTTTACAAAGATACGAGTGCTTTTGGCGGATATACCACCATTCTCAAATATTTAGATAAACAATACCTTTTTGTTCAATGTGACATAGTGAGTATATAATATGAAATTCTAAAATATACTTATAATATTTAAAAAACATTTATAAACAACCTGACAAACTATAATAATATGAGTTTAAAATTCATCTACATGGTGTTTCAGTGATTTATTTTGTTTGAAAAAGGCCCAGTGTTGTGAGGGAGGGTCGTAGAAGGGTGGGGATGAACTCGTGCTCCCCTGACCATTCAGTTGACATCATAGATACGTGGAGTGACGAGCAACGTGCGCAAGAATGGAGGCTGAAGAATGGTGGCTCAAAGACGGTTCTGTACGCACTTCAATATTGGGCGTCAAAGTCCTGTTCCTTCAAGTGAAATGGGTTGGTATATTCAGGTCAAGCGGACCTCAAGTGAAAAGAGCAGTAGGAGCTCAACGTACTGTTTGTACACCACAATCTGTGGAATGTGTGCGCCAGGCAGTGGAGGCAACCCCAGGGCGTTCATTACAGAGACACACAGCTGCATTGAGGATCTCCCATTCATTCGTTCGGAGGATTCTAAAGGATTTGAGCTTCCACCCTTATAAAATCGCGATTACACAACATTTGCTGCCCTATGATTACGTCATCAGAATGGAATTCGCTGAAACAATGCTTGAAATGTTGACAGAAGACATTTTTATTATGACCAGTGACGAGGCCCACTTCCACTTATTCAGTTTTGTGAATAAACAAAAGTGTAAGTACTGGGCACTACAAAACCCAC
The DNA here is from genome assembly GCA_930367205.1 of Acanthosoma haemorrhoidale. NCBI lineage: Eukaryota > Metazoa > Arthropoda > Insecta > Hemiptera > Acanthosomatidae > Acanthosoma > Acanthosoma haemorrhoidale. Next base: position 13,312,846 of record OV884011.1, on the reverse strand, counting down.
GCAATATCCATGAACTACCCTTGAATTGTGAACGGATAACTGTATGGTGCGATTAGCCCTTATTTTTTTTTAGGACGAGAGAGGAGCAATAGTCATCGTTAACTCAGACCGTTACCTCAAAATGATTAGAACATTTCTTGTTCCTGAGCTATGGAGAAGACACATAGTGAATGAGGTACAGTATGTGGTTCCAACACAATGGGGTGACTGCTCACACATCAAGAGCATTAATGGCTGAACGTGTGTCGCCTTTTCCCAGGCATGTCATTTCTTTGTGAGATGTTGCCTGGCCCCCTCGTTCCCCAGACCTGGCACCATGCTATTATTTTCTTTGAGGACACATCAAAGCAAAGGTCTACATCAAGAAGACCGGCGAAGCGATTCGACAAGAGATGATAGCTATCCTTCGACAAATGGTGATGTTGAACTTTCGAGAGAGGCTCGAAGAGTGCATGTGCCGAAATGGGCATCATTTGGAGGACATTATTCTTCAAACCTGAATTTCGATTCTTGATTACTTAATAGCAAGTTCTAATAAACATGTTCCATGAATAAGTGTCTACTTCTTCTGTCGAGCTGGGTGCCCATTGAAAGTTATCTGGATTGTTGAGATAATTAATTAGGAACATCCATGTGTAGTTTTATCTCAATATTTTCTAGGCAGTTAATGTTTTTCTTGTCCCTTCCTGTGTAGCAATTATTCAGTGTGAGGGGCAGCATCTCTGTGGTCAGGTTATTCTCACATGTAACCAAAGCTGAGTTTGTTGTTTGGCTCTTTTAATGTTTTGGAATTTTTTGATGATTTTTAAATATTATAAGTATATTTTATGTCATTTTAAACAAAATTGTTTTGCCTTTCTAGATATTTGAGAATGGTGGTATAGCCGCCGAAATCACTTGTATCATTGTAAAATGTAAGTGGGTAGACCAGAGAGCTATACATTAATTAAGCTTGTGCTTTGTTGAAGTTGACCTATTACCTAAGTGTTAGGGCTACATTTTATATTGTATGAACAAACAATTGTTAAATGTTAACAGGATTTCTGCAGTCAAAACTGTTTAGATGAGTATGACTGTATGTCCCGCAATCTTCCCGCTGGCGGTCTTAAAGTTGAATCTTGTGGCGTTTGTGATAAAACTCAACTGGTCCAAGTTCAAGTCATAACAACAATGAACACTGTAAATCTTTGTTCTGAAGTTTGTTTCAAGGCTTTTAAATTTGTCAACAAATCAATTTCCCCCTGTAAGTACAATAATTATAAGTTAGGATATTTTTTATTAATTGCTCTATTTTGAGTGATGAAATAATAATAATGTATATAATCAAAGGTATCAAATGTAAGTTAATGCATATATATATTATTAAAATATTTACGTTCTTTTAAAAGATAACGTAATTTTATTTTTAACTTTAAATTTATTTCATTAGTGATTAACTGCTGTTTAAGGTTCTTTTAAACAAAATAATTATGTCAAAAGATTATATTTAATTACAAATTAACAAAAAGAAACTTATATTAATTATACTTGTCTATATTTTTTTCTTCAATGGTCTTCTTTTTGAATCAAATTAACTCTTCTTCCTGGTGCAACTTCTCTTCCGTTCCGCTTCCAGGCCAACAACAAATAACTTACAGAACTTGTTATTTCATCACTTGACTCAGACACATATATCACAGGCTGATCACAAACTAGAGAGAGAATAATTCTGTGTTCTCCTCATAAAACAACAACTATACTAAATCACGGGCCAAAACTAGATGAGTTGGTCTGTGTGTGTTCATCATGATACAACAACAACTATACTATAAAAGTTTTTCCATTATCACTAGACCCGGACACCTATACACTAGGCCGGTCCCATAACTAGATAGAGAATTATTCTCTGTGTGTTTTCATCATCACAACAACCAGTATACTATCTTTTGTTTTTTTTCATACACTCTCACTTGTTTTTATTTGCCTTCTTGATTCAAGGTTGGATTAAATATTTATATACAAACTCAACAATATCTAATATCACAACAATATATTATTAACTATATATTATTTTGTGTTTCAGCTCCATGCTATATGTGTAAAAAGTATTTCGATGCCACTTTGTTAGACAAAGTGACTGTCTTTTATGAAAATGAAATCATCTCTTTCTGCTCGAAGACGTGTATGAACATTAACATCCTTGCCAAAAGAAGAATTGTCGCCTGTAATTGGTGCAAGGTAGGCCACTATACATTTTTTAAAGAATATTTTATTTTTTTATAGTAGTCTAAATATATAACCAGGAAATTTAAGGGTAATTTATTTTCTAGATCTTTTATATATTGTAATTATTATTTTCTTGTTTGTAGGTTAAAAAATACAACTTTGACATGATAAGAAAGAAAGGAATAGATAATATTGTCACCAACTGGTGCTCTCTCAACTGTATGGCTCTGTATCAAGTTTCGAAGAGAACTTCAAGCCTTCGCAAGTAGGTTGCAATTTTATTTATCCGTTTAGCACCAAAAATAATAGGAGGTGCTCTAGTTGTCAAGGCACTAGATATATGTTTTTGTATTATGAATTAAATATAATAGCTAAAGATAAGTTTGATCTATTATTTATTGTGAATATTCATTTTATATTGTTATGCTATTTTAAATTCGAAGAAGTGCAGGAAAAAAATGTGTGAAAAAGTTGTGTAGAGATGCAGCAAGAGTGGGGAGAGGGAGAGTTTGTTTATAGTTACTTGATTAGGGGTTGTGGAGAGATGTAATAAAAAAGAAGCGGTCAGTTTTAGACTTGTTGTGAGAAGAGAGAGTTGAGGAGGATTTGCTGTCGTTTGTGCATGGTCAAACATGTTTGACTCTTGCACTTCATATTCCCTTACACGTGTCAAAACTCATATTACCTCGCAGTATCGCAGGCCATCATAGAAACTCATACATCATACGTGCAGAGTCTACAGGAGGATGGGCAATATTGGATTCGGAGCATCATCAGGACCACAAAACTCAAGGCTTGGATGAATCAAGTCAAGCATTCGACGGAAAATTATTACACAACTCAAAAACTGTAAATGTATCAGATGTTTTATTTTTATTTCTTGCATGTTTGGTTGTCAGGAACCTCACCTGAGATAAAAAGAACAAATTAGAAATAAAATTAATTTTTTTTTATCATTACTAAGATAATAATCTCATAATATATTTTCTGAAGCCAAGTTCGTTAGCTTTTTATGAGACCACTTTCACAGACCGCACTCAACACAATCCCAAGCTAATGTGTACATTTTTACAAAATTGGGTTTTATAAAGTTCTGCGGAACTATGTTTTTTACAAATTGAAACTTACTAGCTACGATGATGGCTGCCAAATGTTAATTGTGGCCTAGTTATTTAGTTTTCTATTAATAATTTTTAGTTGTGGCATATGATCCCACTGTTTTTAGCTTATGATGACCCTCATTTTCACTGAATTCTTTTGAAGATATCCAAAGTTACTTATGTACAAAGTCATTTTATATTTGTATAAAATTATAACGTGTATGTGTAGTTTCAAGCTTCGGTTCTCTTGATGTTTTATTTATTCAGTTAAAATTAAATAATGTTCAATAATATCAATTATGCCTGTAAGTTAGCTGAAAAATAAATAAATACATTAATATGTGTAATTATGGTGAATTATAACTAATAGGCACACCCACACACAAATATCTTAGATCCATTTTCTATTCTCCTTAAAATGAATAAATATTTGAGCAGTTCGAAATCATTTTAAAGCTAACTTTTCATTGGTACTTTTGTTGCAGTAAATCAAATTGTGCCCAATGCTATAAGTATGGTTTACCATGTCTTTACCTTACTATGTCTGATGCTACCATGAGAAATTTCTGCTCTCGGGAATGCGCCGCTAGTTTTCAATCCAATTATAAAGGTCAAACTGGAAGTGACATTTTCCCAACAGGTAAATTATTATTGCATATTAAAATCATGATGTACACTTAATATTATACATAAATATCTAATTTTGTAGAAGATAATTTGTTTGATGCTATTGGGTTTTAAGATGCGATTGTTTTTTGGTTGATTCTCATAAAAGTTATAATTTGTTTGTCAAGCTTGGATCTGGCTAGTACTGATCTCAGAGGAATGTACTAGTCAGGGCAACATAGTGTACCAGGAAAAATTTCCGTGTCAGTCAATGATTGACTGACCCGCTGTGTTACTTCTGAATGATTTGAATAAGTCGTATTCGCCTTACTGCTGATGTTTGGTGTGAATGCATTTGATGTTGAGCTATACATTATGATTTATTTATTACTTAGTTTAACGCACAACCTTATTAAAAAATGCCCTGGCCTACTCTAGCAATGACTTCCAGCATTTTCTGTTATTTCCTCAACTCTATCAAAGGTGACATGCCTTATGACAAATTCCTTTTGTTCACCTGAGATATTTCCAAACACTTTGTTTAGGTTGGGTTAACAATTAGCTGACCTCAGGTGGGTTAACCTCTCACGTTGACCGTTCTATCAACTATGTCAGGTAAATATCAGAATTTATATTGATCTATTTATACAGGTTTATCCAACCTGAATCCCAGTATCTGCTAAGCATTCATAATTGTGATCTGAAGTATTTCGATTGATTCTGTTGTCTTCATGGCAGTTCTTACCAGCAGGGGCCTTGTTATTTTTCTGCCTCGCAATCGTTTCTATAATATCACTCTCATTCAGGATGCATCTCCATATCGTGCTTATCATTTTTTCCAGATTGACCTCTTGTTGGATTTTAGTTTTTTCAGCATCTTCCTTCACTGAACTTTGAGACGCTGCTGGCAACCTGATGATACACATCGTTCTTTTACTTCACAGCTGTGAAATACAACGTGAGACTAATGTTTCTGGCCGTTTTCTTTTTACAATACATGAATAATTGGTTGGAAAATCTGGTCCTTGCCTATTTATCCAATACAATCTCCAAGTTCAATGTTAATATCTGTTTTTAGGCACTTATCAAACAACTTTTCTGAAACCTTATAAAGTAGATTTGTCACCTCATTTGGGGGGAGCTTGAAATCATGCAGACTGCCGTTATAAAACCATCCATTGGTTCAAAAATAGGTTAGTAGATTGGTTTCATCCAAAGACTCTTCCGACTTGTCTCATGTTCGTTCTCATCGTCAATAAAGCCTTTCTCCAGTAGATGTAGGCGGTCATCGCAACTTGTCAAAACTTCCTCTTTCAGTCCATCTGAATGTCTATATTTCCTAGATTACAGTAATGTACGTTCATTTAACTGGTTTATGTGCAGTTGGAATGTAATGTTAAAAAGTTCCATCTAGCAAAAGTATAGACCATTTGTTGGGTCCTGGTATGATCTATTTGATGTTTCCTTGTAGTTCGTCAGGCTAGTATTTCTTGAGGTTTTATAATTAATTGGTTAAGTGTCGCCCATCCAGGAAGGTTAATAGTGACGAAAACCCTTTGGTGTGTAGAGTTGTGACTGTCTGTAAATATTAGGATGGGGTGAGTATTGTCTAATGGGTTGTGACTGTTCTCGTGTGGGTACTGAGCTCGGAACCTTGGTGTGGTTCCTCACCAAAAGGGGCTTCGTACATGAGACCTCCCCTAGGACGAGTTTCCTGGCTGTAGCCACCTACCTCTTCAGCGGTAAGTTCACCAAACAAGTATTTCCCGCCTGCAACATTTGGGATATACCTGAGCAACCCTAGCTAACACTTTCGCTTCCTGATAATTTAGGATTCCACTTGTGCAGAGAAGTGGTCTCTCCATAATAACACTAACAATAATTATAGCACTCAGGATCAGTACCAGTCAGTTCCGGCCTTACAAAATTTAAATGCATTCCTCTAGAAAAAGTTAAATATCTGTATTTCTTTATTAAAATCACTTTCTTTTTATTGCATTTATTTAAAATTAAATTGGGGAAAAAACCTTCGATTGAACCCTTGAAATATTTTGACCATTTGGAATAACCCACTATAACAAAAATCAATTATGTTTTGTTGTTTTTTCTAGGGGGTCCCAAAAGAGTTGTCAGAACGAAAGCTCTTCTGCCTGCAAATTCTGATAAGATAGCTAAGTTTTCTAGTAAGATTGATCTTTGAACCTTTCTCTTTTCTTACTGGAATGATTAATATACAATATGTATCCATGTAAAATTTTTTATAAAAATATTTATGTATTCTGCAGAGCTTAAAAATATGATTGACTGGAAGATTAGTTTATTGTGACTTTTTAATTATTTTTAATGGTACTTATGAGTAATACTGACCACAGAAAGTTAACACTCATCTATACCTTTTATTTATTTTTTATCCTAAGAGAACGATGAAAGATTTGACTCCTTGCTAACTTTTTGTAATACTAACTGATCCAGAGTGAAGAGTCCACTGCAGTGAACAATCCAAACAAACAGACTCTGAACGTTTCTGACGTATTCACTGTTCAGGACTCCTCATGTACTAGTCAAATCCCTCTCATTGAGAAAAACTATACATTGTGAAAGCTCCGCCTCTTGGAACTCCTCTTGTGCTCGCCCTGGGGATGCATAGGCCTCACGATTGTTTATGCTCAATTTGTGCTCGCAGAAGGACCCATGTAGGCCACAATAAAAAATATGATTGTTATGAAAGACAACTTTCGAAATGAGGGATGGTTACTTTTCAACTGTTAAAAAAGTTTTCCTCCAAGAAACAGGGTTGTTCATCCGATCAAATCATGAATCCGTAGTCAAATTTTGGAAATTCATCCCTATGCAAAACCATGTTTTTGAAAATAAATGTGGTATTTCGTGGGATTTTTATATTTTGGTTTAATATTTGAACAAATTGTTGGCGTTATTAAAAAACATAAAACAACGAAGTTCTCAAACTTTTTTTCTTGATAATTACCCACAGATTCACCCATTAACATCTTGTTAATATACTTGTGTTTGGTTGCAATTCTTGCATTTCTTCTCAAATGAGACAATTTGGCACTTAACAGTTCGCTGGTTGAAAATATGTAAACAAGCACAATTCACTATGGATGTACACTAAAAGTGATGCAATCCCACTTCAGGCACCAAGGTCATAAACCGCCATTAGATGCAAATAAACTTTTGTACAAATGTATTCTCAGAAATTAAATTAAATTTGCATTAATCATAATGTAAGTTATATGCTGTTTTAATAGCATTTGACATTTTTTTGTGACATCGCCAACTACTGGATAACAGATGAGTCAGTCAATAAATATATTTATTTGAACCAATACATAAGTATATTACACAAATTTCTTATAAAGGATTAACAAAAATAAAATAAAGGTCTTGATACATCTTTGGCTTGAGTCTCTGCCCAATGGGTTGGCCTAGATGGAAGGATACTGCACCTGAAGATAATTGTAGGCGGTCAAAATATCTCTTCATAAGTTCTTCTATGAGTTGAGTACCAATTCAAACATACGAGTACTGTTAAAAGTAATTATAAACTCACAATTCTTATTTTACTTTTTGACCATGTTTTGTTCTGTGGACCTTTCCATCTCATCTAATTGATTGTTGATTATCATCAATAACTGCGTGAAGCTGAAGAAATAATCGAGAAATTAGCTCTCTTTTTTTTCATTTGTAATTATTTCACTTCTGTCATCTAAGGAAGCATGAAATGATTTCAAGAAAAATTATATTAAAATGTTGTCTGTTGAGTTAGGAATAGGAATACACATAATTTCATAAAAACTGTTATAGTTATCTTAATTTACAAGCAAGTAAGCCTCCTAACTCGTCTAATTAGATTGATATTTTACAAATTTATTAGTTATGAGCAATAAAATATTTGTTTTGTTCTAAATGTCCTAATATATATATATTTATCAATAGTAATTCAAAAGAAGAGAATATAGCTTATATTATCATCCTCACCACTCAGGCGGCCGGCGAAGAGATGCTTATTTATGTTCCATACAGTATTATTGTTAAGTTGGTGTTGCATGTTTTCTCAGTTTATTTCATTGTAGCTAGTTTTTTTTTTCTATTAAGTTCTTTCTTACAACCTTAGTAACTTAAATATGACTAAACTTACGATGTTTTGTAATTTTCATAGAGTGACATTTAGCAATGCACTGTGTTGTTATAAACATGAAATTTGTGACAGTTGAATAATAATAAGCAAAGTTATCTTACGTTAATTAATTTTATTACTTTTTTTTAGAATCTACGTCTAAAGACCCCTCTGCATGCAAGGTGACAAAAGTGAATACTATACTTAAAAAAGCTCCCTCAATATCTGTTGCTACTCAAAGTAAGCAGGTCGATGAAGTTCTTCGTGACTCTCCTTTGGTATTTATTTTTTAAAGATTATTTTTAATATTTTAATAGAAGCAAGCCTTTATTGCTAGTTTTATGAGTTACATGAGGAAACGATGTATTATTATTGTTCATCTTAAGAAAAAAAGTTTATTTGAATATGTTTTTGTTCTGAATCCCTTTTGCTCACTCACTATAATTAAGAGATGTTGATGGCTTTACGATGAGGGGATATGATTAGTGGTTTTACCAAGGGGTGTGATAATAGGCACAATGAAGCCGTTCCAGGGGGGGTTTTGATCACCAAGTCTTTTGCTGATAAGATTTGTTTATTGATCAAATCAAGGTTTTCAACAGATGTTTCGAAATTAATAGGTAATTGATCGGATAGTGTTTTCAGAAAGTATTATGAGCCAATAACAAGACTCTTTCATGTTAAATTCAAGTTTATGGAGCGAGGCTCAGATACCAAGATAGTAGAGGAATTGTGGCTCACTATGTAAAACTTGATCAAAAGGGGGTAAAACTTGTCCTCGAGTAGTTAGTCGTAATGTAGACAAGTAGGACAGCTTAACTTACTGCTCATAACAGCAGGACATTAACACCTACAGTTACATAACGGAAATGTTTATTTCTCATAAATATATGTAAAGAGTACTGTGATTAGTATGACAGGAATGGTGTCGAATTGAGCGTGATAACGGAACAGTTACAGAGTGTGCTAGAACAATGTTAGTCTGAGCTAATTTAAACAAAAATTTGTTGGCTGAAGTTACGAATGCTGCAGTGTTATCCTCAACAGAACAGGTAAAAGCAAAGCAGCTAATCAAACGTCTTTGGAGGTATTTATTGGTTGTAAACCAGATTTATAATGTTTTCCGAAGTTTTTGTTCATGTACTCAAGATTATGAGAAAAAAATGGGATGCCAAGGCTGTAAAAGGATATTTTGTAAGATAAGATGATGAGGCAAAAGGGTGTAAGATTTATTTTTCCGATAAAAACAGAATTGAAATACAAAAAGATGTTCATTTTGTCTTTAAAAATAAAACATGTTTGCTGCAAATACCTGATGAGTCGACTGAAGCTATCACTTATGAAGATATTTTCAATAGACCTGATACCGTTAACCAGAAATTAGCTGTAAAAGATGAACTAAATGCAATGGTTGAAAATGAAGTCTGGAAAGTTGTGATGTTACCTATTAAAGAACAGATCATAGATAGCAGATAGATATTAAAAATTAAAGGAATGGACAATATAAAGCTAGATTAGAGGCTCAGGAATGTTTACAAACTGATATTGATGAGTCTGTTAATATTCTCCTGTGGCAAAAATCATGTTATCATTAGCAATCAAAAAGAACTTAATAATACACCAAATAGATGTGAATAGAGCGCTTTTAAATGGTGGACTGAATGAATCTGTATATATAAAGGTACCACAAGGACGTAAAGGCAATTCTAAAAGTGTTCTAGAGCTGAAAAAGGCAATCTATGATTTGTAGCAAGTGCCAAAATGTTGGCCTGAGTGTCTCTGCAAAGAACTTAAAAAAATGCAATTCCGTAAGTCAAACTGTAATAAATGTTTGTTTATTAAAAGGAATTTGTTTCTTATTGTATATGTTGACAATTTACTACTGATAAGAAAAAAGAAAATTTAAAAGGGACATTGAAAAATATTTTCAGTATAAAATATGTAGGTGAGGTTAGTTAATTCCTTAGATTTAACATTGTAAGGGCAATGTACCAGCTACGCTTTGATCAAAGAGACTTTAATAAAACTACTAAGAAATTTGATCTTGAAAATTGTAAGAATATAAGAACACCTATGGTAAAAGATTAAGTTCTGTCTGCAGAAGTTGAAGAAGAAACCAAACAGAGAATTGTTTGTAACATGATTGTACATAATGAATCCCAGTAGACCTGATAGCAGTTCTGCTGTCAATTATATGAGTCGTTTCAAAGATAGTCCTGGTGATAAACACTACAATTACCTACTTAAAGTATTGAATATTTGAAAACCACCCAAGACTCTAAATTATTTTTTACAAATAGGAGTGATGAACCCTTGAGTTGTGATGAGGACTCCAGTTGGGCAGAAAATGTACAACTGTATTAGTTATTAGTGTTCAGTAATCTTGTGCAGTATAATGTATAATACATAGCATTGCGTGAAGCCACAAGAGAGTTAGTTTGGATCAAACAATTGTTGAGCGAAATGTATGTTGATGTCAAAAGTCCCAAGATAATCTTAGGTATATAAAAGTGGCCAGTACAGAGCTGGGAACCAAACATACAAAGCATTTCGAGGTGAAATACCATTACGTAAAAAAATAAAATTAGTGACGACACAATTGAAATAAATCAGCTGGACAGTGATGAACAGACAGCAGACGTAACAGATTTACCAAGGCTTTGAGCACTAGCAAATTTACTGAATTTAGACAAAATTTAAATTTTGGAAACTGATGTACTTTCATCCATCTAAACTGAACTTGATGATTTTTTTTAAAGCATCTTATGTTGACCTTTTTGGATAATTTCAACAGTTGAGGGGGAGTGTCAATAGTATGACTAGGAGGAAAAAGGGGGTTTTTTAAAGAGGAAAACTTATTCTGGTTACATCTTTAAAAAAATATTAGAAGTTGATGTAAATTTGTTAATTGTTCTATTTACAATAAATTTTTGTTAATGCAAACAATACTGGTTCTGATTAGCGAGAGTGCGGCTGTTTTTGGCTGTAGGTTTGAATAATTGAACAAAGTGGTGGAATGATACTTTTTTTGTTTAAAGTTACCAATTTGTTGATAATAATAATAACTGAATTTAACAATTAAGTCCTTCAAAGTACAGAGGATGCCTGAAGAAGCAAAACATTGACTTATTAAAAGTGATTATATAAATAAAAAATAATTAAGGAAAGGCTGTCAGCTTATCCCAGAACATTATTTTTAGGTTTATAGTTGAGGCGTAATTAGTATTTGATGATGGTTGTGTGGGTTCCTGAAAGTGTTTTTACTTAGAAATAAATCTGTTGTAGAAAGACAATCTAGTGTAGTGACCTTGTAATAGTAATAATTGTAATAAACGAACATTAAAACCACAACTCCTCCAAAATTGTTGTTAACAGATAATTAATATGATTTGGCTTTTTGTTATTACAGAATGTTCCTCAGGTGGCGGCAGCTACAAGCAATGTATTAGCTCTCCGAGCTATAAATCCGGATGTTAAAAATGCAAAAGTTCAAGTCTATATTCATCAATCGGAGAAAGGTATCTCTGTAAAACCTGTTAGATCTACCAAAAGCGTTCAGACAGGTGTGATATTTTTTGTTTACCATCATTACTATATTTTAGGCTAGAGATAAACTCAGAGAAGAGTTTCAATAATATGATGTGATTGTATTAAGAAAAAGTACTGCTATTAATTCTTCACAATAAATTTATTGTGACATTTTAGTAGCAGTTAATTTACTTGAAAATTTATTGTCCTTAGTATTGATAATTTTTCTAAATTAATTAAGATTTCCTTTACTTTGTACTGTTCTTGTCTCGAAATTTCTTTGTCTGATTTTGATTGCTCAACTTATATAATTGCAATGATATAGCCAAAGTTACTCCTGGTATAGATCCCATTATTATTAATAGTGATATTCAATATCAACTCGAACACTTCACATTTATTAATCTGGGAAATAGTTTAATAAAATTTTGAGATACAAGATTTGCCCACTAATTGTTTTTTTAAAATTCAATATTGATATATCATCTTTCGTTATTTTCAGATGAAATCACAGAAAAAGGACCCATACTGATACCAGTTCCAGTTCCGATCTATGTTCCTGTTCCATTAGCGATGTACTCCGTTCCTGTACCTACCCCTTTCCCTTTCCCCATCCCAATACCTGTACCCATCATAATACCGACTACAAAAGGAACAGCTGAAGAAATATTTGCTGATATAAAGGTACATTATCTATATTAATTAATTATTTTTTTAGCGTTAAAGGAGTTAAATTATCATAAAAATTTATCGGTGTATTAGGTTATTTTTTCCTAAGAGAACACAAAAAAAAACACAATTTTTTAAAGATTATTTGATGAAAAGCCAAACATGGTAATAATTATTAAGAAATTTTTCTTAAAATGATTTTTAAGGTACATTCAGTCTATATGTTACACTCCAGTTTTAAGAAAAAGTAATGTGTCTGAAGCATGGGTGCTTCATTTATTGGGAATAAATGCAGTAAGTTCTAATTAATAGTTTGAATTGAAGCCTTACATGGTGCTGTTTCACAACTGGAGGTATGTACCTAGGCTTTGATTCTATCCGAAGTTCACGCGTAACTTCGCATGTGAATTGCATGTGATTTAATTTCTATAACAAAAGCCAGTTCATTTTCAATCCTATGTAACCGTGTGTGCAAAAGAACTCGACTGCTCCAGTGATTTGCACCCTTAAACATGCAGATAACACCAAATAAAAATAGTGAAACACATCTTGGATATTGAAATTTTTTTAATCAAAAACTGAATTTAAAAAAATAAGTTATTTTTATAAAAAATATAACTTGAGGGATGTTAACTATGAAATAATAAAGTTTTTACTTTGGTAGTGAAGCTGATGACATGATGCTAAAATGGCATAGTACATGAAATGGTCTCATAGTAACAATTGATGACATTCATGTTCTCAGTTAAAGCTTTTCTGTTTACACGTATTATATATGATTCTATCTATAGGGTAAAATATAGTAATTTTATTTACAAGTAATTTAGAAAATAAGTACAGTATACAAAAATTATTAAGTCAAATCTTTTATAAATTCACTGTAATATTAATTTAATTCAGAACTTCATTATAAACAATGGTTTTAGCTTCACTTCCAGGAGAAGCAAGAAGAAATATATTCTTGACCAAGGATATTAAAGCTGTCTGTGGGAGAATCTTATAGCCACTTCCCAGTACTTTGCCCCTGAGACCAGTTTATTGTGGTGGAAAAATCAAGTCTTCCTCGGCATTGCAATCTTTAAGTTACAAGGGAGATCTGTTGAAATGAGTGGTATCTGTGGGGTGAAAATGTTTCCCCTTGTTGCTTCCTGTTTAGGTAGTCGCTTCGGTTATGTTATTCAGCATCTTCTTTATAACCACCTTGTGGAGCTTTGCAGGAAACTTGGAAAACTTGTGCAAAGTTTTGGTGGGCTGAGGTTCAATAGTAAAGTAATTGGAGAATTATGGTGCCAATCCAGCCGGATCAAGTGAGTTTAGGAACTCTAAGAAAGATGGGACATTGACGACCCTATCGGGAGCATCAGTACGTATCTCATTGACCCTGGAAACTATGGATTCGACACTAATATTGTTTGTTTTATATATCACCATTCTCATTCCATCCCCATCCCTAGGGTAGCGGTATTGGGACTGTCAATTTCCATGGTCTTTTTTTCCAGATTGTAAGGCATATGTTTACCAAGTTTAATGTAAACTGGTCCAGGCATCAAGAGTTATGCTGGAATTTAAGTGCACACATTCATTCACTTTAAATATATACATAATACACTTAGTTTATACCACTGATAATTGTTTATTATCTTTCTTTTATTCTTATATTAATCTTATATCATTCTTCTTACTTATATTAAGTTTATTCTGATTTACTTAACAACTCATAAAATTCAATACTTTTAAAAACTAAAAATATCAACAAGAACATTCCAGTTATGATTTACTTCTCACAGCATGGAGTCCTAGCTCATGTTACATTTCATTTCTAAAATTTTAATTGATTTAATCGTAAAATGTAAACAGAAATACACCATTCACGTGCAATATTTGTACGTTTAGAAGAATCGAGAAATCATCTAGCTAAGGTTGTTAAATTGTGTAAAGGTATGCATATAAGATTTTATTTAATGCACCATGAATATAACATAATGGACCTGAAAATAAAGCTCTTGAAACTTAATACAAGTCCATCTGTGGTAACAATTCTGGAAAATTGTGGCAGGAGATTATAAGGAGATAATAACAAATAGGAACATTTCGAGTACTTATCTCCAGTGAAAATAATAAGTGAATTTTTATGGTAATTGAGGAATATATCCGCTCATGTCACATGTATGAGGCACATTGTCAATTGAGAATGATGCTCGAATTGGTATAGACATCACAAGAGGCTTTCAGCAGAAAAGACCCAGACAAATTTTAAATCAAGAGGATGAAGGACAAATAGAAGGAAACTGGTTGGATAGGTGCATCTGGAGATCGGCTTAAAAAAAGTAACCGTTTATTGGCATGTCTTTTGAATAAAAGATAATATTTAATGGCAGTATTGGACATGAAGAATTTGCAGCTCTTTAAAGATGCCTACCTATTGTGACAATTGAGAGAATGAAATGACAAACTTTTGTTTTTAATTGTCCCTTAGCTTTTATGTTTTATCAAGATGTTAATATTAAATTTTAAAAAAACAACTAAATGTTGTTTTATTGTACCCATTTATGATAAGAAAGGCAGGCCATCCCATTGGTTCCAATTCGATAACGGACATTCCTACCATGAAACAATTATTCTAACCAGTAATATATTCAAATACTATTAGGATTTCTTAATTTAAACGCCCATGTTTATTTTGGGAAGGAATTCTTTTATTTTTTCTTGGAAAGTTTATAACCTCCAGTAACCTCCCCCTCAGTTGAAAGGTGTTGTTTACTGTGTTCCTGTAAAAGCTGGAAATATTTACAAGGAAGAGTTGTGAAATATGATTGTAAATCCTCTTTAGTTTTAATTGTATCTTATAATTATTAAAAATAAATCCTTCTTTTCCCTTTTAATCATCTAATACATTGTCATATTTTTTAAAATTCAAAATAATGAATGGGAATCGAAAGACAGCTGGGAAATTCTACTGTCAAGGGATTAAAAGTGAACTACTGGCTTACATTAAAAGTTATGTTATGGAAATAAGCACTCTTTTCTGTTGTTTATTTATGTATTAAAAACTTAACCATAGTTTGAAACAGAAGTTGTCTCAAGTCATTACAGCATCAGTATGTTTAAGTTATTTGTCATTTCTCTTATAGAAAATCCAGGACAAGATGCCTGGAAATCCTTTTGAAGCAGAGCTTCTTATGATGGCTGAAATGGCCGAAGGTCAGAAGAAATCCTCAGAATCAAAAGGGATCAACTCTGCTGGTTAGTTTTGTTTACATGTTCTTAAATAATAAACTCAACCATTTTAATTATGCATTATTATAGTGAAGAAGACATGTTGAGTATAAGCAAAGTAAATATTCTTAAAAGTAATTACATTAAGTTATTTGCTTTAATAGTTTGTTTTATGCAGGAAATTTAGTTGCCTAATTGTTCTATAAACATAAGGTGTTGTGAATCTTGTGCAGTCTAACAGTGTTAAACATTATTTGTAAATAACATTAATCACAGAGAGGTCTTATGTGTAAGCAGGTAGGTGCTGTGCAATTTTGTGTGTCTTGGTCAAATTTGGTCGAAAGTACTTCCTGTCTTCTACAATTTTGAGTGGATGATATACAGGGCCTTAATGTGTGTTTAATTTCAATTAGTTTTTGTTTTCAGCCATATCTTTCCATTAAATTTTCATGTTATTTATTTAGAAATAGTTATGACTTTTTATGTGATCAGTATTTGCAGCGCAGTCAGCTGTTTTTTAATTTTTCTGCATGAGTCCAATTTCATATGAAGCAAAATTTAGATTTTTAAGTGTTGAATAAGATGTACGATTGGATGCCTTAAATAAGAGACAATAATGAACTTAGTGAATTAGTACATTGTATGTGTTTCCAATGTTGAATACTTCTCTTACTTAGCTGAAGATAAATAATCCCTGTTGATTTAGCAGTGAATGAACTAGCTGAAGGTAAATGAATAGTTTCAACAACTGGTACTGACTGCACACATTCCTGTTTCATAGTCCCCCACATCTCTAGAAATAATTATGTAATTTTTGTATTTATTCATTAGTTCATTGAAATGCGGCTCCTTACATGGTTTTATTTTTTTATAGATGCTGTTGCCACCTCTGGACAGAAAAGAACTATTGACGAATTAGATTCCGGTGATGGGCCACCTGACAAAAAAAGGAAAGAAGAACCAAGGCAGAACGTTTTAGATAGCACAGTACACCATTTGGCTACATCTCGGCTTAGTATGTCGTTAAAAGTATGTATTTTATTTATGTTTACTTATAGATATTTTCAGAAAAGACGTGATATAACCATTTATGCATTAGTGTTGCAGTTTAGTTTCATATAGAATGATCAATTTTATTTTAGGAGACTTTAGGGGTGAGTGCTTGGAAACACTATGCTTCACAAAGTGGAGAGCATGTGGACCTCCTTGAAATGAGGCCTGGTGAATTAGCGCAAGCTTTGAAAAGATTCATTCAAAACGCCCGAATTCCTGGGGAAGGGAATTACACTCCTGATCAGAAATATTACCTAATGCTTGGTATGTATGATTTTATATTATTTTAACGCAATGTTGTATTGAAAAACCTAGGAAAAGCATTTCCCTTCTTACAAGTGTGTTTAATGCAGCATGCTTAAAGCTGAGATATTTTCTGAAAAATACTGGCAGTTATTGTTATACAAAACAAGTCTGGGGAACTAAAAGACAATGCTTCAAGCTATCAACTGATACTCAACACAGCCTTAAAATTATTAGATAAAAATATTATAACATATTTTGAAAGGACACCTCAATGATGCTTATATTGTTCCATCCCACCAGTTTGGCTTTAAAAGTTGTTATTCAGCCACCAACTCGATACGTCAAGCACCTGAATCTATTTCCAAGGGATTTGAATATAAACATTACATTAAGTAAAATAAACACACCTTACTAGACATAGGATCAGTATTCCACACTTTCTGGCATGATGGTCTGTTATATAAGTTGTCTATTGCCAATCCTCCAAATTATCTTCACAGCATCGTCATACAATCATTTTTGTTTAAAAGATAATTTCATGTCCATGTAAATATTACAATTAGAAAATCAAGAAGAACTAATGTTTCTCAGGTAGCTGCACTGAATCCTCTATTTTTTAATTTATTCTGTTACAACTTTCCTGTACCTACAACATTGACCCTGTCGATGTTCACTGTTGACATCCTAATTCTGTGACATAGGAAAACCATTGAAGCTTTTGTAACAGAACTTTAGGAGTCAGTCAACTAAGTATCCTATCCTCCTGGTTAAAAAAAAACATGGAAGCTACAACTTCAAATCCTTCAAAGTGTGAAACTTTTCACATTTCGCACATCATCAAGGTAGATTAAGATTATTAATCGTTCGGAACACTAAGGACTGGAGTGTTTGCTACGTTGTCATATATCTAGCCGTATGACTTAAACTTAGAACAAAGCACTACTACCTAAAACAACCCCCCAATATGCCTTATGTTGCACTACTCCAAGTTGGGATGGCTTTGTGGCTGCACCCTTCTGCTTGTCCCCAAAACTCGCTTGGATCCCTCCTCTTCAATACTATCATGGCTAAAAATCCCCTGTATATGGACAACTTCCTCCGGTTCAAATCAGTGAGGTAATCCTACAATACTTGATCCTACCCTTCTGACCTCTATTTCCTTTCTTCTTCACAAATCTACTTCCTTTAACTATTCTTTTCTTATCCATGCTACAAACCTTTGGAACTCTATGTCCATCAATATCTGTCACGAATTTTTTCACACTCTTTCAAATTTCACACCCCCAATCATTAAATCGAGACTATACCCGTTTCTTATCTCTCTCCAATCTAATAATTCATAATTCTTGGTTATTATTCTGTTAATTTATTTTGCATTCATCCTAGCAACCTTTCATGTTCTTTCCCTTCTTGTGATAATTTCTGTTTTATTTATTTTTTTCAAATCTATACTTTTTTGTTTCAATCACAGTAATTTTATATGCACATAGCCATGGCACTTCGTGTTGTACATTTGTACGTAGTATGGATTCATAAGCTTATCAAATCTGTTTAATGCTATGTAATTTTTTTTTTTGGCTAGACTATTGTATTATGTTCCTTGTTGTTATTCTTAGACTGGCAACAACACTGGAACTATGTCCCAGAATAAAGTTCTTTTTTTTTTAATTTTATTTCATTTCAATATCTCAACAAACCGACCGAACTATCAAGATTAAGACTGTGCAATTATCTTCAGTGGCCAACCCATCCAGATGGGATGCTCTCTAGCTAAGAATGTGTCAAGATCTTTAAATTGTTCTTATTATTTTTTTTAATTATTCATTTTTTTCTTGTTTAAACATTTATCTAAATAAATAAATTTTATTAAAATTGTGATATTTTATAGCTATCACCATTAATTACAAGCTACTTCTAACGAGGTATGTCTATTGAATAACTAACCTTTATTTACTGGCATTAAAAATTTAATGTTTGTCCCCTTCGATATAATCCTCATTGATTTGCACTAATACATTGAATAAAGTGTATTGTTTCCTTTTGTTTTGTTGTTTGTGTCTAAGGCATGGAGCTAATCAATTTCAGTCAGTTGTTTCAACAAATCTGCCGTTTACTTCTTTACTGGGTTAATTAATTCTAAATGTGCCCTTTTAAGTAATAATTTAACTTTTGCAAAAATTCTCAAGATGCTAAATTGGGTGAATATGAAGAATGTTCAAGTGTGGGTGGTATTATGATTTTTGGTCAAAACTTATTCTCATTATAAAACCCTCTTTCCGCAGTTGCTGGAGTCATTTCTTTCTGACTTTTTCAAAACTTCCTTATGATAACGCTGGTATTTTTGGTATATTTTTTTCTAAAATTACACTGTTGCTATCGAGCAAAAGCAATGAGCATCCATTGCTTTGAATTTTGAAGAGAATTTATCATTATTGGTGGGGGTGTTTTACAGTGCATTGACTGCTTTTTGGTTTCAGGGGTATTAATGAAAGAGGTTTTATCTGCAGCAAGCTACTGTGGAATGCCTATACAATATTCCTTGCGACGTTCTTTTTGAGCTTATGGGAGAACAAATCTTTCGTCATTCCTCTAACAAAGTTTTTCACGCAGTGTCTTTGTAAATGTTCATGAATCCAGATATCTTTTGAACAATTTGACTACTAATTTTGTCTACGCTTTCTTTGGTTCTTGAAGTGCTTGGTCGTCATCCAAGGCATTCATCATCTTGTCATTCTTTTATCACTTGCTGAATCTTTTGGGTAATTCACAACACGACCCACATAACCTGTAATAAGTATTTAACATTCTGTTAGTGTTTAGTGTGATTTCACTAAAAAATTTCAAATTTACATGTTCTTTTGAACTAGATTGTTTTTTAATTTTGTCATGATGGTTCGGCATGTTCAAGGTTTCTTGTACTTAGTTATAACCGATTCTGATTGCTGTTGTTATAATGGGCGGACAGTTAACAGTCTTGCTATTTTATAGACATAGCTCGTATTTGTTAGCTAAAGAAAAAAGACAGTGCCTTGTTTGTATCCAGGACGTCTTGCTTTCCTGCTAGTTGTCCTTCCATTCCAGCTAAGCTATCTCTGCGATCCATTAGGCAAATCGATGCGCAATCTCTTTAGCTGGTCTCGTATTTCCTCAGACAAATTTCCAGTCCTAATTTTGTAAAGGAGATTAGTCTATTTATAGTTACTGCTGCTTTCTATTTATTTTTTGCTTTTTATGGCATTATAAGTCAAATTTTTAACATTTACCAACTACATATTAATAATTAAAACAATTATCAAAGCGAAAACTTCTCACTATCATTTATATTTAATCTTAAAATAAGACTTAGAAATAAACAAAAATTTAATATAAGTTTGACAAAAATAAATTTATTTAATAATTTGAAGCTTAAAATCTCTGATTGCTTCCTATATTTCTATTGATAAATATGGAATGAATTTGTTGAAGTTATGTAAAGAAATAAAAAATTATTAATAATTACAGTGTTGTTTTATTTGGATGTCTTCTTGCATCAATACCACATTGATTAATTAATTAATTTGCGGTCGCTTGTATGGGCTCCTAAATATTATATATTTTGTATTGTAACTAACTACCTTTGCTTTCTTTTTTCACATATATTGACTGATGCTCGCTACACGCTGCCAACTGAAAATATATACATATATAACAAATGATATAAGTTGTGGTTTATAATTATACCATTCCACAATCCGGCGGTAATCTTTTTATTTGAACTTTTCTATGTCCAAGTAACAACTGACATTCTCACATGAAGCAACTGACTCTAACCCCCTAGCTAATATAGTATAGGCCCCATTGCATTGTCCACTGACATGACCTGAAGTCTCTCTAATATACATTTCCTCATATAAAATAACATTGCCACTATTACAATGAAATATGTATTTAAATACTACTTATATCTTTTATGTTATTAAAAAGATATATTACTACAATATATTATGGTTTATGTTATTAAAATATATTAGTTTACAATTTGTAATTAGTTATGCTTAATATTGTTTTAGGGATTCAATATTATTTGGAGACAAATGGGAGGATTGATAATATATTTTCTGATAAACTCTTCGACCCTTTTATTGACGCTCTGAATGAAGAAGCGAAAAAGTTCCAGGAAAAGTTTGCAAATAGTAAATAAATTTTTGTCCATTTTATTTATTTTTGGAAAGCGAGTCAATTTTGTTTTAAACGAATGTTTCATTTCTAGGCGACAACGTTATTACGAGAGTTGAAGAGGAACATCTTTGGGAGTCTAAACAGGTCGGACCTTATTCACCTGCCACTCTTCTTGCGACATTAGTTTATTTTAATACGAAATACTTTAATCTAACAGTGAGTAATCAAATTAAATATCGCTATTACGAAAACCATTAAATTTTTAGTTATGGAAAGCTTTTACTGATTCATATAATTTAATTTGCAGACTGTAGAAGAGCACATGCAGTTGTCGTTTTCACATATCATGAAACATTGGAAGAGAAATCCTAACGCTACACCACAATCACCAACCAACAACACCAAACCTTCCAATGGATCTAGGAATGTTCTCCTTCGATTTTATCCTCCTCAATCCTCTTTGGGTATTTTATATATTCATAAACGTTTTAAAAGTTATTTTTAATAGCGAGATTTTATAGCTCAATTAATCGATAAAACTTTTAAAAAAATTTTCATTTGCAGATGCTCCAAACTCGAAAAAGAAAAAAGTTTATGAGCAAGAAGCTAATGAGGTTGATCCTCACAGGTGTCCAGTTCACCTCTATGAATTTTATTTATCTAAATGGTATGCACACTTAACTTCATTGCATTGTATTGTTAGTTCGAATTTTACATATCTTCAGGGCATAACTGGTAGATTATATATCGTCTTAAATGTCATGCTACCCTGATTATCTGCCGGTACTTTCCTATTATTCCGGATCACCCGTTTAGAATTTAGACCACAAGCGTCTTCTGTTTGAGTTCTGGGCTCAAGAATATTCTAAATAAAGATCTAGGCACATCTGAATCTAAAGAAAGAAAAGGATTATCTAATAATAGGGAAAATACCAATATTTGACTTGAGAGTAGACAAATGCTTTATTTCCAAAGTTATATATGAAAAAAGACATAGACGTTGTCTTCCTGCGGAGCATACTCTATAATTAGATTATTTACAAAATATAAAAATAATTGATTACAATCAAAATTTTATATACAAGATCTTCAACAGTAGAACACTATTAGAGATAAATGGACAGGAGGACCTCTATTGGTTTGGTACATTTAACCTAAACCTGTAGGCCTTTTTGCCCACCCCAATATTATGCCTCTATGCTACTGTTCTTTCTGAAATCTCGGTAAATGTGAAGTTATGTTCTAATAGAATCTTATCGTAGTGTAAGATATTAAAAAAAAACCTTAGTTTGCCGAGTGCTTCACATTCTCCTAAGAAGTGTTAGGTCTCCTATAGTCTATTTTTATTTTAAACATTTAGTTAAAAGACATGGGGTTCTGGAATGCACCTATTAAGTATAGGTGTCGGCTTGATCTGCATTGTCCGGTCGATCTCTGCTATAAAAGTTATGTTTTGCCGCCTGCAGTTTATTAATTTTGAGGATCTGTTGATTAGCTTGGCCTGTCTAAAGCCGATCCCAAAATAGGCAGAGATAGATGGACAGGCCAATGGCGGCTGGCTCAGGATGAAAGATAGGCGAATCTGCTTCCCTTGCCTATGTGCCCAGGAGTCCAGTAACGGCTGACATTTCTCTTCGCTGCAAGGTCAGTTACTAGGGGCGATTTTGGTTCACTTGCGGCAATTAGCAGATATTTATGCAGTTGGCTTATTGCCGCGGTAATAGTTTTATAAATCTCCGTCTGAAACACAGTAGTATGTCTCTACAGTGGTTGGTAGACGCTATTTCCTTTATGGGAAATATATGCATCAGCCCCAGGATGATCTGAGTAATTTCATGTATGAACTGTCCTTGTGCAACTTTGAGCTGTCAGAGGGTGGGTTATTCCTCTCTCCCTAACCTAAATGCCATTGCTTGGTTGTGTAAAGGAGCTTTAGTTTGCTGGGTAAGTTTATATTGCAGGATATTAATTGTTATTAACCATTAAATATTTAATGGGAGTTTTATTGAGATTCAGATCATAATCCTTAGATGTTGAAAGGTCCGTTGTTAAATGTGTGGAAATTCGAACATCTTTTCTTTATCGACGTATTGCCAATTCAACACACGATTTTATAATATAATTACTATTCTGCTTATTTGTTGGTCTTAAAAATAATTCAAATTTTTAGCTCTTATGTAATCTTGCTGTTTGTTTTTTTCTTTATTTTTAGAAAAATTATGTGTATTGCCAGTGAGTAAATATGCTAACTGTATGTTGTTGTTTTTTAGCCCTGAAAGTATGAAGTCAAGAAATGATATGTTCTACTTGAGTCCTGAAAGGTCATGCGTTCCCGATTCACCGATCTGGTATTCAACATCACCAGTCGAGCCTGAAGTGCTGGACCGCATCCTTAATAGATTTAAGATGGTGAAAGAAATCAACCTTGCTATACTTTCGGATGTATAGTATGTCTGCCTGTTGCATGTGAAACATGTATCTTTTTCTTTTAAATGTATATATAAGTTGAACGAATCAAATGGTATTGATTTGTCCTATAAATTTTTTTACCTACATTTCATGAATGAGTCTTTAGAATGAGCAGCTGTTACCTTAGCCGAGAGAAGATTTGTACAAAGATGTTTTATTTATGAATTTTTACATCGGAATACTATGTACTATAGGAGTTTCTGATAGGCTCATGCAGACCTGTTCTCCACACTTACGTCCTCTCTTTACATAGCTGTATAAAATTAAGTGAATGGAGAGCGTTATTTCAAGTGTAATGACACTACATGTGTATATTTCTTTTTTTTATTATTGTTTTTGTCTTTGTAAATAATAATTTTAGAATAAATCATTTTATATATTTTCAAATTATTTATTTTTCCTTTTTGATGGCTGTAAATATGTTAGATTAGTGTATTTTTGATAAACTATTCTGAAAAATGTTTCCAATATTTATAAGAAATTACTGAATTGTTTGAAGTTTTATTTGTATGTATTAATTTTGATATTAAATATTTCTGTTTGAAAGATATGAACATATATATGTATTTTGTATATAGCACAGATTATAATTTCATTTGAAAGAGTTAATTTGGTAAATATATTGTTATTTCTTTGATTTTCATTTCGTTTTTGAGCTCTGAATTATAAACAAAAAAAATAAAGTTTTTCAACCTATATAAGAAACAATTGCTTCAAGTTTCAACACCTTGTATGCAATTTATGGCTAAAACAAACTACTAAAATTCGATGTAATAAGAAGGTTCTTGGATAAAATTGCTTAAAGTAAATTTTATTTCACTCAAAGCTCCTTTATAAAAGTAAGTATATCTTCCCACTTTAAGTTTATTTAAAGTTACAAAACTCGTTAATATTATTTCTGGTACTTCTCCTCAGCCCTTGCTTAACCTAAGGTTAAAAATGTTCAAATCGTGCAAAACAAACTATAAACCCAGAAGATTAAGGTTAATAATTAAATATAATATCAAAAACAAATCATCAAAATTAGGGTCTCCATGCCCCAATTGATAAATGAGGCTCTTAACAGATTATAATGAATGTGGTACTATCACTGTCCAGTCTTATATGAACAATTGGCCAATAACTCCCTGAACAAAAACAGGCACCAACATTTTTTGAGGTATTTAACTGAATTTATATTTCAGATTTGTAAATGTTAGTTAAAGAAATTACCGAGATATCTAATTTACCCATCATGACTAAAATAAAAAAATCTATAAATTTGATAATTCACTAATGCACATAACTGCTGAGTAGGTTTATAGATAAGTAAATAATGTTAAAAGGAAATCTACTGTAAAACACAGGTAATAAAACTATATAACTTACTAATATTTATTTATTATAAAAACTATTTCCTATCTTTAAGTTTCTTAAATTTTTGATGGTGCTTGTATTCTTTCTTATACTTGAATTTCTTCTTTTCAATAATTTGTACATATCTCTTCTTAATACTTTTCTTAAATTTAGCATCGGCTAATAGCTCGTCAACCAGTGTACTCTTCCTTGATTTATTTGGCAGGCGGCTGTTATAGAAGTCCGCAGGTGAATCGACAACAGTTCCAATCTGTAACAATAATAATTAATTAGCTTGTTTATTGAACATTACAAAGTGGGCGATTTCCATCGTCTGTCAATAGGAAAAAATGTAACTCTTGAAGTTGCAATATAAATAAGAAACAAGCATCAATATTAGTTAGTTGTCCATTTGTTTCGTTCAAAAGAAGAGCTAAAAGCTAACATCGTGCCAAGTAAATAATGTATCATTAACAAAATCTACTATCGTGATTAATATATTTTTAGCTTCATGAACTGTATTACGGTTAGATGGGAATCCATCCAAATTATTTTCAGCTTGTCTTGACCTCAAAAATAAGATGTTTTGACAGGTGAAACCCAATATATCTTTATCATACATACTTTTATTTTTTTCTTCAAATGTTTGTAATCATATTAAGTAGTACTCTAGCCTGTAGTCACCATCATGAAATTAAGACGAAGGAGCAACTTGGCAGGGTGTTTCCAAATAGGGCTGGCTGGGGGACTAATCACTTATTGCTTTTAATGATTAACATTATCCAAGTAAAGGGATCACGTAGATAGAAGAGAAGTAGTCCACAGGGCTAGCCATGTATTGTGGGTCTCGAGCATATAATTTCATGAATGAAACTATAATAGTTTGTATAGATATCTATTCTGAAGAAAATCATACAAACTATAATAAGAGACAGGACTTGGTTCATGATTAGCAAAAAAAAACACCTATGCCACAACTTCTATATAAAAATCATGTTTGTGATTGAGTCACTTGTAGGCCCATGATATACTTAATAATCAAGTTGATTGAATAAGCAAAACCTGAAAACAACAAGTTTTGAGGGAATTTCAGCCGAAGAAAGATACTTCAAGCATATTCTTCAACTATCATAATTTAATTTAAGAAGTTGGTCACAGAAGGGGTTTAGAAATCATCAGATAAAGTAATACCATAGCAATGAACTTGATGTTTTCTTTAAATTTACAAAACTAAGGGACTGATTTTAATTAAAATTTATAATTTAAATACCTGAACATTTTCCATTTTATCTTTGTTTAGATTCCTCTTATAAAACCGTTTTGTATCCAGAGCAGACCTCATTCTTATTACTTCCAAATCCTTCATAGTTTCTTCAGGTAACTTTCGTTTAATTTTCTGGGGCTGAAAATAAATACATTATTGTATTTTTTGCCTAATTTTTAGAAAAAGAAATATAATCATCACCTATAATAGCAAATATATAATTCTCACCTTCTTGTGTTTGTTGGTATTGTACATTTCAAATGGCAATTTGTGTTTTGTTTGAAATCCATTTGAAATGACACTGTTTTTCATCATCTCTTCGGGTTCAACGATACCGTTAAATCGTTCGCCATCATCCAAAGAAAGATAAACATCGTCAAAAGAATACTCTGTCTCTTTCATTTTTACAAAACAACTATAGCAGACTCACACACATAACAATAAACACGTGAATGTAACCTGTGGTGTAACCTAACCATAGCAGCGCCAAAGAGACTATAAACCCATCCTCATATTCCTATTTTATATATGTTAGTGTGTTATTTATTTTTACATATTATTTATGTGCATTAATATTTTGTGTAACTTATTGTATTTAAACAGCCAAATTTATACGTAAAATTATTTTTTAAGTACCTGCTTTCCTCTATTTGCTAATTTTAAAGCCGTAACACATTACAACCATTAACGCTATCAATGTCACCCTTAAAACTAAATTCTACGTGAATTATTGTTTAGTACGATGAAAATGCCACTTCTAACAATTAAATAAACTTTTGTGACTAAATGTGATTTATTTAACTTTCGGAGACTTATCTTGCACAAAATACAGTGAACTAAGATTTTTTAAATTTCAATTATTTTATTTCAATTGTTACAATACTTTTATAAAGTTGCTAGGCACGACACCAGAGTACCTCTAAACTAAAACTATATCTAATTTAGCATCGTGAAATAAAATTTGCTTTAATTTACCTAGTTACTTAGGACTAGGCTAGCATCAAAAACATAAAACCTTGTGTTACTGGAATGCTTTGTTCGTGAGAGCATACTTACAGAGTGAGAATATATTATACAGAATCGCCAAGGTAAACCCCAATATTAGCGTAATTATCTTACTAATACCTGCAGATAGTGTAATGTTTTTCAATTCAACACTAGGTCAATGGACTTCGAAATAAGAGAGGAGAGGGTGTGAGAGACTGTTTTTTTCAACTTTGAATAGAGTCCCAAGAAAACGAAGACTTAAGAAAAAGGTCAAATAAAGAAGCTATGATGAATTTGATACATTTTTCAATATGGAATGATCTTTCAAGAAGAAAAAAATTATCTCAAATACCAGTATCTGGCAATGGGAACCAGTAAAGTTCCTATAGCATAATATATTTTTTATTTATTCTGGGTCTTCTTTCTGGTTAATTATTCATCGTAAGGAATAATTTTATCCATAATTAACTTAAAATATTAGAAGTAGGTATCACAATATTTTTAATTTTTATTAAAAACTACATAATAGCTTATTCATTGATTATTATTGGAATAAACCATGGAGTGTAATCTGAGGTATGGAATGTAATTGGAATTGATACTTAACTGGTTTCAAGGTGCTATCTGTCAGAAAAGTTATGAAATAACACATCAATGGAAAGTACTTCGTTGTATCATCAATGGAAATTGCTTTCAATTGACATGCGGTTTTATGAACATCCATTCCACTCCGGAACGCGTGGAACTGTTTTCGGAGCCACTCAAGCGTTAATGAAACAGGTGAAACGCAGTCCAATCTTTTACTGGAATTGTACACCCCAGCCCAAGCGAGCTCTTTGTTCACGTCTCCCGTTATTTCCCTACTGTCCTCCCTAATTTTGTCTTTTCCGAATCCTTATTTTTGTCCACCTTGGACTTGAACTGTGGGAGTTCCAACGGCAATACGGACATAGTGAAAGAAGACTAGATATACTATCTATCTATTAATACAATTAATACAATTAAGAAATTAAAAGAACATATGCACTAATACTACTTAATGCAATTATCGTGACAATGTCTAGTGTAAAACTGTATTTTAAAAAAATAATCTTTATTTGAATAAAATTGCAATCTGTCCTAAAAAGGCAGTAGGTAATTGTGATAAAAAATCGCATTCATACCACCAATATACTTACATTTAGGACATGAGGGGAGAATACTGACGTCAGAACTCCCACTGACTAAATATTTACAAAACATCACGGTCGTTGTCCTTTCCGAATCCCTATTTTTGTAAGTCTTGGACTTCAATTAGAGTCGATCCATATGGTCGATGGCAATATGGAGACATTCCTCGTCCAAGTACAGATGATACTTGAAAGAGATCTCACTAGAGGATTTGTATGTTGGATAATTTCTGGTGGAACTATAAGAGCTTTGAGGAAATGTGATCTTGGATAATTGGTATTTTTAGGTCATTATGGCGGGTTTTATTCGTCACGTAAAATGGGGTGCATTAACTGATGCTCTTAAGACTTTAGATTGGAAGGATTGGATGTGCTCGACGTTTAAGCTCTATGCTGATCCCTATAGTTCAAGTTTGTAAGTCCAAACTGGATTTCGCATGACGTTATACATTATAATTTTGTTTTCTAATGGGAGCTGAAGATTTTTTGTCAGTCTATACAGTTGTTCGAACCGCCTGTTCCTGCCTTTTAATTCTCGTATGAGGGTTCCAGGTTAACCTTTCGTCAAGGTGGAATCCAATGTATCGCACTTTGTCTGATATGGAAAGAAGAGTATCGTTGAAGGGAACTGGTGGACAGGACGTGGATGTAAAAGAGTGTTGGCAAGTTTTCCTATGTAATGCTATGTCGGGGTCATAGTGGGATGGATTGAGGAACACCGGCATCGTCTGGAAAGTAGTTTGAGTATTCAGAGCCAGATTGGACTTGGAAGTAACGGTTAGATAGATAGGAGTTAAGAATAAGGAAATATGTTTGTGGGAGGTTTGAACAGCAAGCCGGGATGTCAAACCCGGTTAAATGCCTAAGCGAAATCAAGAAATGCCCACATTGCTCTGGAGGTTTGAGGAAATGTGGTCGAGTACGCTACGTCCTTGGTGCACTGTATAGTGCTGAAATGGGAAGCCAAAGTGATGTGCCGGTAGAAAATTGTAGGTGTCAAAAATGGCAAGGAGAAGTTTAATCTTGAGAATTGAAAGAAGACTAATTTGCAGATAGGATGAAGGGCTGTTAGGTAGTTTGCCGGGATTGTGGAATAATATTATAATAGGAAATTTCCAAAGAAAAGGAAAATGTGTGGTTCGAAGAATACAGTTGAATATATATGCGAGGAAGTTTTGTGTGGTAGTTGTAAAACTGTATTGGTGTGTAAGCCCAACCTCCATGAACTAAATTTATGATCCATTCGTTTGTATGTAAACTTTAGTCCATTTGCCCTCGTTAGCCGTTAGCTCGTTTCATTTGTTAATAAATTTGTAAAATTGTCAATAAATTATTAAAAAATAACTCCCTTTTCCCGTAGAAATGGAAAAAATATATGATTGGAATGCTTTCGTTAAGTAAACCTCCATGAACGCTGATCGATTGAAAGTGAACGACCCGATCACTCCTCCAATGATCCGGTAGATAACGCTTCACCATTCTTGTTTGAATATTTTCATGCTCAGTTGTGATTGTTTACTCTGTTGTTGATTTGTGAAAGAAACATGTCTTCCGCACCATTGGAATCTTTTGTCCGCGTGGAAGAGAGGCCTTTAGATAAACCGATAGATAGAGAAAAAGTATGTTTATTATTGTGAATTGTTTCTATTGTGAGAAGATAAACTTCATATGCCATTTTCATAAATTCTAAAACAAAATCTTTTTCTTTATAGACCTGTCCTCTCCTGCTTAGGGTGTTTTGTTGCACTGGAAGGCATAACAGCCCTGCAGATTACAGGGGTGGGAAGGTGCCATCCAGTGAGCTTCAGATTTACACTTGGTAAGTATTTTTTTAAATTGAGATCCATCTTAGTATTGCAACTGAAACACAGACAAGTGATTTGAGAGGTTCCAACTCCTACAAAAATGATGCCTGAGAGAATAATTAAACACTGGTGAAGCATTATTACAATTTACTAGTATTTTAAAAGTTATTTGGATTTTTTCATAAAACAGCTTTGCTAGGGACTAATCCTTACACTCACTCATTGACTAGAGTACAGAAGTATCCTGTTCAGGATGGTCAACTTAAATAAAGAGTCAAGAAAATTTTTAAATATTAGATTCTGTGGACCGAAAACCTTTATTCTGTATTCAGTGCTTAGATTATTTGTATAGGCTAATAGGAACCACAATCCAATGGTGTAGCCACAGCTACCACTATACTCTTCTCGTTAATGAGTATATTTAGAACTTGCCGAACTCAAACTTAGCTTTGAACCACTATTTATATCACGCCTTAACGATGTCTTATATTTCCAGCCACTGTTAACAATTGATTCAAATTCATCATTTAGTTTTAGGCCATAAAATAGATCTACAGGCTT
Organism: Acanthosoma haemorrhoidale; assembly: GCA_930367205.1. NCBI lineage: Eukaryota > Metazoa > Arthropoda > Insecta > Hemiptera > Acanthosomatidae > Acanthosoma > Acanthosoma haemorrhoidale. The sequence continues at coordinate 13,282,337 of OV884011.1, read as the reverse complement.
TAAATGCAAGATTTAAGATTACCTTGCTTTGATGTAAAATGTTACAAATGTCTACTTATTTTACAGTATTGTCCTGAATATTTATTAATTATTTATATTTACTACTAATCTTTTAGCTGTTGATTACTTGTTCAATACTATAACTTATAATTGTGTACAAATTACAAATTGAATGACATTCGTTGAGTAGACAAGTTTATTTATGACTTTGAAACTTCTTGTAGGTTAGATGCTACATTACGAGAAATAACTGGGCTTGTCAAAGAAGTGAACGAAGACGCTAGAGCAAGAGGGACGATGTTTGATTTCTCTCTGGTTTACCCTCATCAGGCTACTCCGGGGTACAGGTTCAGGCACATAGGAACAACGGTCACTGGCCAATCGAGTCCGAATGATAACAGAACTCTTGCTTCTTTGAGGTATTTTTTGTTTCCATTAATTCTAGTACAGTAAGATCTCGCTTTTCATGGAAGATTAGCTTCTAGAAAATCCTTACAAATTATCAAAATCATAACTGGCTAAGCGACACTTAATTATGATAGTAGAAGTAATACAACAAAAAGATCAAAATTCTAACCAACATCAATAAAAGCATTGACTTAGAAGCTGTTTTCTAAACAAGGTCATTACACTTTTAGGCCTTTTTGAAATTTGGTTGCTATAGGACTTTTCTGGGCGACATATGAGACTTCATCCAAATTCGAAAGTTAAGTTAAAAAAAAATTAAGCCAGCCATTTCTTGATGAAGGCTGTAATGATTAATTTTAAGAAAAAATATTTTATAGTAACTGTTAAAATGAGGAAATGGGGGAAAAAAACATGGCCCACAGAAATAATAAGATTTACAATCACAAATTAACTAAGTATTTGGTGAAGTTGCTACGGTGAGGTTCTACTGTACTTTTTATTAGAATTACTTTTAAATTAAAAACGGTTTATATACTAATAAATCTGTTTTATTGTATTCAGGTTCAACATTGGAGAATTCATTGACGTTTGCATTACTCCACCTTCCCGGGTCACACCTAACATGATGAGGCGTGGCGGTGGTAGGCAGTACTGAGGGAGGCATCATAAGGGTAGGTTGCATTTGGGATCATTGCGACATACCCTTATATAAACAATTGTGTTATTCTTTCTATTAATTAGTGTTTTTTTTAAATTGACGTAAACAATTTTTATATAAATTTATTGGTTCAAGACTTAATATTATTTCTAATTTATTTAAGGAAATTCTATTAAATTATAAATATTATTAATAATGCACATTGTTTCTCATCATATATTGTAAAAAATAGAATGATTTTTGTTTGATGTTTAACTTAATCTTAATATAAGTGTATGTTTTATGTAAATTTAAAATTGTTTAATTTATTCATTTTGTAAATGATTTATTTTATTGGTGTACTCCTTTTTAATTAATTAATTTTTTAGAATGTTAAGCCAACTCCTTGGCGTGTCATTAGTGTATTAGGTTTGATTCTTGGCTCTGCTAAGGATTGTTTTAAGGGATTGTTTCTGGTCGTTGTTCGCCCAGCCTTTTGTGGGAAAATGGGTATATACTTGAATAAAGCGGTAATGAAAACCAAAATAATGTTTCAGAGGCCTTGTTCGGCTGGTATCTCTTCAGCAGCATTGCCACATTATAAATCTGTATATTTCTCCTTGTTAATAGTATTTGTTTGAGGAGGGTATGCTATTTGACGCTGATAAATTTTAGTGATTTTTTCATACATAAGTCATTTCCTGACTAATTTAATGTCATTAAGTTGGGTTGTTAACAGAAGTTGATTAGGGCTTATTAGAAAAGTAACTGGTTCAGTTTTCATCTTGGAGAGATGGATACGGATTAACATCAATATTGCCCTCCTTGTTAGAAAAGTAGGATATTGGGGTTATTTGCGATTTCTGGGAATTCATACGAGAATTCAAACCTAATAAAACACATTTAGCTTTAAATAATGTACAATGTAGTCTTAATTAAGAAATATCTTGTATTATAAATTGAATATGCAGATAATATTCTACTATTCAAATCCTGGAAAACAAGTTCCCCTCTCTCTGACCTTCATACACCTGCCCACAAAACTGGAACATACCTTTTCTCACTTGCACGCTCCACTACACTCGAATACATTACCTCTTAACATCCACCATCATTCATCCCTACGCACTTTCAAAAGCTTGTCACCGTCAAGACACGCTTGCTAGTTAAGGAACAAATTATTTATAATATTAAATTTTCTAGTTTGATTTATGTATTTTTATTTCATTGTTTATTACACATCCAGATGTCGGGCAGGCACATTCCTTAGAGTTTACTATTGTACACTGTTAATAGTATTTGTATTTAATAGTATTGTACAATAGCACTTGAATAATTGAAAGTTCCCCTCCTCTCGATCAGTAAATATCTATCACTGTTTCCATATGTTTAATAAAGCTTATGACGTCAGGCGGAGAGGGAAGAGAAGCTACTAGTGGGGAAAACAGTCGCAGATGGGAAGGGATCCCCACCATGGCTAGCCTGTCTATATAACTAGAGCCCCATAGGGCGCAAATCAGAAAAAAACAAACCGGCACCTTGAACACTTCTCTCTCTCTGCACTGGCGCTTGCTGCTCTACTCAAAACCATGGTCTTCTCATTCAACTACCTCTGCATCTCTCTTTCCTAACCTCGTTATGTTTTAGTTCGGCGTTGTCAGACCCCACACCTTCCTAGTGGGAATCTCTGCCTTCGTCTCACTAAATCTAGCACCTTGGGAGAGACCTCTCCCTCGCGGACGACGGTTGCCGTGGCCCTACAAACTTACCAAGTAGGGTCTCCCACGGCAATCCAGTCTGCTTCTCTCCGGTTCACACTCGCCTTTGGGATCCGGACGGTTTTCGCCTACCCTTAGACTCCAAGTGTGTATTCGTGGTCATTCCAAGACCACATAAACTATCTATAAACCTATCCTGTTCCTCTTCTCCTGAACATAGTGCACTGTCGGGGCACATCTAAGATCTTATGGAGTCAGATCAAAAGTAATTAGGCCGGCAGCCAGGGGGGAAAAACCACAGGTTCGCCCGCCTTATCTCTTTCTTGGCGCTCGCCGGACGGCTGCTAAGAGGTTGTAGTGACCCTAGCCAAAGGCGGGCGTCTCCTCTCCACTTTAGGGATACTCAGTTATCTGAGCCCGACATACAGTATGATACTTTTTTTTGTTTTATTAATTTAATGGTTCTCATTTAATGTCATAGTCTATTGTACATATTTCTGCATATTGTTGGTTTTGTTTCTTGTATATAGGTCCATCTATGACTTCTTTTTTAATCAAGGCATTTTTTATTATGATGTAATAGTTCTTTTTGTTTGCTAGAAATGACTTTGTCTTCTGTAAGTTATTGTTATTCGTAGAGGGCTAGGAATAAAACTTTTTCTAATCTATTCAATATTAAACCAATAAGTTTTTTTTTTTTGGTGCGTTCAAGAATTGCAACAAAATATGAAGATAAGTAAAACCCAGCCATGTACAAATGACTGAAATTAATATTTAATAAAAATGTTGAAAATACATTCTGATGAGATCACCAAAATTTCAATAATTATTATGGGTATAATTATTGAATTTGTTTTTTAAAAAATGTTCACTTCCTAACATTACCATTAATGTGCTTAAATGATTTATTATATATGAGTGTCTTTTGATATTAAGGTTAAATATAATAGATGTTTTAAGATATAAAATTATGATTCGTTGATATAACAATGTTTCATTAATTGCAGACCACTGTGTATGCAAATAATGTATATTATTTTTAATTATATGTAAACTTATATTTTGTTAAATATATACATTTTTTGGTCAGCTAGACATACTTATTTTGTAGCGGGCATTGTCTCAGAATGAAGTGGCAAGAGAGGAGACAAGGAGTTAGAGGGTGAAAATGGATCAGCAGCGAGAGACTGTCTCTTGATTTATTTCCTTAGCTTTTTTTTTTAATTTTTATTAGTATACACATTTAAATAGTTTTTCTAACACCCTTATTAACTGATGGTATTGTACGTGGGAACTTGTCAATTACGTTTTTATATTTCTATTGGATGAACATAAATAAAGGTATTCTTAATGAGCACACCCAAATCTATAATTTGATACCCTACACAATATACTTAAAAAATAAATTATTAATTCCATCAGTAACCAATTTATTAAGTTTTATGGAGTTGAAAATATTTTTCATGTCTTTGGGTAATTGAATAGAATCTGGGTTTTTTTAAATTTTAATATATTAAAGTACAATAATAATAATTAGATTCTTGTAAGGAAACTTTACTGGAATTACGCTTCTTATGTTAGCTTTAATGCAAGCATTTTTGAAAGTTGGATGGTGGACCCTATCATCAAGATGAAGTTCGTAAGAACAAAAACTTAATCTTATGTTTAAGCAATTTTTTTATGCTAATGCAGGAAGAATGGTGATGTCTTGGTGTTGAACACCGGGTATGTGAGGTGATGTAACGAGTCAAAAAACATTCATTGCGGGAAGACACTTGTTTATTATTGATTAATAACAGTCTATTACTCTACTATATTTCACATAAGTGAATTGATGTAAAAAAACATAGCAAACATACAGTTTTGGTATAATAGGCATTCCTGATCTGAGATGTAAATAGGCGAAATAAGTTCCTTGATAATTTCTAATTATGCTGCAATGTTCGTATCAAATTTGGTTTTAGCTCATCCCCTTGCAAAAAATACCGCTTGGTCGATATTTCGACAGCAACCCTCCCTTCTATAGTATAAATAATCAATGATTATAGGCAAGTAAGTCTTAACTATAATTGGAAAATCAATACTATTGGAATAAACAACACCTTTATAGTTTCACAATATCTTGTTTATATTTATTTATCTGTAAAAATGCAAAATCATTTTAAATACTGTCATGTTCACTCTCTAATCCCATTTTTTAAACATCATTCAAATTTCTTACATTAAATGAATACAAACTTAAAAACATAAGATACAAAACACTGTAAGAACAACTAAATTAAAAATATTTTATTTACACATTTGAAATTGCTGCCCATTTAAAATAAATTAATGTAACGAGACAACATACCATTTTGAATGATATGCTTAATTTGATGTGACAGTGCATGGGAAATGTTTACATAATAATAAGTAGAAAAATAGTACAATTTTCTAAAATATGTATTATTTCTTTTGTAAAAGAATGATGACAATCTCTATCATTATATTATTTCCAAAATTGTATAGTTTTTAAGGTTACATAACATTAACAGTTATTATCATAATAGCTTAATTGTACTGATTTATTGCCTGTTTAATTCATTGGTAAGACAGTCCTTACTTCATGCACAAAAATATGGTTTCAAAGACCAATTTTAAGCATGAAAGTATATAATTAAGTTTCGGAAAGTATCCAATATACTCGTATGTACAGTCTCCTGATTAATTACAAATTGATATTATTTCTTGAAAGCAATTTAAAATATTGCTAAAAAAAAATATCTAATTTCTGTAAGTTGGTCGCCTTGCCCTGTTCTTCACCATACCATCTAGAGCAACTTCTTGTCCATTGGGCGAGATGTATTTATTGTTGGTGTAGTCAATGTATCCTTCGTTTGTAGCTCCTACAATCGAATCTTGGTCTCTCTTCTCGCAGGGTATTCCTGAAGTGTAGGTGTATTCACGTTTTACACCATCAGGATCAAAGTATCTGTTTGAAAATATGTAAAATTTGTAATTTATATCATAATAATAAAAACATAAAATAACTTATAATATATATTGTTGTGATATTAAATATTGTGGAGTTTGTATATAAATATTTAATCCAACCTTGAATCAATAAGGCAAACAAAAACAATTGAGAGTGGAGGAAAAAACAAAAGGTAGTATAGTTGTGGTTGTGATAATGAAAAGACACAGAGCATTATACTCATCTAGTTTTGGGATCAGCCCGTAATACATGTTATTAGCTTGAGATTGTGAGTAAGAAAAACTTAAAAACTTTGTTGGTTAGTGGTTATTGACTTAAAGCAGAAGAGAAAAGAAATAGCACGAAGAGAAGAAGTAATAATTTGTTTAAAGAATGAAGAGAATTAAAGAAGAAAAGGAATCAAATTTATAGACGAGTATTTATAAAATTAATATAAGTTTATTTTTTTTATTTGTAAAATTAAATTCATCTTTTTGCCATATTTATTTTTGTTAGTAGAACCTAAAAAACAGATAAAAAGTAAAAGAATAAAAAATAGAATTACGACATATCTATAAAAGAACGTAATAATATTTATACAAACTGTTTTTATTATATAGGCCTTATTTATTAACTTTTGATAAATTTTATTTTACTCTTTATGAATAAGGAAGTAAAATTTTGCAAAGAAGGATTATTGTTATAATGTATACTGAATGAACTTATATAAGGCATTCCTTGTGATATAAGTATAAATTTAATTTTTGAGGATCAAAAGCAACGGTCTAGTTATTTACCCATATTTGCCACGGGTAACACAGTCTGTTCCAATTGTCTCCTCTTTGAATGTACCATCATCATTTTCGAATCCCCATGTGATGCTACCGTCGGCATTGTCATCCCTATATTTGCTGATTACCTGCAAGGAACAGAGGAAATAATAACATGACATCTTATAAAAGCGAGCAAAAGTATGGTGAAGTGAGTTGGAGTTGTATTTTTTATACGTGACTCAACTGTAATTTAACAGCTATAGTACCGATAAATAATAAACAAACACATTTATTTTACATAAGTTAGGTTGGAATTGTTACCGTGATAGCTAATACGGCAGCAGATTGGTTTAATAAGACAAAGGTTGCAACAAAGTTGTCAAACAAGTGAAATAGGAATAATGTCTAAGCAACATTTACCTGGGCTGTTGGTTTTCTCCCCCTGGAAGCTGGTGTAGATTCTGACTCTCCTTGGGCTTTTGGTCTTGCTTGTATCTGAGCACGATTGTAAGATGGCTTTGTTTCTGTCCTTCCTCGGACCAGGTTTTGTTCCTCCTAAGCACGTATGATAATTTTATTTAAAATTGCTAATAATATTAGATGATAAATGGACAATAAATTATCAATCTTAATTTTAAGTTGCATTATCTAAGATTAGAATATAGTGCATTGTCAATGGTTAAAAGACAAACTGGCCTGGCAAATAATGATTTAAAAAAAATTAACGCCAATTAAATGTGTATAATATGAAAAGCTTTTAAAATCATTAAGTTTTATTGGAAATAAACCATTTATTTCTCAACATATGTAAATGTAAATTAATTTCTCAAAATGTGAAAATTCAAAATAAATGTTTACAATTATCTTGGTCCCATAAGTTATAGTGCAAGAAGGATGTAGCACAAGTAGAAAACTCATACAAATTAATTACATACACGAGGCATCTATTTATTAATAAATCTGAGCGAGTTATTATATAACTCTGCTTATCTATTGGATATGAATTTATTAACACGTAATAAATTAATAATTAAACAAACTAAAAATTAGTTAAACAAACTAAGTTATTTTTGGGGAAGCATTACTTGAATCTGTGGTAGCCTTGGTCGCTGTTGGTAAGTCTGTTCCTGAGAAGAAGTTCTCACTCGCTGCTGGTAGGCTGGCTGGACATCTGAGACTGAAGGGCGCGAAGGTCTTTGGTAGCTACTCGTTTCTTGAGATTGAGTCGGTCGAGACCTGGTGAATCCTTGATCCTCTTGTGATGCTCTAGATCTGGAGAAAGACTCGTCCTTAGAGAAGGCTTGTTCTTCAGGAAAATCTTGTCGGCTAGATTCTTCCTCACCGGACGATGGCCTGGGTCTGTACGTGGCATTATCTTCTTGGGATGAAGAATACTGATACAAAAAAAGACAATACTTTATTATCTCTTACAAATATATAACAGTATTAAAGTAATTACTTTGTCATTAATTATATATGATATGTTTTGTGAGGTGTGATAACAAGTAAAATATATTGTTTCAGGTAGAGTAGTAAATCCCTTTGAGACTGGAAGCCATATGCCTTCTGTATCCAAATGCTGCATGACTCATGATGACTTATACTTTATTTTTTTAAGATATAAAAAATGATTAATTTCAATATTGATTTTTTGAGCTTATTACTAATCTGATCAAAGTAACTAAATGCAACGCTGAAACATTTTATAGGTATTACAAAACCTATAAAAGTCGCCTCTTCCAGACAGCACGAAATTACTAATATTATGCAACAGTTATGTTCTGCAACATTTATTTAAGTAATTTTCTCGATAACAAAATTACTTCACAGGTTATTCAGGAAAGGATGTGTTAAAGAGTTTGATTCAAGCTTATTTTTGTTGATATCAACTTTATCAGTTACCATTTGTGAAAATATGACGACATTGGTTCAGAATTTCATATACCTGAATACACCCTCAACTATTCCAATTAAGAGCTGGCAATTTAGATGATATAATTAATATAATATGCTAATACATTTCTTTATTTTATCATTGCCGCTCTCTACATTCACCAAAGCCATGAAAACCTTTGGTTGGCTCCCTGGAAACTTGGTCACCCTAAAAAGATAGGTTTGAGAACAAGGCTTAGGGCAGTTTAGAAAAATGAAAAATATGAAATAAAAATCAAAGAGTATATGAAGGTTTTATAGATGTCAATTTTAGTTAAGGTTGGTATTATGGGCAACACAAAATTGGAAGAAGCAAGATGTTTCATGGCTGGAATGACAGGTTGAATAGGGTGAATGACTACAAGGCGTGAGATAGCGGGTTAAAATGAGGTATTCTCTTAGAGGAACACAGGATTTGGTGTTTCAAGACTTTATCCCTCTATTGTCTATTTTCTATGAGTACTACACTGGTGTATGAGAGATGCAATACCTGCTGCCTAGAAGGAGCAGGAAGATCAGCTGGAGAGATTGAAGGCCTGAAGACCGGTGGTTGGAAGGTGGTCGGCTGGTAGGTTGGCGGTGGGAGAGTGGTCAGTACCAGGTCCTCCTCTTGCTCGACGACGGGCCTGGGAGGCAGCGCCAGTGGGGGGGCTCTGCCCCTGATAGCAGGTATGGGCGCTGCGGCAGCTACCCCACGGCCCCGCCCGCCGACGATCCTCCTGGGTGGCAAGGCCACAGGAGAGGGTCCTCTTGCCCTAGCCCCGCCAGCGGGGATAGCCCCAGGCACAGCCAAGGGTCGGGGAGGCAGTGGGCCATACTGCCCCGCAGCCACCGTCAACGCTGTCGCCTGTGAACACAACATAATAATAATGATTAATGCTTTAAAAATGCACTACAGTAGTAAAATATATTTAGAATATGATTTTTTTAATTTCATTAACGTTTTTACTAACTTAAATCCATCCCGAACTGCACAAGCATCCAGTTAACCGTAATGGGAAAGAACCCACAGTTGTATATGTTAAGAATGATAAGCAAGAGCCCTTAAAGCTAACTTGTGTAGTCTTAACTTAAAGAAGCAAAGGCATAATAATGTCCAGGGACTCATCAAGCGATCTACGGAACAATTGGTTTGAGAATGATTTACAGATGTTAATATGCCATTGATTCTTTTCGCGTTAACAAGAAACTGTCGCCATTTAAGTGACCGATTGAAAAAATATTTATAATTCTTATGAAAAGACAAGTACTAAACAGACGCTTTGGACAACTGCACGGACTACTTCAAAGGACATCCCATCTCTCAATAGAAATTAAATTACTAAATTACAAAGTTATACTTAAACCAAGCTGGACATACGGAATAGAGCTATGGGTGGACAGCAAAAAAGTCGATAATCAAGCGTATATAATCCTTTCAATAAAAAGTCCTGAGAACAATAGTAAATGCCCCTTATTAGGTCAGCAACAAAACCGTTCATAACGATCTTAACATACCCTACATTCTTGAACTCATCCCTTCCAATTTCATGATATTCCATAGTAACCTATCCAACCACCCTAATCCCGTAGTACTGTTATTGCACTGTACCACTCATCCCTAAAATCCTCCTCGGAGACTGAAACGGTAGTTGCCTCGTGACCTGCTATAAATGCGTAACTTTGTCAGCCTCCACTGGCTACGGTGATTCAGCTGACGGAGGAGCGTGGAGGACTTCCCAAGACTCCGCTTCCTCTTTAACATGCAAGGGAGGGGACCACCATGTGGATTTGGGAGGCCTCTGGGCTGTTTGTAAATATTGTATGAATGAGCGAGTGAATGATGAATTGGTATGAATGAGAACATTTATCTCAATTACTTATTGCCTAATAAGGCAGATTGTAATTTTAGCACAATAAAGAAGTTATATATATTACATTCCTTATCTTGTATCAGGGAACGCTTGACATTGATTAAATGCAAGTATATATATCGTTTATTTACTATCAAAACCTCCCAAGTCCGGATTTTATAATTCAGAGGGTTTTGATGTAGATTTATTATTTCTTCACTATTGTATCTCCTTGCAAGCAAACCCAGGCGCTTTACAACACAACTAGCATAATGGACTAACTGCGAAATAGACATAGTTGGTTCTAAGTTAGAAGATGGTTTAGGTTAGAAGGTGGTAGTTGTGATTTATCCCACATACAGTTTATGGACGTTACCTTCTCAAGGCGTAAAATGATTAATTTATCACGGTTGGTTGGAGACGATGTCAGAAACTATCCCCCCCCCCCCGGAGGTGGCTTCATAATAGAGGCTCGCCGTTGTTTTGGCCCATTGTTGATTAGGGCACACAGTAGCTGAATCACCGCTATGCCGTCCCAGCGAGGTAGAAAGTGTGACCAGAACGTGGCTGACACAGTTTACGATCGATCACATCCTTTATTCTCTTTGGAAGCGGCATCGTTGCAATTTCCAATTCACCTCGTGCTATCATATTATATGCAACTGGCGCCTTTGGCTTGAGAAACCACCGCATTACTTATCATACATAGACTGCATTAACTATAATACTAAATACTTATAATACTTCAAAAAGTGAGGTGCATCTGAAAACATTTCCTTTGTCGAATGAGACGAAGCGGAAGTAGATATGGTAGGTGCAGTGTGTGAACAATAACATCTAAAAAAACAACAACCATTGTCTGTTAGCTTATTAGTCTCTATCAGTGATTATTTTCATCTACAGTTTTATAATACTAAGAACAAGTAGAAGGAGCTTGAGCAGAACTGTATACCTGCCTCGTGACTTCATGGAAGTCACTGATGGTTCCCTGTTATTTTTAAGTAAGCAACCGCATCCCTCCAAGACCTCCCTACTTCCCAGAATCTTATCCTTTTCTTATACGTATATGTCTCAGCTTTAGCCTTAATATTTGTATATACCGGTGTTTTGATTGTACTTCATAACAAAGCTTTTCTTTCTTTTCTTTTAAAAGACTCTCCTCTACAAAGATTATTTAACTTACGAGAAATTTCTATAACGTTTATTTTAAGTATTTTCTTAATATCTTTGTGATTTGTTATTCAACTAATCAGTGAGTTTACATTATGTATTTTGTGGCAATGGCATCTATACCATTATAACAGCTGTTTAAAGAATACCTAAGCATTGTGGGTAGTACTTAATAAAATATTAAGTAACACTAATAAATGAAAAAAATGGACAAAAAAAGATTAAAAACCTGGATAAAATGTTAGTAAATATAAGTCAATGTACAAAATGATTTAATCTTCTGGGTATAAAACTGGGACGTAATTGTACTTAATATGAAGTTTACTACTACATAATAATGGGAAGTAGAATTATTTGACGCAGACATTTACTTAAATCAAAATTATAATAAGATTTGGGGAGGAGAGTCAAGTCAAAGCAGTTGTTAATAAGATATACATATGTAATTAGTATCGTATAATTTTGTAACTGTGAACTTAGTTAATAAATAACAAAAACAATATTAGGCATTTTAAGAGAAAATCTTTTCCAGCTATCAACAGCTTCTTTACGCTTAAGCTGTAACTAATGTTGTGTAAAATATGGACTATTTTTAATCTCCTAATACAATATTGAGATATCCCATGAAAAAGAAAACCACAAGAGGTTATACGAGACCAACGAGATTATACGATTCGATAGTTTACCCAGAACACATTTGTGCAAAGCCTCGCAGCCTTTCATCAGTGTGTGTACTTGTGTTGCATCAGGGCAATTGCCGGAATTGAATCTGCAATACAATAACGCCATTGAAACGACACACTGGTACCACGTTCGTGTCAAAAGGATTTGTTTTTGTATTAGCAACGAAAGCCTACACCGACACAATGAGCCAAGAAATAACTTTCAGCAGACACTGTATTAAATAATGTTTTATTATCTACTCTCCTGTTTTTTTTTTTGACGACTGCTATGCAATACATGTAAATAGGATAATACTAATACGTTTCGTCCTTATCTTCGAAAAATGTTGGATAATATCAATAATAGACCTTCTAAACCATATTAACAGATAAAGGAAAATCTCTCAAGGCCATGAAATTAAAAACTAGAATAAACTTTTTGTACTCAAAATTGCATCAGTAGCGGTTTCTTTGTAGGGGTTTAGGTACAGAACTTAACCTTATCTCAATGCAATATTTGAGTTTTAGGAAAACGTAATTGTCAGTCGGCTGTGGCTTGGCCTACTAACAGTGTCACAACTGTTCGATGGCATAACGATTACGCCATATACTAATTAGTAAAATGTAACAAAGAAAATAAGTATAGCAATTCGAAACGGTTCCTGGGCAGATGAGATGAGATCTGTGAGCGGTACCGCGTGGTGCAGTAGTCACAACCAGTCGCTTCCTGGGTCATACAATGCACCGTTCTTCATCGGACCATCTAGAGTGTGACTATAGAAGTATGTGAAACGGAACCCAACAATGAGAGATTTATTAATCAGTTAAGCTCATTGTTTGCAAATTAGGTTCACCGTAGTGACTCCCATCTTAAGAAAGAAGAACTCCACACCCTTGTGTCTACTTTGGGAAATTCTGAGAGAAACTGGAACTCGAGGCTGGAAACGATTAAAAAGGTCTTATGTTGAAAGTTGGTACTTTCTAAATGACTTCAAGTGAAAATGCCAACAGGTGAATTTCATCGGTTATAGAAGCTGCTGGAACCATATATCTCTCTTTTTTCCACAGTTACGAGATCAGGCTATATTGTCGTTTAGTGCTTAACGGTGAGGCAATTTGTAAACATTTGTTTTCATGTACCGCTGGCTGGGATGCGCAATTACGGTAATGTTTTCAAGATTACACGAGAACAACCTCTATATAGCGTACTAATGGTAACGGCTTTGCGATATAGAGGACATAGATCCCAAGGTGGTTACTTAATCTAATTATAATTGCTTCTCGTGAAATCAGAACCGGTTGGCCGTCCTAGCAGTAGCAGTAGAGGACACATTCGAGATGTCAGAGAATGATGAAGATGAGATTGACTCGTAACAGTCTTCATTCCATTAGTAATGACTACGAAAACAGTGAGAAAAAAAATGTGAGCTAACGCTAAAATCTGATTTTAACTCACTGTGCATGAAAGCAACAGCAGAAGAAACCGAAGGCAGTTCCCAGAAGAAGGGATGGCTCGAGCCATGATATAAAGGAAGAAAGTGAATCAGGAAGAGACCTAGACCTGGCGGTTGTAACCTTGTACAAGCCACGACCTAGATAGGTAAGGTCGAGCCTCGCCCATAACCTCTGCAATTAGTGGCAACGCACCGGACTGCAGGGTATCAATTAAGACTATTACATCCACGCACTCAGTTTATGTCTAATCACTGCAATTCCGAATATAATCATGGTCAAAATTCACTCAGTTTTCTCTCACTAGCCCATAGATGGATATTCTATATAAAGGGTGTCCCAGAATTAACGTAACATTTGATTTAAATAGAAAACACAGTTTTTAGTATTTTTTTATTGAATGATAAAGTAAATGGGATAGGGTTATTTGTAGAATAACACATCGGGCAAATGGCCTCCACGACTTTGCTGGCACATACGCACTCTTTTGTCGAAATTTTCCATGACCATTTGGCATAAATGTGGTTGAATTACCTCTTTTAATACACCGGTGGATATGGGCTTGTTGACATACACCTTTGACTTCAAATGACCTCATAAAAATAAACCTAAAGGTGTTAAATCACACGATCTAGGGGGCCAATTCAGATCACCGAAACGAGAGAGTACACGACCTGGAAATGTCTCATGCAGTATTTGAATTGTTTAATGGGCTGTATGGCATGTGGCACCATCTTGTTGAAACCACATATTGGCCACATCAATATCGTCTAAATTCGGCACAAAGAACTGTGTTATGAATTTTCAACAACACTCTCACGCACTGCTTCGATATTGACATTTGAACGGCTTGTTTTTGAGTGACCAGTGTGTTTAGTGTCTCCAACTGATCAAGTCTCCCTTAATTTTTCAATTAATCTCTTCACAGTTGATGAAGCCAAAACACTATGCCGACCATATTTTGTATGAAATTTTCGAGCTGCGGCCGCAGCAAACTTTCATTATTTTTGAGATATTGTTCAACAATAAAGACACGTTGTTCTATCGTGTAACGCTCCGTTTTTACTAACACTAAACTGTCAGCTGTCAAATTGTTTTTTTTTTAGGGTCGACTTTACTGCTCAAATGTCGGCAAATTCAAATCTTGCGTTAATTCTGGGACACCCTTTATATCTCGCGTTGGAAATTGCATGTGGTTTGGTTTCTTATCGATTTCAATTTTGAAAAAAAACTATGTTTGCATTCTTATACCTCTTAACCCGAATCCGTTCTGAAAAAGTCCGACCAAACATTTGCGACTTGCTTTGTTTAGGTGAACTTGGAGTGGATGAACCCCGACTAGAAATATTAAAAATATTTGATAATGTTGATTGCTAACTAGGCCAAGAAGACGGCCTTTAGTAAACTTATATAAGTTGAAAAAAAGAAACAGGTGCCGACACCAGCTTAAGTCCGTCTCTATAACGAAATTAGAACTGTTTTGATTTTTTTTTTTTTTTTCTTCAACCTGATTTCGCCCCGACCACTATCGGAAAATTGAAGATAGATTAGTAAGTCATTATATGGTTTAAAATGACTAACACACAGACGCGCTAACTGCTGTTTAATTTTTCCACTTTATCGGCGATTATCGTCTTTTTATCAATTTGTCCCACGTTCAACGATCCGTCTTAAAAAAAAAAAAAAAAAGAAAGAAAAAATAAGGGTCTAGTACTGGACGCTTGAACACACGTT
Source organism: Acanthosoma haemorrhoidale (assembly GCA_930367205.1). Taxonomy (NCBI): domain Eukaryota; kingdom Metazoa; phylum Arthropoda; class Insecta; order Hemiptera; family Acanthosomatidae; genus Acanthosoma; species Acanthosoma haemorrhoidale. The sequence goes on along the minus strand of OV884011.1, from coordinate 13,267,066 downwards.
CATGATGGGCCGTGATCAAACCGTCTCGAATTTCAGTTCCAACTACGCAAGTGTCTGTTTATGTATGTAATATATATACTACATGCATAAACGTATATGTATATATATATATATATATATATGTATATGTGTGTATTACACTCACCTAGGACATTAAAAAATTGGAAAGACTCCATGATAGGAATTTTACATCGAGAACCGCTAAGCGTCACCTTTCCACTGTGAAATGCTGGCTGGTTTCTCCTCCAGGTCACGTGGTTAACATTACGGTGGCACCTTTTCCCCCCTTCAAGATCAATAAAAAGAATAGGAAAGTAGTCACCTCAGTTTTACATAATATTTTTTAAGAGGTGTAAGGAAAAATGAGTTATACGAATGAAGTGCGGTCTACAGAAATGAATTACTGGCCTACTGTTCATAGAAGTTATTTTTTTTTCCGATACTAAAAACCATATTTTCCATGTGACCACCTGCCTGTTCCGGGCAATGTAAGCCTGTTCTTTTACTTATTGACACTTCGGACGTTTCATTTGGTGCCCATAAGAATGGAAAAATAATTGAAGTTAATTTACCAGGGAATGTCTCAAATTCGATCAGAAACTTCTATCGATTCCTCTCTTGCTTAATCCTCCAAACTTTCTTGAATTCCCCCCCTAACAATGCTATAATTTTTAAAGTCGGTTAAAAATCTAACTTCACTGTAATATGACAACATATACCGCATTGATTTAAAAGAAAATACTTCTCCTGTTACGATGTTTTAAATCGTTATGGACTCCAACTTTAAAAAGGAGGAAGGCGCTATGAAGTGGTAGTCTATAATTACGGAATCGCGGAGTCATATTCGAAGTTAATAAGATTGTCTATAGAATCTGGCAACATAATTATGTAACAGCAGCATAGATAAATATAAATTATGCAACGAAACTCTTGGTTATGAAAGCTATTTGAAATGTGTGGTGCACAGCCTTTGTCGTTCGATTTTTTCCTTAACCCCTAGATTATCGTTTTTAGATATCTTTTACAGCATGTATTCATTTTAAGCAGTTGTTATACTAAAAACTTACATAATTTTTGATTTGAGGTGCAGGTGATGGGGCTCACCTTTGGATTACAAAAGAAGACTAACAAACTATATTAAAACTATTACATACTAACCTAAAACTAGAGCGTTCCTGCCTCGACTGCTTTCTGCCATAGATGGGGTGGGAGAAATCGTGTTAAACACAGGGTTTGCCATATATTGCAGCGAATCAAAGAATTTCATATGTCTACGTTGGGTGAATAAATTCATCCAACGCAGGCAGCTCAAATTCTTCGTGGAGCTCACTGCTGCTCCGCTGCTCGAATGTACCAATGTCGGACCACTTTCATGAGTATACCGTTTTGAAATTGTGTTCGGTCGAATGAAAGCTTGAACCAGTTATTAGGGAGATCTGAGCATGGCGGACCATGAGCGCTCCTCTTACGACAGCAGAGGGTGACAATTATCAAAAGTGAGATTATTCTCTTGTACTGCACTTGGTGCAGTAATAAAAAAGAGTGCTCAAGAATGGTCTAGTGGGTAATGTGACATCGTCGCGATGTATTGGTTTTAAATCCCTTCAGATGGATTGTTAATATTTCTTCAACAAGAAGGTAGATATCCTCTTGAAAAATGAGTCGAATGTATTTGATTTAAGTAAGCAAATAAAATAAAATCTTGATATTGCTTAGAAATCCTAAATAAGTAGAATAACATTATGTCGAGGAACGTTAATATCGTCTACATACATCACCGCAAGGAGTGCGCCTAATAAAGGGTGTGCCAGAATTAACGCAAAATTTGATTTAAATAGAAAACACAGTTTTTAGTATTTTTGTTGTTATTTTTGTATTGAATTATAAAGTAAATAGGATAGGGTTATTTATGGAATAACACATCGGGCAAATGGCCTCCACGACTTTGCTGGCACATACGCACTCTTTTGTCGAAATTTACCATGACCATTTGGCATAAATGTGGTTGAATTTCGTTGATGCAGCGTTGAATTTCCTCTTTTAATGCACGGGTGGATGTGGGCTTGTTGACATACACCTTCGACTTCAAATAACCCCATAAAAAGAAGTCTAAAGGTGTTAAATCACACGATCTAGGGGGCCAATTCTGATCAACGAAACGAGAGAGTACACGACCTGGAAATGTCTCATGCAGTATTTGAATTGTTTCATAGGCTGTATGGTATGTGGCACCATCTTGTTGAACCACATATTGGCCACATCAATATCATCCAATTTCGCCCCAAAGAACTGTGTTATAGATTTTCAACAACACTCTCACGCACTGCTTCGATATTGACATTTGAACGGCTTGTTTTTGGACGACCAGTGTGTTTAGTGTCTCCAACTGATCCAGTTTCCCTAAATTTTTCAATTAATCACTTCAGTGTTGATAAAGTCAAAACACTATTCCGACCATATTTTGTATGAAATTTTCGAACTGCGGCCGTCCAAATTTCATTATTTTTGAGATAATGTTCAACAATAAAGACACGTTGTTCTATCGTGTAACGCTCCATTTTTACTAACCCGAAACTGTCAGCTGTCAAATTGTTTTTTTTTAAGGGTTGCCAGCACTTTACTGCACAAATGGCGGCAAATTCAAATCTTGCATTAATTCTGGGGCAACCTTTACAATACACCTTTCAAAAACCTGCAAAAAAAAAAAAGTAAAGAAGTTCCTACTTCAGACATGACGACATGAATAGGGCTTCGAAATTTACTTTCTCGTTTCAGGCGACATGAAAATTACCACGCCAGAACGTTATTTGAGCGCTGAAGCGGGTTTCACTTGTCCCTTTTTGGCACAGGGTAGTGACATTTCTTCAAACCTAAACTGCACGAACAACCAGAATAGCATTAAACGGCGAAAGCGTATTTTTTTATAAGGTTTCATTTCTTTTGTCAAGTTTTACCAAGGCATTAGGGCGGAGAATGCGTAGATCAGATCTCAGGGAAACGCGCTAGTTATAAACGATATAACGACATACCTCGATGATCCAGCCACTGAGACTTTGTTTGGCAAACAAAACTGTTGCAGTTAGTTCGGGGCGCAGCAAGTTCGACATATTACTCATCTGACGTAGTAACGACGTAACTGCAATTTTCCAGGAGTGTGTACCTAATACGTAAGGTGAACTAAAATAAATTATAATGTATTGACACTTTTGGTAAATCAACTTTTTCTGATAATCGCTTTATTCTGCTTACTTTAATTTCACCGAGTTTGACTGTTACGTTATCGATTTACCTGATGAGCGCCATGACACATTCGACAAAAGATACGACATATAAGCAGGATTGGTTTTAAATGTTCGGTGTGTTATCTTTTCAAAAGGACAAAAAACCTTTGCCAAAATCATATAGTATAGGAGGGCAAGAGAACTCACCTGTTATATACACTGTACTATCTGGGTAAAAAAATGGATAGGCATCTCCATTTCTCTACTCATTTTAGTAATAAAATACGACAAAGGTCTTACCGACTTTCGCACTTGCTAACTTCACCCTACCTGTCGCTTCGTCTCAAACTGATGACCTATAAATGTGTCCTCCGGCCAGCTCTGCTGTACGGCACCCCGCAATTTACCCACTTGACTGACAATACAGCCAAATGTTTCCAACATTTCCAGAATGGGATCATGCGAAAAGTGGTCCGACATACCTCTCTCGAGAGGTTAAAGAACGCTGACCTGCACCCGTTGCTTGGTGTGCCATCGGTGGGTGAGTTCATCGACCGGAGACACATCAAGTTTTTTGACTCGTTGCAGCACCTGACAAATCCAGTGTTTAACACTATGACCCCACCACCCCTCCCGCATCGATGGCAACAGACTGTCAGGGAAAAATTACGTTAAGAATTAGTATGTAAGTTAGTTTTAAGTTTTTGATCAAAAAGGTGAGCCCCATCACCTTTATTAGTTAGTTCAGTCCAGTCACGTATAATATGATTATACGTTGTTTATTCCATTATATAATTTTTATAAACTAACAAAATGAGTATAGAATGTAGCGATGCTACAGGATATATAAAAGTTATATGTGAATAGATTCGACTGAGAATCTATAATTGAAATTGTTGTAAAAATTTTTAAGGGGATGGGGGGGGGGGAGTTCAGTGCGAATGACTATGGGAATGAGTATTCCCGTTTCGGCGTGCTCGGAACTGTTGTTTCTGTTCTCACGACTTTGGAACAGAACAGTACTCATTATTAACTATTAATACAAATTATAACTCCTGAAGTAATTATGTTTGTCGGCTTTGCCCGCGAATGATAAAAGACTTCAGCTTGGACCTAGTGTGAAAGCAGCAAAGCTAACAGGCATGACTCTGATTGGGCAATTTCAATTGCATTTATATTGCACGGAGAGGACCAAACAGCGCACCAGTGATAATTGGACAATTCTATTTTACGGTCCGTCTAAAGGTTAACTGTACCACAGTGGTGATACCGTAAAATCCCATTTCACTGTTACTTTACTGTGCTGTTACTTTCTACTTAACTGTATCAATAGTTTGGCTCACACACACAATTATCGCATGAGTTATTCTGGAACAATGACCCTATCCAATAAGGAGACGGAATATTACTTAAGACATAACTGGCCAACGTAATCCTCTTTCCATTTTATAATCAAATACATCAAAAATATTCTTTTGTAAAAAAAAAACTTTCACTTACTAATAATAAAGGGTGCCCCAGAATTAACACAAGATTTGATTTAAATAGAAAACACAGTTTTTAGTATTTTTGTTGTTATTTTTGTATTGAATTATAAAGTAAATAGGATAGGGTTATTTATGGAATAACACATCGGGCAAATGGCCTCCACGACTTTGCTGACACATACGCACTCTTTTGTCGAAATTTTCCATGACCTTTTGGCATAAATGTGGTTGCATTTCGTTGATGCAGCATTGAATTTCCTGCTTTAATGCACGGGTGGATGTGTGCTTGTTGACATAGACCTTTGACTTCAAATAACCCCATACAAAGAAATCTAAAGGTGTTAAATCACACGATCTAGGGGGCCAATTCCGAAACGAGAGAGTACAAGACCTGGAAATGTCTCATGCAGTATTTGAATTGTTTCATGGGCTGTATGGCATGTGGCACCATCTTGTTGAAACCACATATTGGCCACATTAATATCGTCCAATTTCGGCACAAAGAACTGTGCTTACGACGCCGAATTGATCTTCCTAGGTGTTCCAGTGTGTTTAGTGTCTCCAACTGATCCAGTCTCCCTAATTTTTTCAATTAATCTCTTCACAGTCGATGAAGTCAAAACACTATTCCGACGATATTTTGTATGAAATTTTCGAACTGTGGCCGCAGCAAACTTTCATTATTTTTGAGATAATGTTCAACAATAACGACACTTCTATCGTATAACGCTCCATTTTTACTAACACTAAACTGTCAGCTGTCAAATTATTTTTTTTTAGGGTTGCCAGCACAAATGGTGGCACATTCAAATCTTGCGTTAGTTCTTAGACGCCCTTTACAATGGTTTCCTGACTCCGTCGAATGACCTTGTCTGAGATTGAAAGCACAGCCGTGGGCCTCCATTAACTATCAGCTGACTCATTCTGTTTCACTGTTCCACATTCATTATGATTCAGAAGTAAAAATTTCTTTTGATAATTTTATCTTTTGTGTGTGTGTACTAACCTATACGGTGGGCGATACGACAAACGTGATATAGTGTGTTCCTCAGAGTTAAATGCTAAATCGTTGCGATGGGAACAGCCCTCAAAGAGTACTCAAGCTGTTATCCGTTGCATAATGGACATTTTGGAATCACAAAGGTTGTAATTGTGCCTCGAACCAGTGTTGCTTCATTTATTGCCTTACTGCGCTTCCGTTCACTTTTAGCACAACGGAGCTTGAACTGACTTTTACCGACTTGATATAATACTCAATCATGATTGTAATAATTAAGTATCTGAGTCAATTTTATTTTCTAACACACTGTCCAATATTTATTTGTACTGGATCGTTAGCCACGCCGTACTTTCTTCATTATTCAAAAGACATATTTTTTTCTACATAAATCATGAAATAAATTGATAATTTTCTAAATATACGAATTTATAAAGTAGAAGAAAAAAACACACCAACAGATGTATGCACGGGATATGAAAAACTTCGAAAAACATCTCTTCATTGAAAACATCAAAAATATTGACATCAAAAAACTTATTTAAATCTACTTAATTACATTTAATGCTGGGTGTCAAAACTTAATTTTTTGAACGTAATAACTTTAAAAGTTCTTTTTACGTTACCCTCTCTAATGCCCCTTAACCAAGGAGGAAAAAACAGGACTTGGGAACTTCAGCTATCTTAAAAACGTACTTCCTGTTACTGTATTTTAAACTCCCCCCATTCACAGTATGATTTATGATTAAAGTTCCCATTTGTTCACTACATACTGGGTACACAGTAAAGATTGAGCCGTGATTGTTCAATGATGTACCAAAAAATTAAGTTTTCCCGAAAAACGAAAAGCAGTACAAATTGCTTCGTACAAATGAACCCAAAAAGTGTTTCAGTGATCATAAGGGCTCACTTTCGAAAATACCATGCAGTTTTTCCGTAATAATTTTATTAATTCAGCGGAAAATCATTGGGACGCCACCAGTCCGCCATTGTTTGTTAAATATGTTTCAAACCTTCATTTACATGATTATATTTTCCTTTTTTTTTTTTTTTTTTTTTTTTTATAATTTAAAAATACAATTCAGCTTATAATAAATAAAGCGAAATATTTTGCTCGTGCTACTAACAAAGAGTTTTAGACACTCCGACTATGCCAAGCATTCATAGTGTTTCTCATTTAATATTCTGCATGACGCATTGAGCTGCAATGGTCAGACTTCAAAATGAAACGAGTGGGGAAGTTTAAAATACAGTAACAGGAAGTATGACTGGTGGCGTCCCAATGATTTTCCGCTGAATTAATAAAATTATTGCTGAAAAACTGCATGGTATTTTCGAAAGTGAGCTCTTATGATCACTGAAACACTTTTTGGGTTCATTTGTACGAAGCAATTTGTACTGCTTTTCGTTTTTCGGGAAAACTTAATTTTTTGGAACATCGTTGAACAATCACGACTCAATCTTTACTGTGTACCCAGTAAGTAGTGAAAAAATGGGAACTTTAATCATAAATAATAGTGAGTGAGGGAGTTTAAAATAGAGTAACAGGAAGGACGTTTTTAAGATAGCTGAAGTTCCCAAGTCTTGTTTTTTCCTCCTTGGTTAAGGGTCATTAGAGAGGGTAACGTAAAAAGAACTTTTAAAGTTATTACGTTCAAAAAATTAAGTTTTGCCACCCAGCATTAAAAATAATCAAGTAGATTTAAATAAGTTTTTTTATGTCAATATTTCAGATGTTTTCAATGACGAGATGTTTTTCGAAGCTTTTAATTTAATAAATATCATGCGCAGACATATCTTAGTGTTGTTTTTTTTCACTTTCTACTACTTTATGCCACTTAACCTATTTAAATCTACTGAATCATCATTAAGTTGGTTATTTTTAATGCTGGGTGCCAAAACTTTTTGAACGTAATAACTTTAAAAGTTTCTTAAACACATACTGCCTGTTACTGTATTTTAAACTGGTTTGTGGGGATATACCTTTGAAATGTCAGATTTTCATGTGAGAGAGTCTTTTTACGTGTCTTTTCTGGATATATCTTCCATAAATCTTCACCCTGTCCAATGTCTAGACTACCTCTTCCTCGAGACGAATCGTCGTCCGCTTCTTCGAATACCTTTTGAAGTGCACCTGTACCAGTTTGGAGGACCTGTGTAGGTCAGAAGGCGGTTGGTGCCAGCACCCGAACTAGTCCAAACCTCGCCGGCTTTCACCCAAAGACCGGTCATGATGTAATCATCTTGCGCAAAGATCCAGTAGGCCCCACATACCGTAGTCTGCTCACCTCTTCTCGTGTTTTTTTTTTTATCATGGTCTTTATTTTGGTAGCGTTCTCTGTGCCGTATGAATGTTTGTTCACAGGCGTTAGTCCATCGGATGAAGTAGAGAAGACAGGGGACATGGAGAGAAATGTTCGTTAGAAACAATAAAATAAAGCCGTGCTGCTGCGAGTGTTGTATCATTATACTCGTGGCCACACCCCTCTTACATAAACAGCTGTTCGCATTCCGGAGTGCTGGCTCCCTGCCCTTCTACGTGTTCAGAACTCAGCCTTTACTATATTAAACTAAGATCCGTTTATCGCGATGGTGATAATTAATGAAACTAATTAAGATAAATTATCGTGTCACTAAACGTTTTTCTTCTTAATATTCATTTCTAAATAAATCAATTATTAGTCATTACGGAAGCATGTATCATAAGTCAAAAGCATAAATTAATTTATTTGTACTTCAGGCTTATAAAGGTTCTGCTCTTGATTTGAATAGTTATTTCATTTTAAGAACTAAAAATAAAAAACAGAATTTTCCCTAACTAAATTAATTACCTTCATTAAACCTAAATCTGAAATTTAAATTAGCTATCATAATATGAATTGTTATGGATATACCAATACATACTAGTTGATATAGGCATCAGTAACCTCTACAAGCTTCTAAAATGACAAAAATTTGCTTTAATATCTTGTGGCCTTAAAAAATAGAACCCTGGATTCCATTTCTCGTCCCTGTAAAGGAATGCCTGCGAACAGGTTGGCTTGGATTCCATCTTGGAACAATGAACGATTTCTTAAATATACAAGTACCACTGGAGAGAGGTATTTATTGCAAATTTCATTACTATACTGTTTAACCAGATTAAATACATTAATTATAATAAATTACCGTGTCATTATACGTTTTTCTTCTTAGTATCCATTTGTAAGTAAATCAATTATTAGTCATTACGGAATCGTGTATCATAAGTCAAAAGCATAAATTAATTTATTTGTACTTCAGGCTTATAAAGGTTCTGCTCTTGATTTGAATAGTTATTTCATTTTAACAACTACAAATAAAAAACAGAATTTTCCCTAACTAAATTAATTACCTTCATTAAACCTAAATCTGAAATTTAAATTAGCTATCATAATATGAATTGTTATGGATATACCAATACATACTAGTTGATTTAGGCATCAGTAACCTCTACAAGCTTCTAAAATGACAAAAATTTGCTTTAATATCTTGTGGCCTTAGAAAATAGAACCATGGATTCCATTACTCGTCCCTGTAAAGGAATGCCTGCGAACAGGTTGGCTTGGATTCCATCTTGGAACAATGAACGATTTCTTAAATATACAAGTACCACTGGAGAGAGGTATTTATTGCAAATTTCATTACTGTACTGTTTAACCAGATTAAATACATTAATTATAATAAATTACCGTGTCATTATACGTTTTTCTTCTTAGTATCCATTTGTAAGTAAATCAATTATTAGTCATTACGGAATCGTGTATCATAAGTCAAAAGCATAAATTAATTTATTTGTACTTCAGGCTTATAAAGGTTCTGCTCTTGATTTGAATAGTTATTTCATTTTAACAACTACAAATAAAAAACAGAATTTTCCCTAACTAAATTAATTACCTTCATTAAACCAAAATCTGAAATTTAAATTAGCTATCATAATATGAATTAGTATGGATATATAGGTTATACTAGTTGATTCACGCATCAGAGTAACCTTACAATGATTTTCATTGTTAAAAAATAACTGCTCTACCATTCCTCCTCCAACGGTCATGAAAAAAACTTATAACCCGGGTCACGTGACTGACCTCCTCCTAAAAGTCCTCGTATAACAGTAAGATATTCTTCAAATTACATAACAAATAACATTTAGAAATGTATTCTATCCATTTCGTTTCCGTGGAAATGACCAAATATTTTTTGTTTAACGGAAATCTATTACAATTAGGGATTAATATATGTGTAAGTTAGTATAGAAACGGGTCACAATAATAGCATTTCCGTACTAAATAACTTTTAGAGATGAATACAAATTTATCTATCCTTTGTAATGTTAGGTTATTTCCTCACCGTTCTCAAAAGTAAACTTGCTAGTTATAAAGTACTTCATAAAACTTGGAGTGTATCCTCTGCAAGCTTCTAAAATGACCAAAATTTGGTTTACTATCTTGTGGCTTTAGTAAATAGAACCATGGACTCCATTTCTTGTCCCTGTAAAGGAATCCCTACGAACAGGCTGGCAGGATGAACAGGATTCCATCTTGGAACAATGAACAATTTCTTAAATATACAAGTACCACTGGAGAAAGGTATTTATTGCAAATTTCATTACTATATTGCTTTAGCAGATTAAATAATTAGTATCGAAGGAATCACATGTTTTGATGATTTTTCTCAACCGTAGGTGGCACGAGGAGCTTCCGGTTGCAACCTACATCGAAACTTCAGATTTTTGTCCATTTTTAAAACCCAAACATTAAGAGGGGGTATCTTGAGTCCGGAAAAACCGCCTCTAAAGATTAGTTTCACGATCTAAATATATGAATATTATTACACAGATCTTCTTTCATAACCAACTTGCTCGAACATTTTAGCTCTGGAACTCTCAAACTGAAACCTTCCCTTCGAAATTTTGAAATTCAACTTTTTAACTCCTCTATCAATTAACAATCCAAGCTGAATAAACTCTTAAAATAAGGGCTTACTTTTATTTAGCAAAAGATTATGTTAGAGGTTTGAAGTGTGTACAAGACAAGAACTAAACAGACGCTTTGGACAACTGTACAGACTACTTCGAAGGACAAAATAAGCTACTTATTTACAAAGTTATACTTAAGCCAATCTGGACATACAGAATAGAGCTATGGGGGACAGCAAAAAAGTCGAACATCAAGCGCATCCAATCCTTTCAATCAAAAGTCCTGAGAACAATAGTGAATGCCCCTTATTAAGTGTAACAAAACCCTTCATAATGATCTGAATATACCCTACATTCTTGAACTCATAAATAAGTGAGAGTGGGAGTCCTGGCAATGGCCAGTTTCTCTAATCATGTCATGAGCGCCTGTGGCTCTCGCGCTCTTGGTCAGGCTCCGCTGGCTCTTATCCAGTGACGCGGCTGACGTAGGAGCGTGGGGGTCTTCCCAAGTCTCCGCTTCCTCCTTCGCACGCGAGGAACGGCTGTTTGTATATATAGTATGAATGAGCGAGTGAATAAAAATTGGTATGAACGAGGTCATATAGCACAATATCTTATAGCCCAATCAGGGAGATTGTAAGTTGTTATAAAAAAAAAGTGTGTACAACCACGAGGCTGGCCGATCCACGGAAGAATACCGGCTAGACTACGCGCCATTGATTACACAACTTAAAAGAACTTACAAAATTGACGTTTGACTACTAGAATTTTCGTTATAAAAAAAAACACAGGAGGACATGGTGCCTGTGCGACGACCTTTTAGCTTTACACCTTACAACAAAAAAAATAGCTACTTATCGATTCTTTATGCGTTACCTCAGTATGGGAGCGCCTTTGTCAGGAGAACAGGTTTCTGGTCCATTATTTCACAAAGGCTATCCAGCCATTTGGTCACTGACAGCCAATCGCACGCTTGTCTTGTTCGTCCGTATGTCATCGGAGGTTCCCTCAGAGGCCGAAGTAAACGGTCTAAGAATGATTTTTTTATAGAGGCGCGATTTAACTGTACTAATAACTAATTATGAATTCATAGTCGATAACACGAAACAATTTAGCAGTAAGAGGTACCGTAAGCTGTCACAAGGTTAAATTCCTGTTGCCTTCTATCTGACCGGTGTACCTGTCGGTGTCCTTGGATACCGCAATGTGCCTATTTTTGATCCGACATTGCTTCCTAGTAAAAAAAATATAAATAAATAGCTTGCCAATATCTCACACGATCAGATAACTCATTTTTCGGTCCATATTTAAGCCACTCCATGATCCGTATAATTATTTCATTTAGTATCTGTTATCGAGAGAGGTTTACAAAAGCATGGCTGATACAAGGGCGTGATGCCCATATCAAAATAACACATGCCTTTTTAAAATGACGAAGAAAATAAATGCGGAAGACCCCATTTGGAGAATAAAATTTTTTTTTTCTAAACCCCTTTAATTTTTATACAATATGTAAAAATATGAACAAAAAATTGACAATTTTTTGTCCTCATTCTGCTATGCGCAGATGCATTTAAAGGAGGGTTACTTAACAATACAGGTTGTGGTTATAAATACAATGAAGTGAATATAATGCTAGGTGATGGGGCTCACCTTCAGTTTGAAAATGTGGGAGAGAAACTTACAAACTAAAACCTAAACCTAGAACTAAAGCGTTCCAGGCACGACAGCGTCCCGCCATCGATGGGGGAACGGAGCTGGGGTTATAGTGTTAAACACCGGGTTTGTCAGGTATTGCAAGGAGTCGAAAAATTTGATATGTCTACGTTGGATGAATGAAATATTATAAAATAACGGATATCCCTTCATAAAGTTGGTGGAGGTAAGGTTCAATTGGTCAAGTCAATCAAGGCCAATGATACAAGCCAATGAACTTTCCATAGTGTTCATACCACATTTAGGACTATAAAATTGATTTTGTCTATTATCAGTAAATTATTATAAGTCGTTTTTATAAAGGTTGTCAATTATAATTAAAGCCTTTGTGTACCTGTCATATATATTGAATACATTTATCATGTATACCAAAGTTTTAAATAAGTGAATAGCGTTGTCATAATTCATTTGTTATGAAAAATAAGTGACGGTCTGACCAATGGATCTTACTCCTCCATTACTTGCATAGGTATATAATCCACCGATGTTTTCATGAATTCATTGTTACCGTTAACTTTTTCAACAAACAATAGCAGTAGCCTTGGTTCAATTCCTGAAGCGGACTGATACATGCCTATTGGGAGCTCTATAGTTTGACAAAATCAATATAGCTTTTGCAATACACTTCCAAACTGACCGCAAGCTAGTTGCAAACCGTTTCTGCATTGTCCTGTTAGCCGGAGTAATTACAACTCGCTTACTCAGGACAAAAGTCCACTCAGGGTTCGTTTAAAACTTTCGATTAGATGGCGCTTAAAGGTGATAATTACCTACAGTCATTGTGTCGCAAGTTGTAGCTTACAAGTCGAATTGGTTACAAAAAGCATTGATGTACAAGTATGCAGTGGAATCCCGATATCTCGTATCCCGATTATTCGTATTTCCGGCTAATTCGTACAAACTTGCCGGTCCTCAGAGAAACTCCCGGTAAGTGGTATAAAAATAATGCATTTTAGTCCCCTTGGTAATTCGTATGATTTTTAGGCTCGAGGTCACTTAAAACGCCTTATAATACGTATTTTCAGCTTAAAAACCTCGTTAATTCGTACTGTTTCAAGAAAGGGAAAGAGACCAGAGAGCAGGATGAGTGCGAGATAAATGTTTTCTATGAAATCCCATTTGCAATTCGTACTCTTTTTACTGAAAGGAAATAAGGAGAGGAGAGAAGGAAAGTTTTAGGGATTGTACTAAGCTTTTCTTTCGTTCCAACAGTTCAGTCTCGTTTTCGTTATCGTTGTCAATACCATTTTGACAACGGCCTAGCAGTAGATGCTAACCGACGAAGAAATTTTAGATCCATCTGAGGACGTTGACGGTGAAGATGGAGAGGGTGATGAAGATGTACCAACAATTACTGCTAAAGTTGCTAAAAAATACGTGAACAACTTGCGCCATTTTTTAGCAAAAGCAATTAACAATACCCGTCTGCAAGGATTGCGTCAAAACAAAACTACCGTTTTTTTTCGAACAAATGTTTCATTGGTGTTTATTTAATCGGGAACATAAGTATGTACATATTTTTTATTGCATGTATTGTTTATTGCTTAGTTTAGTACTAAGCAATGTATATTGCATATTTTTTATCATTACTACATTGTACATACTTCTTAATACATACATGCTTGCATTAATAAGTTTTTTAATTTTGTATTCCCGATAATTGGTATTCCCTTTTTTTTATTTTTTTTTCTTAGCTCTCTAATTATAAGATTAAGGATGAGGGAAAAATAAAGGAACATTTGGGTTGAACGGATCCTTGTACTAGGAGTACCTGCTTGAAGGTGGTGTGAGGGAATCAAGGAGTGTGGTAGAGGTGAGAGTCCACTGGTGGCTGGGCCTAGAGTCTCTCTAGGCATGTAGTGCAGTCTTATTTAGTTGGTTAGCAGTGTTGGGTGCCCGTTAGAGGCTTGTTGTTGGTGAGCCAAGCGCCGTGTTGTCCACCATTTGGTCTCCTTTACCAGATCTTGAGAGTTGCCATTTTGCCGGTAGCGGTGTCATGTCTCGGAACAGAGGGGTTTGGCTATATTTCATCGAGTCAAAGAAGTTGATGTGTCTTCTTTGGATGGCTTCGGTGATGGTGGGGACCACGAACTTTTGGATGTTGGGAGCTTTCATATCACGAAAAGGGATATTGGTATTCCCGATAATTCGCACCAAACTGCCAGTCCCTTGATAATACGAATTATCGGGATTCTACTGTATTGCGCAATAGTAGTGGTAGTACCATTTTGAAAGAGTTTAAATTCCTTACTACATAAAAAAATATACAAAACTAATTCAGACTACAATCCTGAAGGACACCCAAACATTCAAGGATCTCAAGAACTTTCCATAGTGTTCATCCCACAGGACAATAAAATTGACGTCTATTATCAGTAAGTTATTATAAGTCGTTTTTATAAAGGTAGTCAATAATAATTAAAGCCTTTGTGTACCTGTCATATATATTGAATCCATTTATCATGTATACCAAAGTTTTGAATAAGTGAATAGCGTTGTCATAATTCATTTGTTTGAAAAATAAGTGACGGTCTGACCAATGGATCTTACTCCTCCTTTACTTCTCGCTTCTCCACGTGTCTTCTGTCCTTGACCTATTCTGTCATCCGGACAGCTGTATTGTCAATAATCCTAGTCCGGTGTAGTGGAGTAGAAATGAGTGGGAACACCGTAGTTTTCATAGGAGTACTCCCCGAAGGGGGAACTGTCAGCTTGTAGGAAGTGCAGCTAGTGTGACTTCCAAGTTGATGTCGTGTGACCTTTGAGAGAACAACCATACAAAATGATTTGGCTAGGCTGTAAGAAATTTTCCAAGGCGTTCTTCAATTGAAACTATTAAATACGTGTTAGATCTTAATAACGCAGCTACTAACAAGGAAGAAGTAGTGCCGAAATTTGCAAGTTAAATTCAACAATGGCATCATCACCTTTAGTGAGTCGCATTGTAGGTACTTATATGAAGTGATGCAATTATACCAGGCCTCTCTGAAGGTCCTCACAGAGGTTTTCCTTGGCCAAAAAGTATGTCTTTTAGTTCTTGAACGGCCACACCTGTCCGTCGCTATTGACCTCGTTACCTGTTTATTTCTTGACACGTTAAATCGCAGAAAGAAGAACCTTGGCCAAATTATTTTTGGTATATAATTTTACTCGTTGATCTAAATAAAAACATTATACCCCTTTAAGACGGATTGTCAAAGATAATATCTTAACACATGGCAAATATTTCGACTTTTTGGGAGTAAATGGTGCCTCATCGCATTCACGCCTTATTGGGCAATAAGTAATTTTGGTCAATCACTCGCTCATTCATTTAGTATATGAATGTATTAAACAGCCCAGAGACCTCTCAAATCCACATGGTTGTCACCTCCCTCGCATGCGAAAGTGGAGTGTTGGGAAGTTCCCCACGCTCCTCTATCAGTTACGTCACCGAAAACGAGCCAGTGGAGACTCTTCAAAAACGCGAGAGCCACAGACGGTCAGGACATGATTAGAGAAACTGGGCATTGCCAGGACTCCTACTGTCACGTATTTAAAGCAGGTCACGAGGCCATGCCACTTTAATCTCCGAGAAGAAGTACAGGGATGAGTGGTGCAGTACAATGACTGTGCCAGGGGATTAGGGTGGTTGGATAGGTTACTATGGGATTAATGAACTTGGAAGGGATGAGTTTAAGAAGGTATATTAAGATCGTTATGAAGGGTTTTGTTGCTGACATAATATGGGGCTTTTGGTATTTTTCTTAGGATTTTTTATTGAAAGGATTGGTTACGCTTAGTGTTCGACTTTTTTGCTGTCCCCCATAGCTCTATTCCGTATGTCCAGATTGGCTTAAGTATAACTTTGTGAATAAGTAGTTTATTTTCTATTGAGAGGTGGGATGTCCTTCGAAGTAGTCTGTACAGTTGTCCAAAGTGTCTGTTTAGTTCTTGTCTTGTACCCACTTCAAACCTCTAACATAATCTTTTGATAAATGAAAGTAAGCCCTTATTTTAAGAGTTTATTCAGTTTGGATTGTTAATTGATAGGGGATTTGAAAAGTCGAATTTTAAAATTTCGAAGGGAAGGTTCCAGTAGAGAGTTCCAGAGCTAAGATGTTCGAACTAGTTGGTTATGAAAGAAGATCTGTGGAATGTAGCATAGAAGCAAGATGGGTCGGATCTCGTGTTTTAAGAGTGGATGAATGACTTGAACTGAATGAGGACGAATACGAGTGTTTTGTTGACTATGACTCATAATATGTCCAGATTGGCTTAGGTATAACTTTTTAATTTATTTTCTATTGAATGATGGGATGTCCTTTGAAATAGTCTGTACAGTTGTCCAAAGCGTTTGTTGAAGTTCATGCTTTTATACAGGAAGAGGAATGGATTTAAAAAAAATTATTGGACAGGATTTCCGGCAGAGGGTAAAGGTAATGCGAGAACATTTTGTGAGGAGAATTTATGAAATATTTATAAACAAATTATACTGAAGTATTTCTGGTAGGCACAAGATTTTGTTATCTCTATTTCCCAATATTCCCTCGTGTCCTACAAACTAGGTACGCTCGTATCTCGCCAATCCAGGACGATACTTATCTGACGATTTTTCAACAGGCATCGGTAATGAGATTTTACGCCTACATACACCTAACATTTTTTTTTTTTACATAATTAATAATTAGTTCGTTTTGTAGCTCTTTAAAACTTTACCAAGCCTAGAAGAAGACCTGTTGTAATCAGGTGTTGCAATGAATAAATGAGAATGCACTGTGCATATTGGCTCATGACATTTGACTGCGTGTTAGGGCCCCATAACTGTTTTCATAACCACATCACGCACAATAAGGTCAGCGGTTTGAAGATATTTAAATATCTCACAGATATATCGTCCTAGGTAACACACATGTGTAGCTACGAGGGTGGTCTGAAAAGTTTCCGACCTCAACATGAAGATAGCAGCAGTCGTAAATAAAAGCTAGTGAATTTCGTTGTTCGTCTGTTGACAGTTACTCACCAAAGTTTCAGCCATTTTGGAAGTTGTTGTGTAACAGTCGTTTGAGTGAGTCGATGTGAGTGTTTTTATGAAAATGGACAAAATCGAGTATCGAGCTGTCATTAAATATTTGTTTTTGAAAGGCAACACGCCTTCTGTATTCTGTATATGGAGACTCTGCACCATCATTTACCACAGTGAAATTTTGGGCAGCTGAATTTAAACGTGGTCGTAAGAGCTTGGGAGACGATGAGCGTTTGGGGCGTCCAAAAACTGCAACTACCGACGCAAACATCGCCAAAGTTCACCAAATGGTGCTAGACGACCGCCGAATTAAAGTGAGAGAGATAGTAGAGGTTATGAACATGTCAAAAGAACGTGTTTGTCACATATTAAATCAACATTTAGAGATGAGAAAGCTGTCCGCGCGTTGGGTGCCGCGTTTGCTCACGTTAGACCAAAAACGTGTTCGAATGAACATTTCCATAGCTCTGTTGGCGCAGTTTAGGCGCAATAAATCCGAGTTTTGGCGCCGATTAATTACTGTGGATGAAACTTGGATACACCATTATACACCCGAAACAAAAATACAGTCCAAACAGTGGACTGGAAAGGGGGAACCGGCTCTAAAAAAAGCAAAAACTGTTTTTTTCGGCTGGGAAAGTGATGGCGACTGTTTTTTGGGATAGTCATGGAGTTATTTTAATCGATTATCTTCAAAAAGGAAAAACCATTACAGGAGCATACTGCGCATTATTACTTGACAAGCTGAAGGCAGAACTTGCGGAAAAACGGCCACATTTGCAGAAAACGAAAATCCATGAATTACGGTTTGAACTGCTTGACCATCCGCCTTACTTGTATCTTTGTTAGGTCGGAAACTTTTCAGACCACCCTAGTATAATATGATATATTCAGGCCACCTCGTTTAATTATGCAGCTGAGACTACGAAATAAGGCAGGAAGGTTCAAGTAAAATAAAAACTAACTCTTACGCACTAGGATTTGAATCTAAAAGCAACAACCATAGCTAAATCATCACAAGTCATTATATAATTCACATTTAAATAAAAACATATTACATAACAAAGTTCAGAATACGGATAACCTATTTTAGCGGATAGTCAACCAATGCAAACAGGTTGTTTAAGAAAGGTTATGGAGATGTCGACAGGTTAGCACAGTGTGTTCGATTGCCCAGGAAATTCTTTTCCAATGCCCAAACAGCAAAATTCAACTTATGTAATTTATTAATGTAGTCATAGGCAGATTAGACAAACGAATTATTTTTTATATATATTCAGAACCGAGAAAAGTACACTTTATCTGGTGTAATACGTCCAATACTTTCTACATATCCTGTTTGAAAATATTGAGGTTGGCAAGAAAGTAATTTCGGTTTTTTAGTGTGAAATAAAACTTAACGAACTTTTTCCAGTCAAATATCTTCCATTCTGTTCGATGACCTTTTGCCATATGATCCCACGCTCATAGAACTTCCGGTCCTGTTCAGCAAAAAAAATCAACCAAGTCCGATTTGAAGACATTGTTATTACTGAAATTTACACCATTTAACAAGTTTTGTAAACTTCGAAATAAATGATAATCCAATGGTGCAAGGTCGGGGCTGTATGGGGGATGCGACATCACTTCCTAAACCAAGCTCCAATAGGTTCGTACGTGTTGATAAAGATTGTCTTGGTGGAACCCAAATATCGAGCTCTTAACAATTCCAAAACGCCTTATATGATTTTAAATTGTTGTGTCTGATACATTTAACTGTTTTGCAATCTCTCACAAAGTTATATGACGATTATATCCAATTATGGTTTTCATTTTGTCATTATCAACTTCAGAAGGTCGATCAGAACGTTGGTCATCTTTCAGCGAAAAATCTCCCTGATTTTTTAAACCAATTCTGACACGTGTGTCCTGTTAAACAATCAACGCCATAAACTTTACATATCTCTTTGTGAGCCTCAGTCGCTTTCTTGCCTTTATGAAAATAAAAAATTAGAATGTGTCGAAAATGCTTATTTTTGCACTCCATGTTAAAACTGGCTATAAACTGACAGTTGTACCCGGAATTTGTTTCTATAGAAACCTAAAGGTATCTACTAACAAATCTCAAGAGAAAAAATATTCTAACATTGACAAAAGAATAACGAAACAAACATAACGCTACCGGTGCAAACCAGTTTCAAATCCTAAACACCGTCTTTTATCCTTTCCAAGAAGAAATGAATGTACGTTTTTTCTATAATCGATGATATGTGCAATGGTTATCATATAAGCTGAGATCAGAGGAATATTCTGATTCTTTGATGTACTTATTTAAAGTTTTAACATTTCCTTAACATATTTCCTTTTTTTTTGTTTCTTAAAAAAACATATTAAGTACTACTTCAATAGTTCAATCGTAACTAAGTGCAATTTAAACCTGTAACTTTTATATGAGTTTTTGAATTAATCGTTAACAGTCGTTGACAGTGCTTGCCGGATTCATAGTTTACCCGTACAATTGTTTGTATACTCGTATATAGTATTGTATATAAACGAAGGTTCTTCGAAGCGATAAACAAATTTTTTTTTATATTTAGAAAAATTATTTAGTTAGAATAAATAGTAAATAATTTAGAATAATATTGAACAGTTAAATAGTAGTACAGGAGAGAAGTAGGGACAAAAAAAAACTGGCTGAAAACTGCTGAGAAAGAAAGTGAAGGTCGTAAATGAAACTGGTTCTGCCGGTAAATGGCACAGGCCACTTCCCACCAACTACACGAAGATTATTATATCACGGCTACTTTGGTGGACTATTTCTCGAAGAAACAGGTCGTGTGTACAAATACTGTCGGATGCACTTGGAACTTGTCACAATATTGTCCATACGGAAGGTCTACAGTAGTATGCAGATGGTTACGAGTTCCAAGATGAAACTTAACTCGAAAAACGGTTTTTTTCAATGGAATTTTGTCTTCTTCTAGATATACTCCACAAATGTCTTTGAAGGCCGTTGAATTATGAGTACAAGTTCAAAAGCAGAAAAGAGTCTATAATATTCAAAAAAAAGTTAGCCCGAGGGTTTGTTGTGCCCGCGAAACAAGTTTCCAAGACAATTTCAATGATTTTTTATTGTAATTGAAATATACCAAAGCATGTTAAATATTATTATTTGGGCTGTTACCGGGCTCTTAAATTTGACTCTACTCAATAATTGGTAATTAATGATTATTATTGAACTTTTTATTTTTTATATGTCTGCTTTTATTTCAAGCATCGCCAACGTCAAACAGGCGAAATTCGCGGACTATTTCTAATTATAGCCTATTAAATCCCCTAATCGCATATTAATTATTTTCAATCAGATCTTTCATTTTATACAATCTATGGTGAAATATTTTTTTTTTTTATTACTTAGTCACTAACTAATTAATTAAAGAGACTTAATAAATCACCTTTTATGGAGTTATCGATTTTTTTTTCCGTGTTATCGAATGGAATCTTCTTCGTCTAAAAAAAACAAACAAGGAAACCATAATGTACGCTCAGCATTGTCGTGGGGGGGGGGGATCGGTTTGTATTGTCGAAAAAATGTATTTCATTATATTTATTTAACTATGTATTTATCCGTAAAAGTGATGGAAAGGGATCGATAATGTACTTTAACGTTTGTTTGAAGATTTTTTTTTATTCTGCGGTTCTTTTGAAAAGTTTTCAAAAGAGGTCTTTTCGCACAATCACTAAGAGGAGTGTCCCAGAAATAACGCAAGATTTGAATTTGCCGCCATTTGTGCAGTAAAGTCTTGTTTACCCTAAAAAAAAAACAATTTGACAGCTGACAGTTTAGGGTTAGTAAAAATGGAGCGTTACACGATAGAACAACGTGCCTTTATTGTCACAAAAATAATGAAAGTTTGGTGGCCGTAGTTCGAAAATTTCACACAAAATATGGTTGGAATAGTGTTCTGACTTCATCAACTGTGAAGAGATTAATTGAAATAATTAGGGAGACTGGACCAGTTTGAGACACTAAACACACTGGTCATCCAAAAACAAGCCGTTCAAATGTCAATATCGAAGCAGTGCGTGAGAGTGTGTTGAAAATCCATAACACAGTTCTTTGTGCCGAAATTGGATGATATTGATGTAGCCAATATGTGGTTTCAACAAGATGGTGCCACATGCCATACAGCCCATGAAACAATTCAAATACTGCATGAGACATTTCCAGGTCGTGTACTCTCTCGTTTCGGTGATCAGAATTGGCACCCTAGATGGTGTGATTTAACACCTTTAGATTTGTTTTTATGGGGTTATTTGAAGTCAAAGGTCTATGTCAACAAGCCCACATCCCTTAAAAGAGGAAATTCAACGCTGCATCAACGAAATTCAACCATATTTATGCCAAACGGTCATGGAAATTTTCGACTAAAGAGTGCGTATGTGCCAGCAAAGTCGTGGAGGCCATTTGCCCGATGTGTTATTCCATAAATAACCCTATCCTATTTACTTTATAATTCAATAAAAAAATAACAACAAGAATACTAAAAACTGTGTTTTCTATTTAAATCAAATCTTGCGTTAATTCTGGGACACCCTTTAGCTTGTTTGTAACAAAATAATTTTTAGATTTATTCAGACAATTTTCATATGTCATATGTATATGTTTTGACCGCTTATGTATTTACCAAAAGGGCTATATAGCCTGAATATATTAATTAATAAATGACCCTAACACAATTCGACTTCCAGGCACCGGAATGAAGGCCTTCTGGTTCACGGGTTTTCCTTTCCAGGCGGCCAGAACGAGCTTTCTTCTTATTAATCCTTGAAATCGCGGAATATATTTTAAGTGCTGGGTTCAAATCCTTTTTATTTTACATTAACGCTGGATAAATTATAATTAACCTCGTTGGATTTCTGGGCTATGGTAGTTCTTACCCGAGTAACCATAAACCTTACTAAAAAATGCCAAAAAGGGTTAATGATCGTAAACAACTGAAATATTTCAAAAAGCTTTAAATGTATTCATGAGGTGTAAATAACTCCAGGAAGACCAGATCCCTCCATATATCATCCTGTATTATCCTGCTGAAATATTCCAGGTAATAATTATTCACAGGATGGGTTTATTCAACTACAGGCGAGATCAGATTACGACTTGATCTTTTTTTTGTTCTTAACGAACCTAGAAGCCAGCAGGTTTTTTTTTATTTTCCGAGATCGCGGACCGGCCCAAAGTCTTCGTCACAGGCAGGACGAAAGGGTAAAAAGAAAAATATCAAAAATGGTTTTTGTTATTTTGCCTTTGGGGGAGAGGTGAAAAAAAAAAAAACCACTTGCTCATGTGACCTTTGCAGCACGGGTTCGTCGCCCCGAACGCTTTAGAAACGTGAACTTCAGGAAATTGTTTGGGGCCACGCTAAGAGGTCGTTTGCACCATTGTTTGTTTCTTGTATGCACTTCAGCCAATATATATATGTACACGTTCTATGGTTTAGAAATTTCCTAGAACCTCTTAATTATTTTCTATGACATTTTAATCGAACGGATTTCTAAAAACTACGTCCTAAACATTTTAATGATTAGTAGTATTTTATATTTTTTATTTAGTTAGTAATAATTACTATTTCAGCTGAATCAAGTGACTCATGTTAAATTTCATGTCTCAGATGAAATTATGATCTCACAACCCCTGAATCATGCCGACATAATGACATTAGAACAAAAAAATAAAGTTCTCAAACTCTACCCTACGTTTCTTGTTTTTTTTTTTTTTTTTCTTTCTAAACCCCTTGAATTTAATACAAATGTGAAAAATGAACAAAATAAATGAACAAGAATTGACAGTTGTCTCCTCATCCTGCTATGCGCAGATGCATTTGAAGGAGGCTGGGTTACATAAATTAGATTTGAGGTTAAAAGTTAAAACATGTATACAATTCTAGGTGATGGGGCTCACCTTCAGTTTGACAATGTGGGAGAAAAACTTACAAACTAAAACCTAAACCTAGAACCTAAGACTAAAGCGTTCCTGCCGCGACAACGTCCTGCCATCGATGGGTTATCGTGTTAAACACCGGGTTTGTCAGGTAATTTCTTGACAAACATAGAGATTATCATTATTATAGGATCTGGCAATCTTACACGAGGAGTGCAGGGAAGAAACATGAAATTTCTCTTTTTATAGCTTTAGAGAAAATTTCCAGTTTGAAACCTAGGACTTCACATACAGTACGGTCAATTTTGAAAAAATCTTCCCCATTTTTAGGTTTTTTTTTCAAAAGTACGTGGTCCTCGTGAGCCCTCTGTTTAAGCTAAAGACATGTCGAATCTAGGCTCGGAAAAAAACCGTGGTTCTCTGCCTGAAGGCTTTTGGATTTGAAAAACCATGGGCCAATGTTTTATAAAATATTTTCTATTCATTTTATTTTCCTTGAATTTTTACAACAGGTGTATTCAAGTTAAAGTGATCTTGAGTAATCTTCAAGTCTTTTAATTTTAATTTTAGCTCGAAACCGACCAAAAACTATTTCTCCTAGTTTTTTGTATTCAAACCGTACAACTTAGGGATAAATGGAGCGATATTGCTACACTTTGAGAGGGAAAGGTACAAAGGTAGAAAAATCACTGCCTTTCTAATGCGGAATCGAACCTGGAACATTCTTATAATTAACCATCTGAGGGAGAGAGCACTTACTCCAGGTTACCCAAGCCACGCATTCCCGACATGCCAACTTACAAGGAGGAGCCGAAGAGAAGTCATCCTTGAAATGACGCGGGAAACGTGAACCCGTTGCAACGACCTTGCACCCTGCTCTCTCTCTCTGTTTCTAGCACCCTACAGAACGCATTCTCGCAATTAATATCATTCGAGAAAATATTTCATCTCAAGATACAGGATGGCTAAAGGTTCACATCGGTGTATTTTTAGAAATTTAATTTTAGATGTCACGACGACCTAGGTAAGGAAATATTGAATACATTCGCGAGTGATGCAAAAGGAAATTATGAAACAGCTGGCCAGCTACCAAAGCTCATCGCTCATGCTGTGAATTAATCTCACCTGTAGGCAGAAGAAGAGAAACCTAACAGGGGGACCTTACATGACCACTACGAATGGCATTCCTAATGAAGCTATTATTGCTATAAATAATGATGAATGTTCTCATTCATACCATATTTACAATTTTTCATTCTCTCGCTAATTTATACAGTCTTTCAAACAGCCCAGAGGCCTCCTAAATCCACATGGTTGTCAACTCACTCGCATATGAAAGAGGAAGCGGAGTTTTAGGAAGTCCCTCACGCTCCTCCGTCAGCCGCGTCACCGGATATGAGCCAGTGGAGGCTGACCAAGAGCGTGAGAGCCACAGACGCTCAGGATGATTTGGAAAAACTGGCCATTGCCAGGACTCCGTGTTACGCATTTATATCAGGTCACGAGACCACAGCCGTTTCAGTCTCCGAAGGAGGATTATAGGGATGAGTGGTGCAGCGCAGTGACTGTGCTAGGGGATTAGCCGGTTGGATAGGTTATTATGGAATTCCATGAACTTGGAAGGGATGAGTTCAAGAATGTAAGGTATATTAAGATCGTTATGAACGGTTTTGTTGCTGACGCAATAAGGGGCATTTACTACTGTTCTCAGGACTTTTGATACGCTTCATCTTCGACTTTTTTGCTGTCCCCCATAGCTCTGTTCCGTATTGGCTTAAGTATAACTTTGTAAATGACTTTTCTATTGAGAGATGGGATGTCCTTTAATTATAGTGTTAGGTTAACACTGCACCCACTGACATTTGCGATGGTCAATTGCTTAAGAGGACAGACAAGACATGTTGCAAGACCCAGAATGGGGAAAAAAAAAAAAAAAACTAAACTAAAAAGGCTAAATCTGATAATGGTACATATATATGACGTCAATTTTTCGATGGAAGAATTGGATCTCGTATAATTTACAAAAACCGCAAAAATCCGAAGAACAAACAAAAAATTCTAGGAGAACATACAAATGTATGACCAGAAAAACCCAACTTGGTGCATTCTCGATAGACACCCTTATTTACATATTTATATTCATGAAGTCATGCATTGGGTATGAGACAAATGAAAGAGAAACAAACCTTAACAATACTATTTTCATTCAAAATAACTTCCGTTAGCTTCAATACATTTCTCCCGACCCCCAACAAGGTTTTTTATCACTTGTTCACTGAAACATTTTGACTTTGAATGAATAAATTCGAGAAATGAACATTCTACCTCGTTTTCGTTTTGGAATATTTTGTTTTTAAAAATTTCGTCAAATGCGCTCGTCAAATCCAATGATATTTTTTCAGATCATCTAATTTTTATTAAGTTAACTGTCAAACATTTCAAGAATGTTTCTGGCGATCAGTCAGATCATGCTGTACCCACTGGTTCATTTTTTATTTTTTTCCCAATAGCATGAAGGTATAGATGACGTTTTTTGGATGTTTAATTCATCATCATCGAGCTTTGTTCCTGGCCTTCCACGAGATTTATTCTCAAGACTTGTATTGCCGGATTGAAACCTGTAGTACCACAGATATACAGTTCTTTCATTCACTGTACCATCACCAAAAGCCATATTGATACTAAGGCTTCGGAAGCATTATGTCCAAGATTAAATTCATAAAGTGTATAACTAGTAATTGTTTAGATTCCATTTATAGTAAAAATTAACACAAATACTCGAACAGTTGACAATTAATTGAATGATATAGCATGAAAATAAAATAGAAATGTCTACAGATTAATTTAATAATCATTGTATTAGTGTTTGTGAACAATTCGTTTTTTACTTAAATGATTTCATAAAAATAAGTATATCCGACATTTAATCACTTCCAGCCCATTACAGAACTCATTCTAGGTTTAAGATTAAACAAAACAGAAGACCACACCCTTTTTTTTTATATATAAATAACTGATTATATCATACTAATGCATTTGTTTCTTGTATTATGACATTATTGAAATGAGGTTATGAAACTACCAAGCACATATGTTCTTAATTACTAATCCATCATACAAAATGCCATAATCTCCTAATCCTTAATAAGGTATATATTATTAATAAATTATGCCTTTTGTATTTGTTTTTAAAACAAACAGTATTCAGCAATTATACAAGACAATTATTCATTATTATCCGTGTAAATTTTTAACTGATAAATAATAAGATAGAATACTAACACGAACACATTCGAAGCTGAAGCAACATCACTGACGTAACCATACGACGAGTTTGTTATATTAATGTTTTTCCAAAGAAAGACATAAATTAATAAATATATTATTTCTAAACGGTACAAATGTTTACTAAATGACTAAATTTTTTTTTTTTTTCAATAAAGCATATACTACAAAGAATCCTAATTTAAATGTTTGTGTAAAGATTAAATTCACTATTGGCAGATTATCACCAGGTTACATAGCAATATATTACAAGCTAGTCTTTTAATATTAAATTTTTAAGGATATTTCTCAATTTCTTAAACAGTTGTAAATTTGAATATCTGACGATGGAAAGTACTTTTTTGGCCGACCTCGAAATAGTTTGACATTAAAAACTCATTCAGGAATTCGAGTTCAGAGCGAAGGACATCCTCGCAGTTCCGGGCTTATGGATTTTAAACACGAAGATCACAAGCTGAAGCGAGAAAACTTCAAGAAAAAAATTACGCTTCATATAAATACTTACTTTGTGAGTAAATTAAATTACCGACTAACTAATACGAGAGGAACCGCCAATCATTTAAAATCCGCTGCAGTCGGAAGCTGCGAAGTTTTAAATGAATGAACGAAAGCACGGATGGACAATTAGAATAAAAAAAAACTATACTTTCTTCAAGTGTTTCCAAATTTGATACTATTCTAAATATCATTAATTAATATATAGGCCTCCAACAATGACAATCATAATTATTATGAAAACGATTGTTAAAATGACAGGAGGGATACTCCCAATGGACTGTTGTCAATCAATCTTGTTGGTTTTTCTCACATATTTCACATTTAGAAAATGTTAAAAACGAGCAAGTATCCAAAAAATCCCAATGGTAGATTGATTTTCATAATAATAGTGTGACTTTGTGTATTGAATGGCTAGTGGGCGATGCTGCCTGTCTACAGTATGCAGAATGTAGTCTAAGATACAATATGTATATTCTTGGAGAGGATCCCTATGGGAGGATGAGTCAAGATATTGGATTACTCACAATTATTAGTGCTGGAAAGTACATCGGATGATGGTCTGGCACAGACTAGCTGAGGTGCTGTGCGGTACCTGGGATATAGAGAGGGGTGCTGGTGTCCCCTCCATGCAACCCCACACCAAGGCACACTGGCTAACCACCAGGAATGTAAACCGACTCGTGGATATGATGTTATGTATGTACAATATCTATCAGAAGAAATGGAAAGAATAGAGGACATAGAAGACATTTTGCGCCTCGTGTACGAAACTACTACAAGTAGTACATGTCTATATCTTAGTAGAATTACTATAGAAAACATCATTGACTTCAAAATAACACATCAAATCATTTTTTTTTTTTTTTTTTTTTTTTTTCCCTTCATAGCCCCTTTAAATTTACAGATAACCCAAATTGCAAGTAATTGAACCTATTACATCAAATCAAATATTTGACCTTTTTGTTTAAATAATTTATAGTCGACATTGACTAATCGAGAAGATAGAATCGATTCTTTTCCTCATCTTTATGTTTTTTTGTTTTTTTTATTATTTGTTCCGGCATTTGTGCACCGCGGCCTCACTGAGACCTATTGTGCGCCGTCCATGTCTCTGTCCTAAATATGTGACAGACCCACGGCCTTTGCAAATCTGAGGATACTGAATGGATCGATCAGTTCACATAGTTTGGGGTCTACAATGCGATCACTACCAAAATGAAAGTATCGCCTTCTAGCTAAGTTATCACAGTCACATATTATATGACGTGCCGTTTCTCCCTCTTTCTTGCAGAATCTGCAGATTGGTGATCCCACTATCCCACCATGATCAGTGCCTGTCGGTCCCCGAAGGGCCTTATGTTACTGAAGTCATTTAAAAGTCCTCTACGTGAAAACATAGCGGACTTATAAAATATTTTAAACATTAAACCCTTATTTGCTTGCTTCGTTTATTTAATTTATATCTTTGTTTGCTACGGCCAATCCTCTGTTCAATTAAGTATCCAAAACATCTTACTACTATTATATATTTCAATTGCAAGGTACAAATAAAAAAACTTGATATCTCTTTGTAACCCTTTTCATATTCTGTTACACCCACATTCGTTAGACGATGGGAGTCGCGAGTTAACAATTCATTATTTACACAGTCCATTAATTTCCTCTTTCGTTTCTCATTATATTCCCATCTGAATATGTTGTCTCCCCCACCCCAAATATATATATGTGAACCCACCACCCCTCCCACATCGATGGCAACAGACTGTCGGGGGAAAATTAGGTTAAGAATTAGTATGTAAGTTAGTTTTAAGGTTGATCAAAAAGGTGAGCCCCATCACATTTATTAGTCAGTTTAGTCCAGTCACGTATAATGTATATCAATATACTCGTTAATTCATTATATAATTTTTATAAAAAAAAACAAAACCTGTATATAATGTAGCAATGCTACAGGAAATACAAAAATAATTTGTAAATAGATTCGCCCTGAGGATCTATAATTATCTGTAAATTTAAAGGGGCTGTTTACGCCATTTGCGTAAACTTAATTTCATTTTAATTTGAATTTGCTATTCAATAAGTAATTACCCGAAACCATTCGGTAGTTCTGTGAATCACAGACGCTGGCGCTGCCTGCCGGCTCGATCAGCGTTTTTCCCCACGCTTTTGTCTCTCAGGTGGTAATTTTCATTTTCATTATTATAGCGTCTCTTTTTGTCTTCAACAGTTATCATTTTTCACACTGTTTTTCAAGCGTATTTTCAACGCCATTATCTTTGTTTATTCATTATTCAAATCACTAGTACGCAGTCTTGGAGAAGCGACATTTCAGATTAAACGCAGACAGCTATTGGATGAATCGGGACTTGGATGAATCTGGAGTTTGGGCCCAAATCTCTAGGTTATCGAAGTTCAAGAAGGGAGATTCGCACGCTGTCGTCACATCGAAGCAGGTAGGAATTTACATTACTGTGTTTACATTTGATATTGTCATTTCTCTAACGAGACTCTCAAATAATTACAGTCCACTTAAAACTCAAACGTATAGCTAATTATCCCCAGGCTAATTAGTTTCTCGAATCAGTCGCCTCGTTTGCCGGTTGCGATTTCAACTGGTGAAATTCCAAACATGGGCTATGAGGAAAAATATATATATATCTATTACCTTTTTATTATATTATATGTCCTCGACTTTCCGATTCATTTACTTTTGCATATTGCAATTCTGAATGTCATAAGAAATAATTGCGTTTTCGATTTTTAAGAAACTACTGGAAAAAGTAAGAAGAAATTTTCAATACTGGTACTTGGGTGCCCTTCGGTAAGGTTACCTTTCAGTTGTCAATCATGATAAACTGCTCAAGACGTGAAGACGATGTAATCACAAAATGATCAATGGGAGGAATAGGGGCTTCAAATTCCATCGTAACTTTATTAATTGTTGAAATTAACTAATTCTCTGTATAAAAGAACATAATGTCTGTAAATGATCGGGTTTGTTTGAATCACCATCGCCCGTTTTTGGAGATTGATAACTGGTCTAGCAGGTATGTGACAGATAGTAAGGGCTTAAACAAATTTTGAATTGTGATTCGTGTCATCTACAAACAATTCTACCTTCAGGATTTAATCTCAACAACAACTTTATTATGATAAAATTACAATCTGCCTCATTGGGCAATAAGTAATTGTGATAAATGATATCATTTATATCATATTTACAATTCATCAATCACTCGCTCATTCATACAGTATTTACAAAGAGCCCAGAGACCTCCCAAGTCTATATGGTTGTCACCTCCCCCGCATGCGAAAGAGGAAGTCTTGGGAAGTCCCCCACGCTCTTCCGTCAGCCACGTCATGGATTTAATCTACGGAGGAGAATCTTATCCTGCAAAAAAGAGGAAAGAAATTAGTATGTAAGCAGCAAATATGAAGTTTCTTTAAAGATTAATTGGTAAAACTAGATAATTAACAGAACGAGGAAGATACCAGATACCTTCAATGCTTCAGTCAAATACGACAAACAAAAGAGCTTTGTAGAAGACAAAGACATGAATAGGAAGTACACAAATTGTAATTGTTTGAATAAAAGTTGATCTTGCAGGAACGGAAGGCGAGACTTTCATGAACTTGCATAGATTTTAATCAGTAAAGTATTAAAATGTACGTTCATAGCTTTACGACACTTCTGAATTTGTATGTCAATTGTATTGTACATTATAGAAGAAATTGGCGAGACCGACCGATAGATCTGAATGGCCGACATATGAGATCGTGTGTCTCTTCTAGGAGCAAGTCGCATTGCAGGTATTGCATGCTGGTTCCTTTGTGAGCCGTTACAGAAGACATGACCAAGTTTCCACTGTTTGGCCCATTGAGCGGTGCCTCACGAGGAGCCACCAAGACGGTCTGCTCAAGACAGCCGAGGGTGAAAGACCACGTAACTGATATTGCGCGTGTCCTGCGCCAGGGCACTGGGAAGGTCCTCATTCCTTTGAGGCAGTCAGCTGGAGAGAATCGGCGCTTGCAGTTAGCGTCTTATACTAACAAAGCAGTTTATATATAAACAGAGTATCTACAATCTCAGATCGGGTGCTCTTACCAACCGAGCTATCGCCTAGCTGATATCAGATCTCTCCACTCTTGTAAACTTTTAGAAAAACATAACTGTAGCGACCGATAACTACATAAGATAAATCACCCTATACTCTATTGTATATATATTGTAAATTGGTCATGATATGTTTTAAATTAATTTAAACAAATGTAAATAACATGACCAAACCATAAGTCATACCAGTGTAAATATTGTAAACAATAAAAGACGCAGCTGCAAAAAACTAGTCAGAGGCCCTTGAAGGGAGAGGCAGGTAGCGGCTAAGAGGCTGGGTGGGTCCCGGTCTAGAACAGGCAAGAGTCACCACAACCCTTGGTTTGGTTGGTCAGAATAAAACCCCAGATCATTGGCTATGTATACCCCCTAGTTTTAGCTGATAAATCATTCTACGGCTCTCTGACTGGTACTTGCAGCTGCATTGATGTTTCAAGATTTGGCGCTGTCATTTATGAAAACCTCTGGATCTCTCTTCCTAACCTCGCTATGTTTTAGTCCGGCCTCGTCAGACCCCACACTTTCCTAGGGGGATTCTCTGCCTTCGTCTCGCTAAAACTAGCACCTCTTTGAAAGAGATCTCTTCCTTGCGGACGGTTTTCGCCTACCCTCAGATACCGAATGTGGATTCGTGGTCATTCCAAGACCACATAAACTACCTGCAATACCTACGCTATACCTCTTCTCCAGAAAATAGTGCACTGTCGGGGCACATACCTATCAAATATGGAGTCAGATAGTACAGTAGTAAGACCCCTCATGAAGCAATTGTCCAGGTCATAGCCTAATCAACCCTCACTTCGTCACTAGGGCTAAGGTAACTAGGCACCCCCCTCATGACGACGCGACAATAACCAAGGAGACTACTTTAAACTAGTCCATAAGTTTTCGATTAATAATTATTTAACAAGGTGATCACATAGCATAAATAATGCAAATATAATAAGTATGCTTCATACATTACAGTTTGCATCTACAAAATATATTGTATGTTTGAATATCATTTGTTTGTTCCTAGGTGTTTTAGGATATATTATAATACCTACTTTAGTATTATTCAAGATTTAATTTATCAACGCCAGTTCATAATGGACAGGGGCTTCAAATAAAACACTCTCTTCTCATCACTATTCAAAACAGACTTGTAACAAGTATAGTTAAGCTATAGCCACTGCTAGCATAATCTGCAAGTATTCTTCATGCTGTATTTATTGAAAAACAAAACACTAACTACTCAACAATTGATCTATCTCTATAACTTCTATATTTTATTTACTTAATATACAACCTGTTAAAGTAAAATTTGTTTATGTCTTTTAAAGAATCAAGTTTTGGCAGAATTTATTTATTTAAATAATTGTCAACTTAAAGATCTCTATGTAATATCAAGAGCTGAAATCAGTACGTAAAAATATTTATTAACCCATGAACTCTATAAAAGGGTAACACTTCGAATCTCACGTAACGGTACTCCCCTTGAGCGTCTCTACCTCAGGCTGATGTCGTGTGACTTAAAATTAAATTCCTTAATAGGATGCTCTGAAATTTACTCGCCTATTAAAATTTAAGTCCAAAAAGTCAAGCAAAATTTTTGTTGGAAAAATTCCACAATTTTCATACTTTTTTTTTTTTACAGATCTCTGCTAGTGGATTAAAAAATGTACCCGAATTTGAAGCTAGAACCGTGAAGTGGCCGGTGCACTAAACTATTCGAGAGAAAATATTTATATTTAGACCCCTGACAATTGTATAACCCTAACTACTCGAATGGCTGAATGGTACCATTGTACAAAGAATTGGGGATACTACCTGGGTTAAGCACCTTCTGCGGCGATGGTCCCTGATATTCATTTTTAACCCCCCCCCCCCAAAAAAAAAACCTTGAATACAAATTTTGGAGAAAATCTAAAAATGTTGGCTAACAATGTTCCATACAAACGGTGACCAGACAAACTATATAACGGCTTCACTTATCCACACCAAACTTTTTTAAGAAACGGAGATATTTTCATTTTATCATTACTTTTTTAACATATAAATACATTAGACATAATTGCTACTGTCTTATATTGAAAGAGAAGAAATTATACTTGGCAACAAAATTTCTATGAGTTATGAATGGTTTAACTGGAATAAAAGACATTTACAAAAAAAAAATTCTCCAACGTCTTTTCTAGCTTTGTGTTTGCCAGCAAAATTTTTATTTATACGAAAGAGGAAGCGGAGTCTTGGGAAGTCCCCCACGCTCCTCCGTCAGCCACGTCACCGGATATGAGCCAGTGAAGGCTGACCAAGAGCGTGAGAGCCACAGACACTCAGGACATGATTTGGAAAACTGGCCATTGCCAGGACTCCCACTGTTACGCATTTATAGCTGGTCACGAGACCACTGCCGTTTTAGTCTCCGAGGAGGATTATAGGGATGAGTGGTGCAGTGCAGTGACTGGCTACGGGATTAGGGTGGTTTGATAGGTTACTACGGATTTTTATGAACTTGGAAGGGATGAGTTAAAGAATGTAGGGTATATTAAGATCGTTATGAAGGGTTTTGTTGCTGACGTAATAAGGGGTATTTACTATTGTTCACCGGATTTTCGATACGCTTTATCTTCGACTTTTTTGCTATCCCCCATAGCTCTGTTCCGTATTGGCTTAAGTATGGTAGGGGTGCTAAACACGGTTACGAACTTGTTTTGTTTCCTAAATGTTTTGTTTTACTTACTTTACTCGAAGCTTTATTGTTTTTTGTATTTTTATAATGGGCTATGCTCATTTACTACGATCTGGCATACTGCATTCTACGCTTTAAAAAAAAACCAATTGGTTGATGTACGATAAAAGTTATTTCCAGGCTTAGCAATCACAGAATCGATGATCAAAATTACAGTTTTTAAACTTAACACTTTTTTTTCGGCTCCTAGGGCGCATTGTCAAGACAGGTGTGAAATATGTTTCCAAGTAGTACCATTAAATTTTCATTGAAATAGACGACCTTCGGCCGTAGCCTCCCCAAGTGAGATCTGCCTTGCAGTGTATCTATACAGACTTACACAACTACATCTTACATGTAGGATATTACTTGGTATGTACTGTACTTCAATAACAATACTATAAACACTACCCAATCCTCAAGTTGGGTCGATCAGATTTTCACCTCAGAGAATGAGATTTACTTTATTTTTTGGGGTTTGTCCCAAAGGATGAACTTCACA
Organism: Acanthosoma haemorrhoidale; assembly: GCA_930367205.1. NCBI lineage: Eukaryota > Metazoa > Arthropoda > Insecta > Hemiptera > Acanthosomatidae > Acanthosoma > Acanthosoma haemorrhoidale. The sequence continues at coordinate 13,232,675 of OV884011.1, read as the reverse complement.
ATTTCCGACTTGAATAGGGCACTAGCCTTACGTAACCTTCTCATCTTAAGTTGCCAAAGATAGGAACGTTAAGCTTGACGACAGGTAATTCCAAGACTGCACCGTTGGTCAGCAAGGGTAATGTACCCGGGGCGCTAATGAATGCAATACCTGTTCCGGGAAAACGAAAACAACAGTCCCACAGTCGTTTATAGGCGAGGCATGAACCACTTCCTCCGGAACCTATGCCACCGGAATACCAAAGGAGACGAAGGAGCTCTCTTTCTCTCTCTCTCTCCACCGGGGGCCAAAAGCCACCCTCTGGGGAATCATATCTCACGATGGATAGAACGGGTCGTTTGTGAACTGCCGGAATACAATCCAGGAAGCCTTGCAACAGGTAATCAATTAATCAATTAGAACATATGATAATTATTAATAGGTTAAGGAAGCAACATAAACACTTCTTAATGGATGCTTGAATCACTTGTATAAACAATTTAGCATTTACTTCCAGCAGTGTAAACAAGAAGCGAGTGGCTCCCCAAAGCAAGAAAAAATGTTTGTTTTTTTTAAAAAGTGATATTAGTCCAGTCACTAGATTACTCACTTAGTAGTCACTACTTTAATATTGCAAAGATCAGGTAGAAGGTTTTTTTTATATTGTAGATATCAGTAGTAGTAAGAGGGATACCAGTTTTCGACTCCCCCCCCCCTTCGGCTTAATATTTGATATCCAGAACAAAAAACCGCGAAAGTTTTCGGACTTTCTTCAGTCTTTGGAAAATAACTTTATTCCAGTTAATCGTATCGGTAATTGGTTTCTTATAAATTTGAAATAAAATAAAATTTGCTACAATTGTACAGTGTTGACATACCGTATGAGACAGTGTTTTGGTTACATACCTCTCTCGAGAGGTTAAAGAACGCCAACCTGCACTCGTTGCTCGGTGTGCCGTCGGTGGGTTAGTTCATCCGCTGGAGACACATCAAGTTTTTTGACTCGTTGCAGCACCTAACCAACCCAGTGTTTAACACTATGACCCCACCACCCCTCCCGCATCGATGGCAACAGACTGTCGTGGAAAAATTAGGTTAAGAATTAGTATGTAAGTTAGTTTTAAGGTTGATCCAAAAGGTGAGCACCATCACCTTTATTAGTCATTTCAGTCCGGTCACGTATAACATGTATCGCCTGAGGATCTATAATTGTATATAATTATCTGTAAATTTAAAAGGGCTATAGAAAGAAAAAAAAAAAAAATTGCTACAACATTCATTTGAAACATTTTTTGCCGAACCCGATATAAAGCGAGATACAGGTCCTGAAAGTTGCATAGCATTTTATCTACTCACAGTAATATACGCGTGTATGAAAAACAAGTAAATCATTAGTTGTGAAATTGACAAAATTTTGTTTTTAATCGTTTGAGAAAAAAATCCTCAAACCTCGGCTTGTAGAGGTTCCATTCATTTCCGAGGGTAAACTCCCTTTTATTTGCCCCAAATACCCAGTTGCCATCTTTACATTCCATGCACGAAATCAAATGAGTTCGAAGCCAGTTGGGTAATTCACAGCATTTAACATAAAGCATAAGCATTTAACAAAAACACTTTATTCACTCTGTTTACATGCTAAACAGTGATTAAATTACATGTAGTCCCAGTGTTACCCTATATAATACAATATATAGACGAAAGTATATTTTCGTTTAAAAATTACATTTTGGGAGTCCTTGGCCAATAGTTCTAGAAATCCCTTTTTTCCTAACTTCCTGAGATAAGTGACAGGTTAGCTCTGGAACTTCCAACCACTCCAGTGCTGATTGACAATATGAAACCGCTGTCAGGAAAGGAAGGTTGTAGAGAAAGTCAGCAATTTTTCACTGTCTCTAATGTCTGCATGTGATGCTCTCTCATATGATATGTTAACATGCATTGTCAATAAGTATCTGCGACACCGGTACCATAGCATAATTATTACCATTGACTAGAAACGCAATAAATAACTATAAGCAATTATTGTATTCATGATAAAATACATAATATACATGTACTTAGTACACGTACACAACCCACATTAAATGCAATTAAAGCTACATAAAAGGGTGCAATCGTAGTTTTTCTATGGAACATATGAAAAATGTTGCAGACAACTTAAAAAAGCTGTGTCTCGCTTAATATTGGGTCCAAGAAAAAATGTTTCGAACAAACGCTTTAGCAAATTTTATTTTATTTTAAATTATTTTCCAAAGACCAAAAAAAAATTCCAAAATCTTCATGTTTTTTTGGCTACGGAATATTAAGTCGGGGGGGGGGGGAGGTGGAAAACTCATATTCCTCTTACTACCACTAATATCTTCAAGATAAAAACACCTTCTACCTTACATTTAGCAACAATATGCCCATCTTAGCACCTTGGTGACAAGACTTTTTTTTCTTTCTAAACCCCTTGAATTTAATACAATATGTGAAAAATGAACAAAATAAATGAACAAGAATTGACAGTTCTCTCCTCATTCTGCTATGCGCAGATGCATTTGATGGAGGCTGGGTTTCATAAATTAGATTTGAGGTTAAAAGTTATAACATGTATACAATTCTAGGCGATGGGGCTCACATTCAGTTTGACAATGTGGGAGAAAAACTTACAAACTAAAACCTAGAACCTAAGACTAAAGCGTTCCAGCCGCGACAGCGTCCTGCCATTGATGGGGGAACGGAGCGGGGGTTATAGTGTTAAACACCGGGTTTGTCAAGTATTGCAGGGAGTTGAAAAATTTGATATGTCTACGTTGGATGAATTCATCCACCGTAATGATAACAAGACTATATTTTTAACGCTTTAGCTAGATAGTTGATGAATAGATCAATAACCAATTTTTTGTAGAATTGTAGAAAAATTGTTGCCAATATTTAGTTAAATGAAGGGTTCGGCCAAATTACGGTCCGTGCTACGTTTTTGCGAAAATGGGTTGAATAACGTTCTATGTAGCTTCCCTTCCTACTGCGACATGGAGCATTGTCCCAATTATAGAACTCGCCATTCTAGCTGTGTAAACTGGCATAGCAACGGTATCTGTTGGTTTCTATAGGAACTCATTCCGACGAACCATTCAAAACAATCACGAATAAATTGTATTTTAAATTTAATAAAGGTCGGAAAAATATAACATACGTCGGGGCATATCTTGGATTTCCTAATTACTTTCATCAAAAATACTTCACATTATTTGTTTAATTACCTCGGCAACTGAATATCGCTTTTTGAATAATATTAACAGAACACAATCTATAAAACAGTCTACTACATTTAATAGGTGATTTCAATTGCTACCTCTCGAGATTTTATTTTCGGAATATACCTTTGCTTTACCGACTTTTATGTTTTCTTATTGATGAAGGAAATGTCAGAACTATAGTTCTCGATTAGTATCTCAGACTTTTCATGCTTATTGTTATTCCCGTTAATCTACAACTGGCACTTGACATAATCAAAGCTTTTGACAACTTCCTTGACATAGATTATATAAAAGCCAAAGAAAGAAAAATTAGGTCATTGCAATGGAGTATCGAGAGGAGCACCATAGCTGTATAGATAAGATACATAATTAAAAATGTAACTTTAAAACAGGTTAGTTCAGTAATAGAAGCTGGATTTATCGAACAGCATCAACTGATAAACCAATTCAAGATGTACGTGTGTATGTGAGGTCAACCTTCGACCAAGTGCCCTATACGGATTCAAAAGTGTTTCTCACGTGTACAAACTGACATTATAAAAATGCACAGGAAAAAGACAGAAAGGACAAAAGAAAGTTTTGTGACGAATATGTGAACTTTCACAAAATGTCAAAACCAAAGCGTCTGGGGATCTTTTCTCTAAAAAATCTAAAACACGTATCCGTAATATAATTTCTCGAAAATAAAACATTTATTTATTTATTAAAGGTCATTTTGTTTTTAATAATACTATCGTTATAGATATAATAATAGGAAACAGTTATATTCTTGTTGTTACTATCACTATAGTAGTAGTAGGCTTCATATATTTTTAATTGAAATTAAAAAATGAAAGTTGTTAAGTTTGCAGTATTACATAATTAAGGGTTTCGATGACCTAACTAATAACTCACCCTGCACTGATCTATATGATTCAATGAATTAATTTGCAAAAAATATTCATATTCAAAAAACGTTTCTCTAATTATATTGATTTACGCTATACATATGAACTTGTCACAATAACCTACGCTGTTTTATATAAAAATAATAATTATTGATTTTTTATTTTAAAATCAAGAGGGGCGATCCTACCTAATACATGAGTTGAGTTAAAAGTTGTGAACACAATTTTAATGACTTTTTGTAATTACAAACCACAAAAGCCTAATTATAATACACATATTATAATAATTATAATTATCATTACAGACGTTCAACGCCTCATCTCGCGATATTATATTAAGCAAAGGTATAATCTCTGACGGTGAGACCTTCTAAAGAACAATGAACGGCCTTTGTTAGCAAGTGCAGTTTAAAAATTTAGCTAATAATGAGATGTTGTTGGTTCAAATTAATGTAAATGGTCATAATGTGAAATTTATGCTTAGTTTTATAATGCTTGCTTTATATATTATATTTATTCTTGCTAAGAACAAGTAGAAGGGGCTTGAGGAGAACTGTATACCTGCCTCGTGGCTTCATGGAAGTCACTGATGGTTCCTGTTATTTTTAAGTAAGCAACCTCATCCCTCCAAGACCTCCCTACTTCCCAGAATCTTATCCTTTTCTTATACATGTCTCAGCTTTAGCCCCAGACCCCACACATCCCACCCAGTATGTAGTAACGTAGCTCTTAATATTTGTAGTTTTGCTTGTACTTCATAATAAAGCTTTTCTTTTAAAAGACTCTCCTCTACAAAGATTATTTAACTGCTGATACAGGGTCTTCTACAACCTTAATAGATCAATGAGTGTTTCTGAAATAGTTTTCAGGGGTAGCCTAATTAGAGTTTCCATCTGCAAACGGTTCAGAGTTGCCTATTTGGGTATATTATTTTCTGGGTGAAATTAGGGGTGATGGGGGTTTCCCCTTATTGGTGGCAAAACAATCAGATAATAAAGCTATTATAGGGAGAAACTGGTTGAATACAATCTCCCCTTATTGGCCACAAAAGTTTTATAGCCTAAATATCAATAAGAATGAAGTGTCAGTTGGTACATCCAATAGCCAGGAAAGTATAAACAATTAAAAAGGAAAAGATCCGTGAATATTTTGCAACTAGGTGGGGGGGGGGGAAGACCGATTAAAGATTTTAAAGTCTATATAAAATTAAAACCGCAGGCAAAGCCAGTATTTTCAAAAGCTTACTCCAGTGGCTTATGCGTTAAGATCGCAAGTCATAGATGAATTAAAAAGGTTAGGGTCCGAGGATATTATTTGTAAAGTCAATGGGCTAGACCTCTGGTCGTGGTACCAAAGAAAAACGGTCAGTCACGACTGTGTTGATTTAAAAAAGACTGTAAACCGTCAGATAGCAGTAAATCAATATCCCCTACCTAGAATCGATGAATTCGAAAGAATCATGTCGGTCGAAAGAATACGGCAGAAAAAAAAAACTCCTTCTCTCCTAAAAGGGATAGATTTGTTTTTAAAAAATGAGATGTGTAGCTATGTTGAGTAAAATCCCCAGCCTTCTACGTAAAACATTCAGAAACCACACCAAGTTGGTTTCACGATACTCATTCAGAGCAATTTTCTAATGACATTAATAACACAATATAAATAGATTTCATACCATAACTTTAACCAAAATAAAGCACAAATTTAAATAAATACTTCTCTACACTGGAACACATACAGGAGAATCGTCAATCCATGAACTAGGAAGAAACAGAAAAAAATTAATGTAATGTTGACCACTTATTACGATTTACGCTTCAGTAAAATTTAAAAGATAGAAAATAGGAAAAACAGAGGCGGAAAAAATTACGTATTACGGATGAAATTTGGGGGGTGAAGGTTTTACTCCCATTAGGTCAGCAAAAGGCAGGATCAAATTAGCCATTGGAATCGGATTTGTGCTTTGATTAAAAGGAGAAGATTATGTATATATTTTGTTAAAATGTAAGAATTAAATTATTAGTTCGTTTAACAATAAGTATTGGGCTAGGAGGATACAGAAACATCACATCACTTGAGGAGGTGGGTAAAGGTCAGTACGACAGAGGCGAGAAGAGAAGGAGGTTCAAGGAGTGGATGATCAGTTCGCTGAATGGATTCTTTATCTTTGAAGTTTTGTTCCGTTTGCCGGGTTTTTCTTATGAAGCATGAAGAAATACCTCAACAAGGAGTTTTATAATGCTAAGAACAAGTAGAAGGGGATTGAGCAGAACTGTATACCTGCCTGGTGACTTCATGGAAGTCACTGATGGTTCCCTGTTATTTTTAAGTAAGCAACTGCATCCCTCCAAGACCTCCCTACTTCCGATAACTATCCTTTTCTTATACATACATGTCTCAGCTTTAGCACCACACATTCCGCCCAGTATGTTGTAACTGATCTCATAATACTTGAATATACCAGTGTTTTGCTTGAACTTCATAATATAAACATTTCTTTCAAAAGACTCGCCTCTACAAATATCATTTAACTAAGGGATTAATGCATTGTATGTAACAGGTAAAAGCTAACGGTGGAAAAGGATAAGGACCCCACCGCAAGTAAGCGTTGTGTTACAGTGGCCTAGTCCTAGAAATTTATTAATTTTGAATTTTTAGCAGAGGGTTATTTTCTTAGAGGAAGCAAAATAAATAAACATAATTTGTTATGTTTATTTGGACATGTGATAAGACCTTCGGCTTCCGACCCTCTTCGCTAATCATAGTATTTGGGGTTCTGGTAATTTTTACGCCAAGGAAACCCAAAGTAACATGACCTATAACATTAACATTGCAGGTAGAGTAACCCAGATAATAGCTGAACCCATCAAGGTTGAGGTTCATGGTTAAAAATAATGCACTCTTAATTGTTTTAGAGGAAGTTCACTCTGTACTTATTAAAACAATATCCTTCATAATGTAGGCCATCTTCTTTCACATATCAATAACTGAAAGCAGAACAGATGATCAGCAGAAATATTAATGTCTCAAATTGGCTACCCTGGAGTAGGACTAGATGAACATTCATAAGAAAAAACATATTAGTCTACACAATTTTTTAAATACTAGTATAAGATTCAACCACTTGCCAAACAATGAGGAAAAAACAAAGTTTTACTACCAGAAATTACTAAGTCAAGTTCAAAACCTAGCCATTTTGGCTATTTCAAATCTAAACAGTACAACCTACTCCATTGGTCTGTCTTTGCACCATAATAAAATGGAGTTGATTTTCTCCTGCTCTTTCGTATGTGTATAATTTTAGGGAAAATCCAGCATAGTTGTTTTTAATTGATTTTTATACATAAAAACATGTAAGGTAAACTAGTAAGACATTAAAGAGTGAACGCAATGCAATCTGTTCTGAAAGTAAAATATTTAAACCTTATTCTACAAGAGCTTTACTGCAACCAGAGGTTATTTCTAATTAGATCAAGATCATGTTTGGTCTTACTTGAAAAGAGGTTAAAATCAAAGAACTTTTCTTAATCACCAAATACAAAAAAAAGTGCAATATTTGATCATCAGAGCTCAATATGTACCCTTAATTATTTGAAGTTGCAAGTAAAACTTTCAAAAATAATTAAAAAAAAAAAAAGAAGGTATTTCATTATTTGTCAAGAAAAAGGCTATTAAAATTAAATTATTTAAAAAGTTTCTATTTCAGAGAGGTTTAACAAATACACATTTTAATTATTAAAAAACTACCCCCCTCCCAATCAACTAAATAAACCACAGCACATCCATCTAGTGATAATATATTTAACAATAAAAACAGGAGTATTTGAAAGGATTAGCAATAAAATGTAACAACTAAATTATTATATTTTTTTTTTTATCTAATTCTGTACAATGGAATTTTCCCTTGCATCACCTGTTAAGTAATTTTATCACTACTATTATGTAACATAATATTCATCACAGGGATGTTTTACCAATTTTATTTTTTTGTAAAAAATAAAGACAACAAAAGGAGAACATAATACAAAGCAAGGGAACTGTATAAGTATAATTTAATATTTATAGTGACCTGAACTTAATTTTATGTTTCTACATTGGCTGCATCTATACATGGAACAGAATGTTAAGAAATAGTCCTCCTGATTAGAATGTACATCAAGTTCATTATATATTATATAAAAAAAACAGGATGCAGTCCGTTCCATTGATAGGTGTGGCCAGTTCTCTCTGAGCGGCAGTGAAATAGAACTTCCACTAATAAAAGTTTAGAAGGCGAAGAGCAGCAGGAAAGCCATCATAAGACAGAACAAACCCATAGCCTCGGACAAGGCGAACCCAAGAATGGCATAAGAGAATAGCTGTTGTTTAAGTGATGGGTTCCTGGCATAACCAATGATCAAGGAACCGAAAACAGTTCCGATACCAGCACCTAGGAACATTAGGTAAAAAAAAAGGCATAACTATCATATATAAACTAATAAAATTGAATATAATGAAATATGAAAATAATCAAAAAAAGAAAGGAAAGTTATCTTCTGCTAGTGCCACATTCACCTCTGTCAGGCAAAGATCGGCATATCAAGAAAAGACTAGATGAAAGACTGAAAGTGAATAAAGTAATGACTTAAATCGCTAGTATGAGGAAAAACGTTGGTCTCATTTCGCTTACATTGTAAACCTCAGTACAATAACAATCATAACATAAAAATGAATTAATTATGAATTTGAGCAACGAGATCTATCTTACTAAAAACGGTTTTTAACAACAGCAACATGGAATTTTTCTTTCTCAACGATTTACAAGGGTTGTTCAATATATAAGATAAAGTATTCTAGATCAGAATACTGAGCAGTTTTATTAAACTATTGTTTAATAAATTAGTTAAGAACTGTCACAAAAACCATTGATAATTTCTCAATATTGTTCAGACTTTTATACGCATTTCAAAGAATACAAATTAATTGATAATGAATATAACCAAATTCTACAGAAGATAATGGGTTATATATTGGCTCCGCTATTGTTTCAGTTAGCAAGCATGTGTCAAATGTAAGCTTAACAATTTTAATTATCTTATGAAACATAGCTATAACTCTGTCTCATCACAACAAGTATATATTGCAATAAACAAGAGCTTTAGAAGCACATGTTGCAATTTTCAAGTAAATTGTTTTTCAAATACTTAATACTAATGGCCAAACTGGAAATTTATAATTTTTATAACAAAAGCGACTGTGTGTTGCCTACCGGGGCACGAATTATATTCAATTTAAGCAATCTGTCTTATACATAGAGCAAATTTTCAACTGATAAATGATGAAGTGGTACTATAAGCAGAAAAACAACAAGGTTAATATTATTAAAAAAAAATAAATGATTTAATTCTTACCTGCCTGAGAGCTATGTGATGGTATTTAGAATAATAAAGAAAAAAACTAGACAGACACTTGAAAAGGCTAAAAGCGCTATATTGATAAAATTAAATATTTACATGTCGAACATTGGAAACAATATCAAATTTTGTTTTGGTAAAAAATATTATTGTATTTTTGTTAAAAATGAAATTCACTATTTAGGAATTAAGACATATGATACATTCCTCATTAAAACCAATATTATTCTGTTCACTTCTTCAACCTAAGAAAGGCGAAGAATTGTCTTTAAAAACATTAATTACACCATTTAAACTAAAACATGTCCCTAATTAAAATGCAAACAAGATCAAGAATGCTATCATGATGCAGAACAGTCCCATCGCTTCTGACAGTGCAAAACCCAGAATTGCATACGAGAATAACTGCTGCTTCAAAGTGGGATTCCTCGAGTAACCAATGACAAGAGATCCGAAGACGATTCCAATACCAATCCCTGTGGAAATATTTAATAAGTGAAACACCAACATATATGGCGTTCACTTGGAGATCTAGCTTTTGCGGTATTTGACCTTTATTACCCTCACAATAAAAGGGGTTTCTTTGTAACACATTGTAAGACTTCCTTCATATAATATTAATACCTTTAAAAGATAACAAATAAAATTTAATAACCCCTCAAAATAAAAGGGGTTTCTTTGTAACACATTGTAAGACTTCCTTCATATAATATTAATACCTTTAAAAGATAACAAATAAAATTTAATAACCCCTCATAATAAAAGGGGTTTCTTTGTAACACATTGTAAGACTTCCTTCATATAATATTAATACCTTTAAAAGATAACAAATAAAATTTAATAACCCCTCATAATAAAAGGGGTTTCTTTGTAACACATTGTAAGACTTCCTTCATATAATATTAATACCTTTAAAAGATAACAAATAAAAAATCATAGTAACATTTTGTGTCTTTCAAAAACGAAGTGTTTTTTTTTTGTTTTTTTTAAATAGCTTCAACCATTAATAAGACTTCCTTCATTGATTAATGACAATGATTTAACATTCAAGACTTCCTTCATTCAATAAGCTTAAATAAGAAAAATATAAATGACAGCAAAACTTTCATACAACAGTAATGCTAAGTTATTGCTTTATCAATAATTCTTATAAACCCTCAAATTTAAATGGCTGTATTGCTACAATATCTAACACCACTTTTCAAAGTGGAAAGGAACCATACATGAGAAACCAAAAATTTGGCATCTATAACTGTAGTTGTTTTAATTTCCCTCACAGTAATTGGGATCGGACTATTTGTAAGACTTCCTTCATTAAATAAAAATTGACTAATAATAAATTATAGTATTTTCCCCCCATTAAACAACGACATAGCCAAATTTCTTGATAGCCACACAACCAGCTAATTTTTTTTATTTAATTCTTTTAGTAAATAAGTGTCAACGGTATAACAGATCATAATACATCATTCTGTCTCGAGTGAACATAAGTAAAAAAAGTGCTAAAGTAAACTAATTAAAAAAACTTCCATAACAACAGTCATTTACTCTTTTTTCTGACTTTTTAACACCCTTTAGTAGGGAGGTTTCAATTGACTACAAGACTTACTTTAACAAATAATAAAATTTCACTAAAACCAAGCTTTTGATTTAATAGGAAAATTTTAATAGCTATTTGAAATTGTACCATCATATACCTTTATTGCTAATACAACGGTTTTAGCAATTTTAAGACTTTCTTTGGTATATTGGACTAAAACATTAACAGTGACTGTATATAATTTGTAATATTAACTTACATTATTCCAACAGACTTCCTTCAATAAATATGTTCAAAAGTGAATAAATAATAATAATAAAATAATAATATTTTATTACAACCAGAATACCAGCGATTCAACAAATTTTAAGACTTCCTTTCGTATAATAGCGACCTTATAATTAGTGATATCAGCTTCCATAAAACTTAACTGGTGGTGTGGTGTTTTTACAGCGAGACTTCCTTTAGTAAATAAGCTCAAATAATAAATATTTTAGCAGTATAAATAGGGTTTTTTTTTAATTACTCAATCCACCAATGGTAGGACTTCCTTTTAATAAATATGTTCATAGCACTAATATTAAAACCCTAGTATTCATAGACCTCAAACTTAAAATACTGACACTATGGCATATTGTAAGACTTCATACGTTCAAAGGTAATGTGACAAAAACACAACTTTTGCTTAATTCAAAACTCTCAAGAGAGCTTCAAACAATTGTAAAACTTCCTTTCTCGAGTGGAAAGAATAAGTGACACACCAGATTTGAAAGTATTTTGTAATATTTAATTTTGCTGCCCTCACACTAACTAACCATAAGACTTCCTTCATTTTAAATAAGTGGTCATGACCAACAATTAATAATAGCAAAACCACTAGTTATGCAGAATGCAACCATAACTTTTAATTTAACTAAGTTTTTAGGCATAATCCTTAACACTAAATAGGCAGACCATCAATAGACTGTGATTAATTAAAGTGAAACTACTTATCATTAAATTTGACAACATCCCTTCACTATTTTCCCCTTAAACTTCACCATTGCAAGGCTTAATTAATTCACATTCTAGCTCACTATACCTTTGGGGATTATTGCAATTTCATAGGGAAAAATTGAAAGAACAATGCAGTCTGCAAAAAATATAATTTACCTTTTTGTAAATTAACAAGATCTTTTTATTAATACCAATATACTAAGTTTCAAAAACCATAATGAAATAATCCTGTACTTGAAAGAACTAAATTTCAAAATGTAACCCACAAAAGCATAGATGAAATGCTCGAATACAAAACATTTTTAGACTTGGAACAATGTCAAAACTATAATACTTTGATTCGACACTAAAATGTTACTGAACTACTTTAAACAAAGTGATTATTTCTTAAACTAAGCCCAGAGTAATGATGTAGTTAAGAACAAAATAGCGAAATAACTCACCAAAATTGTAATTACAAATTAAAATAGAATTTATTAACATGAGCCGATATTGGTTGCCTACAATATTCACTTAATTCTGTAACACATGTTCGGCCCACAACAATATCTAAATAACATCATAATGGCTGTCTGCCTTTTGGCCTTCACCTGAAACCTGAGCCTTCGCGAGAATAAATTCAGTACAAACTCTGGGATAACTATAAAAGTTATAATTCGATGTTAAACTAGGCACTGGTTTATAAATTTGAATGTATATCTTATGCATTTTCATCTCATTATCTAGTAAAGATTTTATAATTTAATTTGTAAATAAATTATTAGCATTCTATAAGGTCTAATGAAAATCACTGACAATTTTTTGAAAATAATAAAAACATACAGGCAGGGTCTGGACTTTAACCCCGGCTTCCCCAGTATCAAGTGGCGTACTCTACCAACCAATGATCAACTAGTTCTGCAGGAGTGGGATATATATATATATATATATATATACCACAACAGTAAACAGCAATATAATACTGTTAATTTTATTTGATTTCAAATCAAATAATCTAGAATAAGCTTCTGAATGAATACAATTCAGATAATTTTACTATTCTGTAACAAGGTGCTATGGAAGGGCACACTGATAAGGTAGGAGTTGATAAGGCTATTTAACTTTTGTATATCTTCACATGTGGAAGCTTTTGAATATTTCCCCCTCCAAAAAAGAAAAGATTTATTTGTAATTGAGAAACAGACTTAGATGTATTTTTTTTAATTTTAACATTTATTCTAAACCTTAGGAGATGTAATAACAAAGGTCATGAGAATTCTACAAGTGGCTGGAGTGTCCAAACTTTTTAGATAATAAATAATACCCTTTTGTTAATGACAAAATGTAATAGCTATAAAAGTTTAACTATTACTAATAAGTAATAAGCATCTTCAATGAAAACAAACAGGACAGGTTATGCTGTCATATCAGTAAGCCCTTCCATTCCAACTATTCTTGTTATCGAAGTATGATCTCAAAGGCTTAAGTTGCTTTCTCTAAACTCTTAAGATAATAGTTCATCAGCATAAAGCAGCAGGATTTCGGAGATACCAGTTAGACAAAAATATTATTGTTGGCTGTAATAAATATGCAAAGATGACAAAGTATACCTGAGCCTGCTACACCAACGGTGGCAGCTCCAGCACCAATAAATTTGGCGGCTGAATCAATGTCCCTGGACACTGCTGAGGTTTGGAACTGACGAACCGCTGGCAACTGCAATTATTTTAAAATGTAACATACAATACAGCCTCGACAATATTTTTTTTAATGATGCATTTACTCACAATGCTGATAGCTGGCGACGATGGAATATTGTGTGTGTTCAAGGTCTGGCTCTGTTGAGCAATCACGGTGCTCAGCGGCCGGACATACGCCCTCGATCCCGAAACCAACTAAATCAATAACATGATTAATGTCATTAAATGAGAATAACTGAATCAATATGAATGTAAGAACAGTTTCTGCTAGGACAATTAGCCTAAAACTTTTAAAAAGCTACTAATTTAAAATTGTACTTTATGCTTAATTACTACTTAAAATTTGACTTGTTAGGATTCAAGATTTCAATGAAGATGACGAGACAAATATCACCCTAGTAAAAAAAACTTACTTTTACGTTGTCACTCCCTCTAAAGATAAAAAGAGAGGTTTTGTATATTATTATGGAGTGAAATATAGAAATTAGCCACAGATTAAGGCCACCTCGAGATGGATTTTTTGAGAAAATTTGGCATGTACACTTATACAAAACCCTTGCAACAAAATCAGAAATAGGGGTATTATATTGCTATATATATAATGAAATTTAATAAACTGGTATGGCCATCAAAAGAGAGAAGAAAAGATAAGATTAAGGAGTAAGTTTAAGCAAAAGAGAGAAGAAAAGATAAGATTAAGGAGTAAGTTTAAGTATAATTCATAAGGTATGTAATAATCACACCTTATAATTTCTATATAATTATATGGTTACAAAACTCTAGCAAATAATATTGATTTAAAACTTGGCACTTTGGGCTAACACATAGTAGGCACCTATGGATGACCTATATTTCAGGTGTACAAAAATTGAACCACATGAGGTTCAGGCTAATATGAAGATGATAAAATCTGCTAAGATGAGTTCATGGGAAATAAGTTACATAGAGGAGCAGGTTATATATAAATCAATAGAAGTTGAACAACTAACGGTAAAAGAAGTTATTTGCATAATTTTTTTTTTTTTATTACTATAATATAATATTTATTAAAATGAACAGACAGGGCTAAATTTAGACCTGATGACCCCACACAAAAAAAAAAATATGAGTTCAGAGGTATAAGTGGAATATGCAGATTTAACAGCTTATTTTGTTTCCATTATCATAGAATCTGTCAAAAATGTCAGCTTATTCTTGCTCAATAATAGATGATATATGAATAAGTGAAAGAGAAAAAAAAATGTATCTCTCATTACATGTGGGTTAAAAGTTACATTCATTGCATTGAAAATAGCAATAAATATATACTTACCGCACTTCTGGCAGCAGGGGCGACTAATTTTGCGAGTGTGAACATTTTGAAGAATTGTGTGGTTGATACCTGGAATAAGAAATTATAATGAAGAATTGGTATAGATCGGATGATAAAGGCACACAATTAAAACTAACTCAGCTCGAATAAAGAAAGATAAAATATAGCAAAAGCTGAAAACCTTTTAAATGATAAAGAGGTATGCTCTGCTAGGCCTTAAATGAGAGAGAATGAGGGAGCCGGGGGGTTATGAAAAAAAAGATGGCCGACCTGTATCGGTCAAGTTCTTATTATCACTAAGACAATTTTAATGTGTGAACTATTTTATTTATTTATGAGTTTGGTCAGTAAAATGAAATATTGAGAACAGAACTTAATTAGTCATAAATACCATAAAGGCAATAAGACATAGAAACAGTACAACTTACTCGACTAGTAACGACAGGCCAGAGAAGAGAAGGCAGGAGGAGATGGAGACGGAGTGAGGTATAGTAAGGTTAAGAGAAGGTGGGGCGAGTGGGGCTGAGTTGGAAGCAGATCCTTCGCTCTCGACCAATCATATCACCCCTTCCTCAGCTCTGCTCCAGTTATAACATGAACAGACTACCCTTGGCTATTGATTTCTAAATTTAACACAATCTAGGCAACATAAATTTATTTCAATTAATCACGGGGTAAAATAAAAGCACGGATTAAAATATTTTCATATACAATACCCTCAGTTTTTCCAGGTTGAGAGCCTTTTTTTTTAGTTTAAAAATATATTTTTTCTTACATAACAATTATCGGCAGCTTGTTTAATACCTCGGATCAGCTGTTGTCAAAGGGGAATGGCCGTATTTATGTTGAACATCTGCAAATTTAATGATTGTGGCCTTACATTTCAGAATTTAGGAGATTTAATACAGCACATTGAAGATAATCACATCGGTAAATAATAATTCAATATAAATATTGTCTATTAGGTTTCCTCTTTACTTTTTCATTAACCTTTCCTCTTTCCTGTTGCCTCCCCGGCTTAGATAGATCCATTGATTCGAAAGAAAGCTCAAAAGTAACGTGAGAAATACACATATTATAAAACAAGAAATTTAATAATTTTTAAAGTTTGATGACCATCTATATAAATTTTTGTATTTTAGACTACGATCCCCAAGTAATTGAAGAGAAAGAACAAGAACAACCATCATGCCTTCCTCTGAGCTATGTGCTGCGGTTTTTCACAGATGCTGCAAGAAAAGAAGTTCTAAGCCTAAAGCCAAAATTAAAATCCATTATGGAGAAACCTGTGAGCCAGCACCCAGTACTGACTTCTACTTGCAATGGTACATCTACCCTAGCACTTATTAAAGTTGTAATTAAGTCCGTTATTATTGTTGTGCCTTAAGTATAAGTTGCTCTTTTTTAAGAAAAGAGACTTACAAACTGTGATACTGAAATCTCCATTGGCAATATTTTATAAATAGAATTGCATGTGATCCCTTCATGATATTAAGTAATTTTGTATGATATTGCTATCTACAAAAAAAAAACCTGTTTTTGCGCACTCACTGCTTTAGTGAAACATTTTCAAGTTCTTCTCAACCTTAAATTTTAAAATTGAATTCTCAACTTTTAAACTGACCTAGCGCCTCACCTTAAGATTATAGTCCTAATGCGATTTGTCTAGCTCCATCAAGTTAGCTTTTAGTACTAACTTGTAAATGTCATGTTACCGATCGTCCTATTGCCCTTATATTTTATCAATTTACATTAGATTAACTTATAATTGTTTATAAAATCCTCATTCCGGCCACTTTCACTATAGGTAACTTTTTTCAGAAAAAAAAATGAGCTTAAGCTCAAAATCATTCGTTCGAGAGAATGGTTAAAGCTTGACTTAGCACTGACATGATCCTTTTAGTAAATCACAGCAAGTAGGAATGTAGATTAGTAGCTGTTACTTTGTTAATAAGTGATGTGAGGCGGCTCAGTGGGCTGAAGCAAGTGTTATAGTTGCCGAGGACTTTAACACGATGAGTTTGATTCTTACATGAAAGAGCTGGATTTTATTTTGTGTCACTTTCACTAAAAATGCTCTGTATGCTTAAAAATTGTTGAGATGTAATCTGCAGATAACTCACCTTTCATGCCCTATACTATATATATTTAGAGCGTGTTTTCCCAGATGAGTATTCCTCAATTTGTTAAGGCAAGACCTGCCCCATAGAGCATAATGAGATCAGGGACACTAGTTGTAGAGAAGTGGCGAGGAAAGAATGTGACACTTGAAAATTGAAACTTTTGTACTTGAGGTAGCAATCACTCTTGTACTCTATTTAAATGTGTAATGATTTATATATTTATTTAGAGCTATGTTAGCTAGTATTCTCAAGGTACTGGAAATGAGAAAATTTAGCTCAACGCTCAACTGGCCCGGAAAAAGAGTCCATGAAAAAAACTGTTAAGAACCCCTGCATCAGACAATGAACAAGATTCATGTCTGGTGAATTAATTAATTATAAGTATAACTAAGCTTAATGAACATTGCGGGACGGACAAGGTAAAAGATAAATGGTGCTCTAGTTAAAAGTTTGATTGTACCGGAACCAAAAGAGTTGGATTTTCATTTAATAGAACTTTTTTTTTGTTGAGGCTCTAGAGATAATTGTCTGCCTTTAGTAGATGATGATGTTTACGCAAATTAACTTACTCATAAGTCAATGAGTTTAGGTTTTAGAAAATTTGGGTAAATCATGTTTACCATTGTTCATTCCTATCTGTAAAATTTAGCTTGGCTGTTTATCGTCTAATGCAAAGGGGTTCATAACATGCTTCGTTGAATTAACCCTTTTTCTGTCGCTTGGAAATGGTGCTGTATAGAGCTAAATGCATGACATTATCTTAATTAGCATGGGCCACACCCTCCCCCCACCTCTTCCACTATATGTTGGCTCCTCACCTTGAGTTGGGTAGGTCTTGTGGTTTAGGTAACACTCTCACTTGGAAGCCCTATACTCCAATGTATGGCTGAAAGGAGGAGTTGTCATCCCTTATTAACCATAATAATGAGGGAAATGTTGATTGGAGCTACTACAGAATAAATTCTGTCTCTTTCATTCAAATGAGAATCGAACTGGTGCTGTTGCAGTCCTTCGAAACTGTAATGATGCTAACTTCAGGTGACAACACAAGGCTAACTTAAAATCATATGATTATATATTTCCAATCTATTGCTTTTGAAGTGATTTCACCTACAGTTTTTACTGAAGGGAATAACAATTATATTATTTGTCAAAACTGGTGATGTAAATGTCAAGATGATGCTCTATATTACAGAGTTGTGTCCCTTGAAAATTGAGACATGCGCATGAAATATCACTCTTACTTTGGGATACCTATACTTTCTTATTATCCCATACCACCCACCTGTCAGGGATGGTTAGATTATCTCCTTTAAAAGAGAAAAAAAGAACTTGGTTTTACAAATAAATGTGGCTGGTCAAATACAATGAGTTGCCAACTACGCAGCTCCTCAGAATTAATAAGTAATAAAATACAAATATAATAATCATATATATTTGACTTTCAACCATAGTGTTTTTCAAAAATTTCCATTAAAAAAATGCTATTTTTGTATCAATTTTTAATAAATAATTAGAAATGATTGAAGTATTTCACCTAACCAAGTACTGGTAACACAAAATCTTGACATTGTATCATATAGATCTATGTTTACATAAAATGCAATACGATAGAAAATAGCAATAAATCCTATACATTAACCATAAAATGACTAAACCACATATACATTGACGTTACCCTTAATCTAGTGGTTAGCATGCCAATTTCTAATTGCGGAGAACTGAATTCAATACATTAGAAAGAAAAATATTTTTTCTTTTGGAAATTGTCTGGTCAGCGTTGTCTCAGCCTCGTGCGGATAAATAAATAGCTATTTGATGAAAGAAGTAGCGAATCCAGGTAAGAAAAACAAATTTAAGGTTGAGAGGTAACACCTAGTGCTTACCACTTTTGGTCGGCCTTGTCTCTTTATGTGATGCGAATCCATGGAGATTCAATTTTTAACATATATATGCATTAACTATAAAATACTAGTATCGCATGTATAAAGTATAATAATTTAATATCTCTAATATAATAATTTCTTTGTAAGTAAAAGTGAAATTTTAGTATATAGTGATGCAATATTAAACTTGTTTAATGAGTGGTTCTGAAGTATTTTATGGGTTTAAATCCGTTTTATGGTAAGTTTTTTAGTAACAGTAACTAATAAGTTATTAATTAGTAGGAAACGAAGCAGATGACGATATATTCAGTGAATCGGAAGATAGTAATGATTCTTGGAGTACTCAAGAAGAATTTAGTTCAGAGTTCATTTTAAAATATGGAAGCAAGTAAGAAGATTTCATCATCTTTGTTCTGAAATTTTCAAAATATTTTTATTTTGACAGTTATGGATGTTTCTACAATGCTTATTAAAGCAGTAATAATTGGTAATCCGTTTTGTGTGTGTGTGTGTTTAGTGAAAATCAGTATCTTTAATTATGTGTAAAAACAATCAATTTTCACAAAACAAACCTTTTTAATTGTTTACAGCAAAACTATTCTTATTAACCTTTTGATTGTATTTGTATTTATATACATTTATTTTATGATTTATTTTCTGGTTTTTAAAATGGATGGAATATTTTTTACAAAGATTGGCTATTCAAATAAATATATATAACTTAAATATTTGAAATAGTACTTCCTATAATACTGTATAGTATTGCTAGTTTTGATACTTATAAATTCAAATTTTATATTATCGATCAAAAAGGTTTCATTATTATCATTTAAAACTTAAATGTATATTTCAATTAATTTTTCCTTCGATCTATTGGTTTAGAATGGTAAGCCCCACCACCCTGCCTGATGGAACTATTATTGAGAAGCCTTTTGCGTGTCCTGTGCCTGGATGTAAAAAACGTTATAAAAACGTAAATGGTATCAAATATCATTCGAAAAATGGCCACAAAAATGAAGGGAAGTAAGTATTTGTAACCAAACTTCCCATACATTTGAAAGTATCATAAGCAAAACTCATAACTGCCTCTTTTAAAAAAAAACAAACAAAATGGTTCTCATAGTCTCATATATGAGAAGCTTAGACACTAGAGTGTGAGACAAAACTGAATTTTTAAAAATACTCAAGTATAATCCTCCATATCCTGTTTAGATGTACCCCCTAAACCCTTTCAGATCACAATGGCAGAATCACTAAATTGTTGAATATCTTGGTTGCTCATCTGAGTATCGCCTCAAGATTTTTAAAACTTTCTCAACTTTGTGCTGGCATTCTCAGAACTTAAGTCGCTTACTTACATTCTTCTGCTCCTAACCGCCATCAAATATCAATTTATTGTCCAAATAAGGATTTGGTTCCTTTGGCGTCGAAGGAAGACTAAATAATAATGGTACGGTGGTCCCTAGATGAACATCCTCCTATGTTGTTCGTCTCTAGCACGGATCATGGTCCTCTAATATACAGTGGAATGGTTTACAGGACAGTTTCAGCTAATATGCATAGAGCTGAAGTTATTGAGAACACAAAATTATATCCTTAATTTCTTATGACTGATTCTTTGTGGAAAAAAAATCTAGAATTTTTTTTTTACATTTTTAATAAATTGTTTTGTTCAGTACTGAACTTTTCCCTTAAATTTTTAACAATATAATATGATAACAAAAATGTTATCTTACACGATTTTCAAAAAGCAATCTAGACCTAAAAACCCCTGATTAATTAAATGCACTTATTGTAGTAATATTTAGTGTTAGTATTTACAATTTTACATTTTTATTAATTTGTTACTACAACTTTTTCATTATTAAAATTTATAAATATTATAAGAAGGTATATAATTAACTTGTGGTTACAAGTAATACATAATGTTTTATTTAATAACCGTTAGTGATGGTATGAAATTCCACTGTTTAATAATTATTAACCTAGAAAAAAGCGTTAGTGCTGCCAATCTTTTTCCCTTAGCTAATAATTGTGAATTTGTATTATTTTATTTTTATTTAAAAATTACTTTATAAAATATTATTACGATATATTTCTAATTTTCATATATGTTTTCAGAATTCGCAAAGGTTTCAAATGTTATTGCGGTAAAAGTTACAAGACTAATGGAGGTTTGAAAAATCACACAGCCTTAATGCACAGCGGTACCACAATGACTACCATAGCCACTCAAAACGGCACGCCACAAGTACTCCAGATACCGACACTCCAGCCGATACGGACACTCACATTGAAACATATTGCAAGTTTAGGTCTACCTGTAAAAACACTCGTCGTCGCCACCAAATCTCAGGACAAAACAGCAAAAACGACTAGCAGTTTAGGAGTATTGACTCCGGCTACTTCGCCAGATTCGCTTGAAAAATCGACAGAGATAGTTTTATCAGATAATTAATTAGGTTACTGATGAGCGAATGTCAAAAAAACATTCTTTTACAGAAGAGGTACGATAGGTAGATGTTCCCCACAAAAATAAAGGTGCTTATTTAATATATATATGCTTCTCCTTCATTTATGATGTTAATTAATTGTGACTAACTCTGAATAGCTCATAATAGATTGTGTCTTATCTCTGCATAAATGAAGGAAATGAAGCTTGTTTATGGTGTTCAGCTTTGCTACCTTTGCTGTTGATTTAGTAACAGTTCCGTAATGATATTGTTTATTATCTTTGGCCAATCAAAGAGATTGTGTTTTTAGTAATTTAATTTAGTCTAGTCATGTTTAGTTATATTTATGCATTGGCATCATTTTGTTTTTTTTCCTAAGGTGAAGTCAATTTAACTAGTCACTCTTTAGCATTTTTTGGTGCCTGCGAAGTTGCTCAATATAATTTTGAAAGCAATTTGGTGGTCGCGCCCATTGTAAATATGTATCTAAAAGTATTAGAAAGATTGCTTTCAATCTGAAATGTATATTTAAATGTAACTGATTAGTTACGAACTTGTTATTTATTAATATTCCGTTAAGGAGTTGAGGGTACTGGTTGCATTCTGTCAACAAAAACTGATTTTTAATATGTAACAGATCAAATTTTATATAAAACTTTATTTTATTAGTGATAAAAACTGCACAAGTTTTATTTGTAAAAAATTTGAGCTGATATTAATGTTTTTTAGATATTATATTTTATATAATAAAGCTCATTATAGATATCACTTTAAAGCATGTGTGGTTTTTAATATATCTTTGGGAAATTATATCTTGATTTATTTTAAATATATTTTTCTCAGACTTGTCAGTTGATAAAAATGATTTTTTCATAATTGTTGAATCTTGTTTAATGTTTTAATTATATCTGTTACGTTTTTTACCAACAACACAAAATCGTGGTAATAAAGCTTTAGTCAAAATAATTGTAAATATTTTATGTAAATATGCAACTGCTGAGGAGCGAGCCTCCACTGGTTGTTTAGTGTTGAAGAAATATAGAATTCTGTTACGTAAATTGATTATTATTATACGTTTATCACCTTTAAAACATTTATTTATACTTTAACTATGACACCTGGAAAAATTGACCGTTATCTAGTAAGAACCCGCAACCAGCGATAACATCCTAGATCATTTATACCGCTGTTTTAATGTGATATTGTTTCATATATAAATTATAGTTGGACGATTAATTGTATGCTGGCAGAGAAGTAATCTAATGTAGGGTACAAATTAAAAAAAAAAAAGGGTGTGAAGTTCGTACTGTTAAATGTTTTCTTTCTGTCAGTTTTGGAGACCATTGTCATTTTTTTTATCTGGGGACAAAAATTACACTTTATACCGCAACAACAATAAAAATTAATGTTGGGCACTTCATTCTTTTTTTATTTTACTTCAGTTTATTAAATTAAAATATTAATTTTAATATATTTTTTTTGCTTTGACATTGCTATTATTAAATTATATTTTATTGATTATAAAATTAATTAGCCACTTATAAATTTTAACAGCTTAGTTGTTAACAATCGTTATTGTTAGATAAAGTTGAACCTTCATGTCTTAACATCAACATCTAAACAAATAAGACATGAGCAAATAAAAAAGAGATTAAGGGAAAAACCAACTAACCCCTTTAAAAAAATTAATGAAATTTTATTTTAAAAAAATGCAATTATGATGAAATGTTCAAATGAGCTTCCGAAAAATGCTGTTTCATTAGTTGCAACCAGGTTAACTCTTGTAGAGAAATGAATCGAATTGTTAACAATAATAATGAAAAAATCACTATTCTGAGGCGACAGACTCTTAGGATTAACAAAAAGAAAACATTGATTGTAGAAATAAAATGATTATAAAATAGAAATAATAGGCATAATGTAAAAACAAAACTCAACTAATGAAAATAAATAAACATTCTGATCTAATTTTGGGTTATTCAATTCAACAAAGCCAGGATTATTTTCATCTCCAATCACTACGTTTGTCGGCTGTGGATCAACCTTTGGAGGTGAAATCGTCTACTGTATGCTACAATTGCCAGTTAGCAATTATTACCACCCTTGAACCTAGTGAAGGATCAGGTAATCACATTATGTAATAAGCTGGGTGAGGCACAGGAAGGACTTTCAACTTCAGAATTATTAATATGGCTTAGAATAAAAAATAAATTTCTTACCACTGTCGTCCATGAGCTCCATTGGGAGTGTTCCGAAATAAAATATTATCATCATTACAACTAAACAATTAAAAAAAACATATGATTTTGGAAATATTAGAGCAACTTTATTTTCACTGTAGTAAATAAGATACACTTAACAATAAATAAACTACATTTATATAAATAAGTAAAAAAAAAAAGAACTCCACAATTATTTATGATTACAATATCTTACAATAGTATTTACATTTCAATAATTATACATGTGAGTAATTTCTTGATTAGGTTACTTGGGTAACTGTCGAAGGAAAACTGTAATTTTTTCCATTACATCAGGATCACACTTCGATTCGACATACTTAAGAGCTTCACGATCTTTTTGTTCAAACGCAGTCTGAGCAGCTTCTTCCATCATCCTGTAAAATAATATCCACCAAAATTTTAAAATATTATTAAAAAAACCTGATTCCCAGTAACAAAATGTTTTTTGTAATGAACAGAGCTTAAAGATGTAGCCGCTAGAAAGATAGATCTTTCCACAATACCTCCATTTTTGTAAGGTGGTATTTTTGTAGATATTACCTAATTTATGCAATGGTTGCAGATATTACCACCATAAATGTTATATGTCATGCGCTGGTAAGTACCGTGAATGAAGAAGTGGACCGTATATTAATAAATGGTAAAAAAAAGAATGCTCTCTAAGACCTGGCTGCTGTCCGGGATCTTTGCTGGCGGCACCCGCTCAACTTGAGTTTTCTATATAACAGAATTTAAAACAAATATTGAAAATCTCTTTAGCATCTATTGTCATCCCCTATAGTAAGTACTTTTTTAGCCTAAGAGGTGTTCTAGACCAATGAAGAATTTTAAAGAAGATCGCCCTGAACCTGCTCAAATGGTAAATATTTTTGTCTACTAAAATGTTCACAACGATAATAAACTAAATTTAATTTGCTAATATTTACAAAAGATGTAGAAAGTAAAGGAATGAGATTGATAATTATTTATTAAATCATTCTTACTTATTATTTTGATCATACCAATCACAGAAAAGCATATTATCAACCAACAACTTTTGTTAATTTTGATTAAAAAAAAATCAATTAAATCTGGAACAGGAGTCTATCATTGGCCTTTAATAAAAACTTTATTTTTTTAAATAGCTTTGAAATTATTTTTGTTGTTCAGTCTTTAATGTATCCTTTTCCTTTATCATGGGTAAAAAACATTTTAAATCTTAACAATGAACTCTTAGTATATTAATTCAAGTTTTCCTTTTTTTCAAATTTCCCATTATTAGGAAATTAAATAATTACCTAAACAACACATACTCGTCATAACTCGAGGCATTTTAGAATACATTTTTAAAATTTCAGATCGATCATATCATTTTTACTAACACTATGGTAGTACAGATGATTATGCTGAACCTGTTTCAAAGTAAAGCCCACATCGCTTTAAATTTCATCATTGAGAATCAAGTATCAAAACTAAAGAATTTTAAGACAACTGTAATAGTATAAATATTTATTGGTAAATGGCATGAATTGTGTCATTTTATATTACTCACCCTAATTTTACTAGATATTTTACTTTAAGTTCATCTCTCACTCTGGGCAAGTACTTCTGTGCTTCATAACGATTGTTGTACTTCAAGCATATGTCGAGAAAAGGCTGAAAACATAATGCACTGACATTATAATAGCCTAGGACAACAAAAATATATATATGTAAATATGAAAAATATATACTTCAAAACCAATAGGTGATTTTTTTGATTTTGAAAATTTTTCTAGCTCAAACCAATCGCCGATCTCACCAAGCACTTGAACTCGTAGCCACCAATACCTGAAAATATCATTGATTGAGAATTTACCAACATAATGCAGAAACTAATAATCAATTTAAAGTTTACCTTCTGTCTGGAACTTTATATTCTGATCTCAGTTTATCCGCTAACTTCACTTCCTGGGCAGCCAAAAGAAGTTTGACAGTGGCGTGAAGGGATTTTCCAACAAAGTCTCGCTTGAGTTTCTCTTCTAAGCTACGCTGATATTTTGATAGTTTTAACTGCTCTTCACAGAAAGATGCATGAAGGTCCAATTTAGCCTTTTTGTAACTTTCTTGTGCAGCTACCAAAGAGGCTTCTCTCATCCCCGAGTTCTAAAAAATAATGATTATCATAAAACTAGATGACCCGACACCAGTCTCTTCATTATTTATTTGTTAAAAAATCTTAGTCACTGAAAATCACACTTTTATAAAATAAAAAAATTGTAATAGTAAAATATTGTTGTAATATTTTGATGTTGTGATTTTTGATGTTGCTGTTGATATAAACTCAAAATTAGCGGGCATAAATGAATGGTGTATGACCCGTGGATCACGATTCATGAATGTTTGAACACTATTCGTTGCGTTATGTCTAATATTAATAGGTATCAAATAAATAATAACAAGAATTAAATATAAATAATTTAATATTGGATTTGTTAAATTTAAAACAAGATAAGTTAATAATATATGAGACAACAAGCATTGGAAAACCAAAGAGTTTAAAAGATCCAATATGGCAACAGAGCGTATAAAAGCGAGGATCACCCCGGGATTGTTCTCATTCACTAGGACCCGCCGACGAGAGGAGTTGGGTTTTGAACGTTACGCTCGTCATGGGAGGCACGAGGCCAGCACCAGGACCACGCTCGGCACACGAGGCAGGCATCGTGGGATCACGCTCAGACAAAGAAGACCACGCATAGAAACTTAATAAAACTGGCCAGTCAATATTATAATAAGGTACATATTAATTTTAAATTTAGCATAGTTAAATTTATCACATACGTGCTTAAATGTATATTCAATCCATAAATCAATTTGTAAATAAACAATTTTCCTTTTGCCAGAATTCTTTCTTATATTAACAGAACCTCAGATTAAATTTAAATATAAACAAATAAAAGATAAAAAACGTAATAATATTATTCAAATATTTATTATTTATATATATTTTTTCATATAATTTAAAACTTTATATTTAACATTTACGTTATCTCAAGGTTCTGTTAATAACATATTAGGAAACTTCTGGCAAAGGAATAATGGTTCATTTACACACATTGATTTAAAAATTGATATACAAATTAACTACGTACGTAATAAAAGAATACTATTAAATCTAACATTAAAATGGTACCTTATAATTATTCGTAACGTGATACTAATACTGGCCAGTGTTTCTGTGTGTTGCTTTCTTCAATGGTCGTCTTCTGTTGCGTGATTCGGATTGTCTTCCTCTATGCTGCATACATGATCCGGATCGTCTTACTTGGGCGTCCTTTGTTCTCGTGCCGGGTGAAAGTGAAAAGGGCTGACCTCGCATGGGTTGCTGGTTAGGTCACGTCCCCTCGGTCTCCAATGAAAGAGTGTGTGTCCTCATACGTCTCGTGGGCCTATATCTTGCATCTCTCCACTGCCTTATTGATCTTTCAACTGGTTATTCAATGCCAGTTGTTTCGGATATTTATACTTTGCTTAATTTTGAAGTTTATAAAATGAAATATTTATATTAAATTATTGATATTATTTTTATTAAAAATATTAATAGTTAATATAACGACAATAACAACGTTCATCCTTTCATAGGTATGAACCACGGATCGTTCGTACGTTCTTCAACGCTTGCTTTTTCCGAGTTTATTTAAACAAACACCATTAAAAATCATAACATTAAAATATCACAAAATATTCTCCAAAGAAACCTAATGAAATCGACTCGAACAACATTTTCTAAATAAATGGTATTGTTGTCAATATGATTTTTATATCTTCAATGTGAAACGAGAACTATCTGGCAACACACAACTACCTTTCATATAATAATAAAGAAGAAAAATTTGGCATACTTTAGGATCGTAGCTTTCTCTCAGGTAACAAATAGCTTGTGACTTATGATCATCCTCCTGAGTGTAGACGTCTTTTAGCATATCTCTGTTATGCAGTTTGCAAAACTTTAAATAAAGTGCTTGTGCTAAAGGAAAAGCCCTGATTTCCATCTGAAAAATAATTTACTCCCGATCAGAACAAAAATTGAAACAATAAAATCAATCAAAAACAGTATTATTATTACATTTCTAATAGAATGTAAATAAATTTTAATACCTGAAACTTTCCCAGAGGAATGTTTTCACGCATGTGTAGAAGTACAGCATAAACAAGATCGGTGTTACCACTTTCTATAGCTTTTACCAATGCCATACGGTCTTCGCCCAAACGTAACAATAAGGGGACTTGCAAGTTTGCCAGAGGTTCATATTCAATGATCTTGATGATGACGATGAAGAAAAAAAGGAAATGCGTTTAAATAATTTACATAAATAAAAAAATATATTTTTATACAATTAAAAAATATTACGCTATTTTTAATAAAATTGTAATCAAACTGAACCTATAATATTATTACGGTACATATCTAAACATAAATAATAATTAATAAAATAAAATGAATTAATATACCTTTACAGCTAGCTCAGTTTTACCGCAGTCTGCAGCTTTCTTAGCGATATGGGTGTACGAAACTCCTTTATTTACACCTAATTTCATAGCTATTTCTCTAGCGACTAGATCTTTATTTAGAGTGCTGTGCTTTACCTATTAAAATAATCAGTCAAAAAAAGTCTTATCACTCGAGACTAATCTGCCGCATTAGTAATTATTTAAGAAAATTATAAATATAAATTACCTTGTAGCAGGCCCAATGCAGGCGTATAACATTACTCGAGTCGGACATTTTGAGAAAAGCAGCCAGATCTAAAGCTAAGAAATGGTGATGCCGAATCATTAGCAACTCCATCAGGCCTTGCACAGAAAGTGCTTGTAATCTATACAAGCTTAAGAAATATACTATCGTTCTATTATTGATTTCTCTTAAGCATAAAAGCAATATGTTTAGTATTCAAATTTGATAGAGATATCAAAAGTAAATTAAGCATGCAGAGTTCAAGAGTTCAGCACGCACTCTCCCAGCTAACGAGGAACCCATCAGCCTACATAAGGCAATTTGATTTAGTGTTCTGATTTTTTGTTCAAGTTGAAGGGTGGTAATGGAAAAAGAATTTTTAAGAGACATTCCAAAAAATAAAGTTTTGAGTGGTATCAATGGAAATCATGTATATAAAATGTTCTGAGCTGGTTTTAATAGACTTTCTAATGTTAATATTTCAGCGTAAAAGTCATTTTCCGGGACTGACATGGTTTAACAAATAGCTTCAATCAAGTAGCTTTTTGACAATCATTTACTAATTTTTTTAAACAGTTCTGGTTCCGGCCAGAATTCAGAAATCTCTCGATATTATTCCTTCACCTCCAATGTCCTTTATTTCGTTCAGATATTAGATGTATTTTGAAAATAAAAATTTGAATAACAATTGATGTAAAGAAATTTTTTTTGGTTTTAAAAAATCTCTGATCTAATAGGGAAAAAATAGCATGGCAAATGATCCTCTAATCGTCTAGTATAGATTTAAAATTTTTAGGACAACTATTATAGTATATACTGTTGTGATATTTAGATGTTGTGAGTTTATGATGTTGCCTTTGATATAAATTAGAATTTAGCGGGCATAAAAGGGCGGTAAACGACCTGTGGCTCATGGATATGAATGTATGAACATTATTTGCTGCCGTTGTATAATATTAATATTTGTCATAAATAATATCAATGATTAAAGTCAAATATTTTATTGTATTTGTTAACTTTAAAATAAGAAAAGTTGAAATATATGAGACAACTGGCATTGGAAGAAAGAAGGATGAAAAAATTAAGAAGGCAAAAGACGAGTATAAAAACGACAAGAGAGCGGGAAGCAGGCCTCTTTCAATTTGACCAGCCCATGAGACAAGGTGAGCCTTGTTATCTTTAATCATTCCATGAGACAAGCAGATTGAAGAACAGCAGATGGAAGAAGAGAAGAAGGATGGAGATGATAGCAGTGGATGTGTACTGATCGCGTGGCACAACACCAACAACGAACAAAGAAACAAACAGAAAAGGACGCACAAAATAGTAAATCTGGCCAGACGCGAGTAATATTAAGTTTAGTTTTAACATTGTAATTTTATCACATACGTGCGCTTATATGTATATAAGTTCATGAATCGATTTGTAATTAAACAACTTTCCTTTTGCCAGAATTCATTTTTATATTAACAGAATCTAAAAAACCTCAGATTAAATTAAAATAAACAATATAGATAAACAACATAACAATACATACAATAAAGTTATTGTCTATAGTTGAAAAGTTAGGTTATACCAGTTAGGTTTATATCACACAACCACACTTACACACAGAATTGTCTTGCGCGAATTTAAACAAAAAAACTCCTCCCTTTAGAATTCTTTTTTTTTCCAAGTTGTCTGCTTTTTTAGCAATGGCCGGGCATATACAACACACAATTTATTCATACTAATTAAGGCTATGATCTAAATTTCTAGATACAAATAAAGGATACTGAATATGTGTGATCGGGATTCCAATTTTTGGACTACGGACAGCATTTAAACACCGCAAAACTCTGCACATTGTTACATAATTTTCTGGACTGCAATCATCAAGGTAAATTTTGCCAAATTGTGCGGCCTATAACATCATAAAGACATAATTTATTTTTGATAACAAAATAAGACATTTGAAATATGACGAATTGAAAGGGACCAACCCTGATCAACATTTTCTGCGTTTCAGTGTTGAATTCATGACCAGCTGCATCAACACATTGTTGCACAGCTAAAAACAATTTTGGTTTTACTAAATGAAGGTATTCATTCGATCTGTGGCTTTTTTTCTGCAAGAGATGTTAATTAAATTAATAGCATACAAAAAATTATTTTATAAGCACATTTCGTGTTATATTTTATTTGAAAAATTATCAAATGTAAAAAAAAAAAAAAAAAAAAGAATGAACCTTGAATTGCTTGGAAGCTTCTAACAAATATGAACCAGGAGCTGTGCTGTTAATACGAAAAATATCTCTAACAAGTGGCGGGACTTTCTGTATTATGTCCATAGATTGAAAAGTTATAGCTCTGACGCAGTCAAGTTCCGGAACAAGATAAACTGATTCGTCGTAGCTATATTTTATGCTTTCTTCTTGGAGACCAATTACGTCCAACTGCATAGACCAGTTAATTATAACAGCATCAGTTCCGCACCTACAAAACATTCTTGTAATCAATCAAAGATATCTCAAAAATAAAAATGACACATAAACATCATTTTAGTAGTCACTCTTAATTTTTTCCCCATCACAATTTATTTTTTATAAAAATTACATTTCCAAAAATCTTGATATAACTAAATTATTTTTTTTTTTTAGGATTATTTTCTTTGACATGTCTACCTCATATATTGAGCCTGATCGGGTGGCCACAGTCCATTTTTTCTCTTACCAGGGTGGATGGCCAAGACAATGGTGTCTTCTCTACATCCATGGTCATCTGCATCCCAGCGCACCACTCCTTGACCAATGTGGTACAGGGGCACCCTCTTCTAATTACTTCCGTTCGAGAGACCCCCACAATAGTCGATTGATTTTCGATACCGTGTTTATATTGAGATACCATGAATGCCCCTGTTTCACTTCCTCATAAACAGGTTAAACAACATCCCATTAGACAAAGAAAGCTATAAGAAAGAGCTACAGCACATAGCAACACACAATGCGTACGATATAAAATAAAGACGGTATCGAAATTCAAAAGAAAATTGGAATATAAAAGTCTGACGACAAAAAAAACTTGGATTTTAAAACATGGTGGCAATCCCATATTTAGAAAATATTTCCAACATTTGGGGGGGGGGGGGCACATGTCGGATCACTTTGCGATTTTAAGTGAGATATTTCACGGATTTCACAGATAGTCAATGCTTATTTGGCATGAGGTCCTCCTAACTTACATGTAAGAAAATTAACCGACGGTTTCGATGGTAAGAAGCATGCAGACAAATCATAAGTAACTTATCAGGCAGTAATATCTATTAATTGGAAGTCAGGAACAAAACAGGACACGATTTAAATTTTTTTTTTTTTCTCTCTTCCTGAGGACGAACCTCAAACGGGGTTACATGATTTAAACTGGATGAAACCTGCATTGTATTCAGAAAGGATGTTGACTAGAAACAATAGATATAATTTGTAAATGTTGGGTTGTCAAGACCCACCAGTAAACTTCATTTGGTAAAATGCAACGTCATATGCAAGGCAACTGCCTTGCTACTCCATAAAAATAATAGAAAACTATTTAATATCCTGGAAAGCATCGAAATTAAATAAGATTCCCTAATATTGAAAAATATAAATAAAAAGGAACAAATAATAATGGCTAAGAACCCCACCTCCTCCATACCTCCTAAATAATAGACAAGGTAACAAACCTATTTTAAAGTCTGAATTAATATATAAAATGTTATCAGTTTTTTCACACCATCAATCGGGTGGTGATTAGCCATAAGATTAGTCTATTATTGTGTTTTTAATTATTTATTACTATATGTCGAAGTTTTAAAAATTTGAATTTTAGCAAAATGGAAGAACCATTTCGGACTTGATGCGATTGAGCTTTGTTAATATTTTGAATATCTTTTATTTATTGATTGTTATCATTGCTGCTTTTAAAAATACCATATTGTGGCGAGACGAAAGATTTATTATTAAAAAAATATTCTATTCTACAATATTATGTTATGACTGTGTATCATAGCTTCGACAAAAATTACAGAAGAAACCTCACCATACTAATTGCTCAGGAGAGGAAGTATTCCTAACATCATACAGCCTGAAACATTTACTCAGATCTGATTTTCCAATCCACAGTTTACCTCTGTCCGTGAATATTGCCAGGAATTTATAATCATGCGATAGAGCCATATCTTTTATAGTGTACACATCATCCCCAAGCTCGATCGTCTGGAAATGTTTAAAAAAAGAGTTGAATTACAAATGTGTCTAACATTATGCCAAACTTTCCGAAAACTTTTGAATTGAAAATGTTAACATCGCACCCAAAAGTATTTAAAAAAAAATTGTTTACCATAGGATTTGCATTACGTTCTGCTTCGTTTAAAGAATACAGATCTTTTCCTCTGGCGAATAGCACTCTACTATGTCTATCTTCACAAATGACTTCCCAACAAGAAGGAGCAATATGCATACCTGAACAAAACAATAAATTAACTTCAAAAACACAAATTTATTAATAAATTATAACTAGTTAATCTGAGGAACAGGATTTTTTTCATCTAATCAAGATTATTTTTAAAATTTTCAACATTTGAATTTTTTTTATATACATATATATACAGTAATGTTATTTTAAATTTGAAGAAGTGCGGGAACAAATGGGCGGGTCCAGTTGGCCGTTCGAAGGAAGTGCGTGGTGATGCGAGAGATGCGGTGGAAGGGGTTGATTTGGTGGTACTTGGTTTAAGAGTGAGGCGGGACGAGGAGATAGAGAGAGACAGTTGTTGCTAATTATGGGAGTGGAGCAGTGGTTGATAGACTTGATTGGGGAGTCGTTGAGAGATGTTGACAAGAATTTGCTCCAGTTTGCGGATGGTCAAACATGTTTGATGTGAGGGTCCTTACACTCCATATCCCCTTACATGTGTCTAACCTCATATTTGTTCGTATTAACTCATAGTATTGTACGTCGTAATAGAAACTAATAAATCATTTGTGTGGAGTCTACAGGAAGACTGTGCAATATTGAATTTGGAGCACCAGGATCACAAAACTCAAGGCTTGGATGAAACAATGCAAGCATTCGACGGAAAATTATTAAACTACTCAAAAACTGCAAATGTTTTTGAATATATTGTAATATTATGTTAAATGTTGTAATATTTACTTATTGCCTAAAAAAAAAGTAAATTAAACTTATAATGTATTATAACTCAGAAGGGTCCATGACAACCAAACATTTACATGACTTAAAAAAAAAATTATTATATGTATTGTTTTTGAGTTATTCACTAATTTCCCGTTGGAGATAGCACAAGTGTATTGACTCCAATGAATAGTTCTTTGAAGGAGATTAAAGTTTTTTTTGTAGAAAAATTAAATAAATCACTTTGTACAAAAATAGCTCCGTTTCTTTTGGGTACGCCCTCTGTCATATTCCATTTTTTTAACACATTTTCTTGAATATTCAAATATTTCTATAACGTATTGATAAAAAAAATGTAAATTAAACTTATAATTTATTATTTCACAGGAAGATCCTTGCCAACCAAACATTTACACACAATAAATAAAAAATTTGGACATTTACTGTTTTTGAGTTCTTCACAAATTTTCTGTCTAATGTTTGTTTGCCTTGTAATGTGTTTTGTGATCAAGACGCTCTAAATACCTCAATGGCCTCCTGTAGACTTTACCAATATGCAAATCTAATATATGAAGTGATATGATAGTATGTGATGAAATAAGGTAATACGAAGAAATAAGAAGTATGAGGGCCCTCACGTCCAATATGTTTGACCATCCACAAACTGCACAAAATTGTCATCAACACCTCTCTTCTTCAGCAACTATAAACCACTCAAAATATTTAAACGAAATAAAGGTGAAAGAATAATATCAAGATAGGTGGTGACTCGAGACCTAATAAAGCTTAAAACTTAAAGAGGAACGGGTCAATTAAGAGATATGGAACTAATTTCATGGTGAATTTTCTAATATCTTATATCTTGACCAAAACATGCCAATTCTTGATGTATAATTTTAAAATTTCAGATGAATTGGAACATTTTAATGACCACTATCATAGAACTACTCGTAATTTTCAATTTTAATATTTTCAAAGGCCTAGGGCCTACTTAAAAAAAAAATGCACGACATACCTGGGATTTCAGGCAATCTCCTGACTTTTGGTTCTTTGACACTGTTAATAAGAAAAATTCTATGGGCGGCTGTCATAACTGCTATTCCAGTGCTCTTGGCTGTTGGATAGAAAACCTTTGCATCGATTACTTTGGTATC
This sequence comes from Acanthosoma haemorrhoidale, assembly GCA_930367205.1. Taxonomy (NCBI): domain Eukaryota; kingdom Metazoa; phylum Arthropoda; class Insecta; order Hemiptera; family Acanthosomatidae; genus Acanthosoma; species Acanthosoma haemorrhoidale. The sequence goes on along the minus strand of OV884011.1, from coordinate 13,197,947 downwards.
AATTGCTTCCTATGTTAAAACAAATTACAATGTACAATAGATGATTAATAAATTGATTATATTTTAAACCGACAACGAGAACTTGAATCTGTACCTGACCCATACTGAAAGTATGCTGATAGTTAGAAAATATATCGTATATTAAAACATGTCCATCATCCAAAATACACAGCAAGTCAAGTGATGAACTCCATCCAAGTTTAACTATTTGTCCACTGCTCCACTACAAATAATTTAATAGTATATACAACAAATGAGATATATTGAATTGTAAAACTTAGAAATTAGCATAAAATAGAACATGCTTGATTATTGAGGTACACAGTCACTTTAGAATAAAAAAAAAATTTTTGGATGAAATGGATGTACTACAGTATTAGACCATGTACATTATATAAATCAAGAATCATAATGAAAATGCCCCCCCCCCCCCACAAAACCAACAGAGAACACATATATGAGCAATATCTTAAATGTATTTATTTTTTTGAGTTTGTAAGTTATTTCCTTGACTGTATTTGGTCTGTGTACTGTGTATACATAAGAAATCTCGCCATATTATAAAAAATATTATAATCACACACTAATAGAAAACTCACATTAAATGAAGATATATACTCTCCAGATGTGGTGTAAATGGATATCACCGGTTTGCCACCACCCTGAACTTTAACAAACTTATTTCGATCTCGAATTATAGCAATTGGTCCACCAAATGAAGATGACGTTAATGACAACGAGTCTAAATCAATGTCAGACCAGCCCATTGAGTAAACTTCAAATTTCCTTGAAAAAAAAAAATCATTGTATATATAATAACCATAGCCATAAGGCTTATTTTTACAGTCCAAAAAGATAAGAAAATACCTAAAGTAATCATCCTTTCCAAAAGGAGTCCAATCTCCAGTCAAAAGAACTGTCATCTTTAATAAACAGAAAAGATCAAGAAAATTCAGATAATATAGATTATACGTTCACGGAAATCCAGCCAAAAAAAACAAAAACTAGTAACTGGCATTCATAAATTAAAGTATGGTTACATGTCTACTATTATAAATACACAGAATATTAATATATATTCGCTGGAAATAATTGTGGTAGATAACAAATGTGGTTTGTGTATCAATGACTAAACCTAATCAATTTGAAACCTAACGAAACCTCCACAGCTTTCATATTACTTGTCAAATAGATTTTTGTTCTCTTACGTCACGACAGTAAACATTTCAAGTGTGGTTGGTAACGGTACTCAACACCGGCAGTTTTTTTTCTGCTCCGGAATCGGTTCCGTTCCGGCTAGAGAGCCGGTTCTGTTCTGGAACTTATTTGTTTATAAAACCGTCAACCAAAGCTCTCTTAAATTGAAATTGTTTTTTCGTTAGACACCATTGTGTTTAATTTGTGGATACACTTAGACCTACTTCACTACTAGCTAATAAATGCTGCGTTCCTGTCAGTCCGAATCATTTGAGGTGCGTTCCGTTCTGAGTCGGTTCTCCGGAACGTACACAGATACCTCTCATTTGATAGTTATTAGTTGGCAGCTAACAGGTATATGTACCCTGAATTGACAATTCTGTTACTACTTTTGATTAATCATGGCTCAATCTAAAGTTGCCATTGTAATGCTTTAGTTTTTATCGCCTTAGTTTAGTCAAAAGTTTCTATATATAATTTTATTATGTTATATTTGTCTTTTGTCACAGGTTACCGGAGCCAATAAAGGAATTGGTTATACAATTGTCAAAAATCTTTGTCAGCAATTCAATGGAACTGTTTATTTAACATCTAGAGACATTGGGCGAGGCAAGAAAGCTGTCGAGGATTTGAACAAGGTGATATTTTCTTTGACCAGTCTGCAAAATTCATGACATTATTTCTTATTTTTATACTTATTTTTTCACCATTTTTGTTGCCTGCAGTTAGGTCTGAAACCAGAATTCCATCAGTTAGATATCAGCGATGCTCTGAGCATTACTAACTTCGCTAATTTTATAGTCAAGACTCATGGAGGGATAGACATTCTTGTTAATAATGCTGCTATTGCTTTCAAAGTAATTATACTGTGATATCGTTTTCATGGAAAGAGTTTTATTTTTATATTTGACTATCTAACAATAAAATTTCGTATTTATTAATTAGCAAGATGCTACCGAACCATTTGGAGAACAGGCAGAGGTAACCACAAGAGTCAATTTCTATGATTTGATTAATGTTTGCTCTGCCTTATTTCCACTCCTTCGGCCACATGCCCGTGTTGTCAACTTGTCCAGTTCTGCTGGTTTTTTGCAAAGGATACCAGGAGAACACTTGAGAAAGAGATTTGCAGATCCTGAACTAACAATAAGCAGTTTGATATTTCTTATCGAGCAGTTTGTTTCGTGAGTATTCCTCAATTTTTAGATAATTAGTTTTAAACTAAAATCATTTTGATATTTTTTAATTGATCAGTTATAGAAAATAAAATTAGTAAATTAATCTGTACCCTCCTTGTTATCAAATGTGCATTGATTCGTGTAAATGAGAAATAAATTTCAAATTTGGCAACAGACCTCTCAAGAGTAAGTACTAAAAAAAATTTTGGAAAATTTTCATCTTCTAAAAAATTTAGAGCATTTGAATAATCTATTTCATTTTATTCAATCAGAAAGAGTTAAGATGTAGACTCTAAATTGTATTCACCATTGAGAAAATATCACTGTTGGAGAAATTTGCAGAGAATTAACGAGATCCACTAAGATATAATTAAGGTACAATAATTAAGTTGCTGCTCCCATCTGATGTGAGAACTGGACATAGTTTTGTTGTGACCTCAACTGAGATCTACCTTCCAGGTACCTTTTTTCTTGGCCCCTGTCAGCAAGACCCGTCACAAACACCACTGATTCTAACATGAAGCAAATCGCATTCCCTACAATTTCACTCCTCTTAAACTAATTATTCACATTATACAATTTTACAATTAGGGAATGGATTGAATATTTAATATAATTGATAAATGAATTTAATAAATAAAAGAATTATTTTTATGGGATGGTTTAGTTGTTCTTTGACTATTTAATATTTTCAAAGATACCATACCATAATAATATGTTTATAAAACAAACATAACCATATTTTGATAGGGGCTTATCACTATTTTAGAGAAGCTAAAGCTGGAACCCATTCTGAGGCTGGATGGCCAAATTCTGCCTATGGTGTATCGAAAGTCGGTGTTAGTGCTTTAACAAGGATTCAACATAAAAAGTTTTTGAATGATCCACGTGAAGATATTGTTATAAATCATGTACACCCTGGGTATGTTGATACAGACATGTCAAGTCACAAAGGCCATCTCACTCTTGAACAAGGTATGATTTATTTTAGTAAAAAATTTAATTTTGTCTCTAACCTCTAATTCACTTTTCTTAAAAAGCATCGACTATTATTCTCAACCTATAGTAGGAAATATAACAGTAACCATTCTAAAAATGCTAAAAATATCCCCATCTTTTATTATATTAATTTCATAAGGGTGGTATCTGTGTGTTAACACTAGTGGTCAAAATTTCAACAGCATAAATAAATTAATTACCAATAAAAATATTTTTAAAAAATATATCGTATTGAGTAGAGTATCAAGTTATTGATCTCTATCTCCTGAGTAATAATATGTGAAGTCATTTTAACTGGCATAAAAAGTGTATGTGCAGTTTTGTTGCCATTAAGATCTCAACGTCCTTATTATTAAGGATATGTAATATTTCATTATTAACTTCCTTATCTTATCTTTTAAATTAGGCTCTGTTTAGTAATTCTGTATCAGCACAGAATATTATTGAGTCAATATCATTTATTTAGTTGATGCTGGGAATATGTTTGCTTGGCTTTCACAAATTAATATAATTTTGGATATACCTCCAGAGGCCCTAAACATTTAAAGTTGTATTATTCACTTATACCTTAAGTTTTTATTTTATTATATTTTCATTTTTTTTCTTGATTTTTGCAAGGTGCTGATGCTCCGACATATTTGGCACTGTTACCAGAAGGGACAACTTCACCTAGAGGAGATTACGTTTGGTTCAGTAAAGAAATAGTCGATTGGGTAAATGGACCGATTCCTTCTGAAGCATTTCACAACGCCTAACCATATTTCATATCATATCATCGCCTCATCAAGATTGTTAATTAATTTTTATAAGTAAATATAAATAAAAAAGTTTTGGATAAAATAATTTATTTCTACCCTGACCATAGAAATATGTTACTCCCCATTTTCAGGATTTTTTATAAATTATCAGTGTAAATATTGTTAATAACAAATGTTTTATTAAAATAAATGAAATTATATTATATTTATTATTGAATTTTTAACAAAATCTAATAAATTATATGTAAGTTTCAAAGGTTTACAATCGTGCTTAAAAATATTTATACTCATCATAGGGATTTAGATACCTAGCCAATTATTGCACATGATAGTTTGTTCATGATGAGTTGGTGATGAAGCTCAGTAATTAATTATATCTACCAAAGAGGTAGCTTCAAAGTTGAAGAAAGAAAGAAAAAAAGCTTAATTAGAGGATGTATGACATTTCTAAATAAGAATTGATTCCAAACAAACCCTGGGATTTTAATTTTTTTTTAAATAGATGCATATTTTTAATAGTGTAATTTATTTGGAAGTAATTTCCCCATTATTTTACAAAAACAACACCTCACTTTTTTTTTTTACAATGGTCACATTTTAATGGAGAATTCATGTACTTTACCTTAGAAGTAATTTTATAATGATTTCTGATGAACCCATATCATTGGAATAAGATTGGTTGTTGATTTACCTATTTATTATCTGTAATTTTCATCAATATTCCTATATACCTTATATCAGGAGTGGCCAACCCAAATGATCTTGTCCGTTTTAGTAACTATTTTGGGAAGAAGTTGAAGCAAACACGCATGAAGTCTTACCGGCTTACACACTTATTGACTTCCCCCAATCTATCACTGCCTCTCAAGCTACTGATTTACAAGAGCGTACTCAGTCCTACTCTGCTGTATGGTGCACCGCTTTTTCGTTATCTGACGTATACGACAGCTTGGCGACTCCAACAATTCCAAAACGGTATACTGATGAAAGTGGTCAGAGGTACTTCATTCGAGCAGCGGAGCAACAGTGAGCTTCACGAAATCTTTGAGCTGCCTACGGTGGATGAACTCATCCGACGTAGACATATCAAATTTTTCGACTCCCTGCAATACTTGACAAACCCGGTGTTTAACACGATAACCCCCGTTCCGTTCCCCTTTCGATGTCAGGACGCTTTCTTGGCATGAACACTTTAGTCTTAGGTTCTAGTTTGAGGTTTTAGTTTGTAAGTTTTCCTACATTTGTAAACTGAAGGTGAGCCCCATATCCTAGTAATGTATATATGTTATTGACTTTTTAACTTCAATCTGATATTGTTATGTAACCCAACCACCTTCGAATGCATCAGCGCATCGCAGTAAGAGGAGAAAATTGTTAGCTCTTTGTTTATATTGTTGGCTCATATTGTTTTCACATATTGTATAATAAATAAAGGGGTTTAGAAAAAAAACCTTAAATTGAAATTGTTTTTTCGAGACGCCATTGTGTTTAATTTGTGGATACACTTAGACCTACTTCACTACTAGCTAATAAATGCTGCATTCCTGTCAGTCCGAATCATTTGAGGTGCTACATTTTTTTTTCGTTCCGTTCTGAGTCGGTTCTCCGGAACGGCTATACCCGGAACGTACACAGATACCTCTCAATTGTTAGTCGGACGCTGACAGGTGTACTCTGAATTAAAAATTTTCTACTGCTTTTGATTAACCATGGCTCAATCTAAAGTTGCCATTGTAATGGTTTAGTTTTTATCGCCTTAGTTTAGTCAAAAGTTTCTATATATAATTTTATTATGTTATATTTGTCTTTTGTCACAGGTTACCGGAGCCAATAAAGGGATTGGTTATACAATTGTCAAAAATCTTTGTCAGCAATTCAACGGTACTGTTTATTTAACATCTAGAGACATTGGGCGAGGCAAGAAAGCTGTTGAGGATTTGAACAAGGTGATATTTTCTTTGACCAGTCTGCAAAATTCATGACATATTTTATTTTTAAACTTATTTTTTCACCATTTGTGTTGCCTGCAGTTAGGTCTGAAACCAGAATTCCATCAGTTAGATATCAGCGATGCTCAGAGCATTACTAACTTCGCTAATTTTATAGACAAGACTCATGGAGGGATAGACGTTCTTGTTAATAATGCTGCTATTGCTTTCAAAGTAATTATACTGTGATATCGTTTTCACGGAAAGAGTTTTTATTTTATATGTGTTTATATTTGACTATCTAACAATCTCGTATTTATTAATCAGCACGATGCTACCGAAGCATTTGGGGAACAGGCAGAGGTAACCACCAGAGTCAATTTCTTTGATTTGATTAATGTTTGCTCTGCCTTATTTCCACTCCTTCGGCCACATGCCCGTGTTGTCAACTTGTCCAGTTCTGCTGGTTTTTTGCAAAGGATACCAGGAGAAGACTTGAGAAAGAGATTTGCAGATCCTGAACTGACTCTAAGCAGTTTGATAACTCTTATCGAGCAGTTTGTTTCGTGAGTATTCCTCAATTTTTAGATAATTAGTTTTATCTTAGTTTTATATAATTAATCTGTACCCTCCTCGTTATCTAATGTACATTGATTTGTGTAAATGACAATGAAAAATAAATTTCAAATTTGCCAGCAGACATCTTGAGAGTGGTTAGTACTAAAGAAAATTTTCATCTTCTAAAAATATTGAGCATTTGAATTGTCTATTTCATTTCATTCAATCAGGAAGTATTAAATTAAACTGTAGATGCCGAGACCTTCCTTATGTTTTGTGCAAAATGCTGAACTATATTTGGGTGAAATTTGGTGCCAAATATCTCTAAAAGCTTTTAAGCATTTCCATTACATCTTGACATAAGTACATTTCTACTTTCTGTTTCTATAGTAGATTTAAACATTTTTGTTTAAAGTATATATATAATAAATAATAGTAGCCCTCAGGTCCTTCTGATATCTGTTCAAACACCCTTCTAACTACACAGTACCTCTAAATTGTAGTCATCATTGAGAAATTTACAGAGAATTAACGACATCCACTAAGATATTAGGTAATTCCTTTGCTGGTATATACATGGATAGTCTAATGGTAAGAGCTTCTGAACAGAAATCACGAGAAACTGGTTTTGAATTCCAGCTGTATTATCTATTTTTTTATCTTTAAACAATAATCACTAAAATTTACACAAGTTAGATTACATGCCATAACTAATTATTATCAATATTAATTTTACTCAGATTATATTGTACCCATTAGTGAGTGACTAAGTAATAGTATGGAAATGTGCTAAAATTAAGAAAACATCACTTTTCAAGACATAAACGTTTAAAAAAATATAATTTTCAGCACTTGAACATGCCCATTATTTGTCTTCAATGGCACAAGTGCTGATCTCAAACATGTTTATCGTTGCACCATTTTAAAAATAAAATTGTATGAGGTTATAAATTATAATATATATTATTACATGAACCCCTCTTGTCTGCCCTTATTTTATTTTTCTGAACTTTAATTTTTTTTATTGTAATTAACTTTTGTTAATTACTTTACTCATTATCTTGGTTGTTGGCTTTCTCTAGGAATATCTCCCTTGAGTTGATTTGAATTTATATTTAATTATGGGTAATTAATAGACAAGAAGATGAAATAATAATATTCAATAATAAATTGGATTTTAGCAAAGCTTTATTAAGAACTGCATTAATTATTACTATTTATTATACTTATAAATTTGAAATTAACTTTAAATGAATTGCAAAAATAAAAACTAGTTCAAAATTAAAAATTGAAATCCTTATATAATTAATTGTCTTTGAATTTAATTAATTTCATTGAATAAAATTGTGCGCTTACTCATTTAGGAAGTCTTGAGCAGTAGAGGTTGTATCTCTTGAAAAAAAGTCCTCCGGTATTGTTGATGAAGAGTAGAAAGTTGTCAGGTGTTCATTTGACTCACTCCGGCTGGAGATGGAAGACCACCCTTTTCTCATTTACCCTTGCTGTCTCACCCTCTGTTCTCAAATTTCATTGGTGAATCCTTCTACCTCCGTATAGTGCGGTTGAAAATAATTAAGTTGCTGCTGTCATCTGATGTGAGAACTGGACATTGTTTTAAGCGACCTCTACTGAGATCAACCTTCCTGGTACCTTTTTTCTTGGCCCCTGTCAGCAAGACCCGTCACAAACACCACCGATTCTAACATGAAGCAAATTGCATTCCCTACAATTTCACTCCTCTTAAACTAATTATTCACATTATACAATTTTACAATTAGGGAATGGATTGAATATTTAATATAATTGATAAATGAATTTAATGAATAAAAGAATTATTTTTTATGTGATGGTTTAGTTGTTCTTTGACTATTTAATATTTTCAAAGATACCATACCATAATAATATGTTTATAAAACAAACATAACCATATTTTGATAGGGGCTTATCACTATTTTAGAGAAGCTAAAGCTGGAACCCATTCTGAGGCTGGATGGCCGAATTCTGCCTATGCTGTATCGAAAGTTGGTGTTAGTGCTTTAACAAGGATTCAACATAAAGAGTTTTTGAATGATCCACGTGAAGATATTGTTATAAATCATGTACACCCTGGGTATGTTGATACAGACATGACGAGTCACAAGGGCCCTCTCACTCTTGAACAAGGTATGATTTATTTTCTGAGTTATTTTAGTAAAAAATTTAATTTTGTCTCTAACCTCTAATTCACTTTTCTTAAAAAGCATCGACTATTATTCTCAACCTATAGTAGGAAATCAATATAACAGTAACCATTCTAAAAATGTTAAACATATCTGTTATTATATTAATTTCAAATTGTTTTTTTGAATTTCAACAGCATAAATAAATTAAATACCAATAAAAATATTTCAAAAAAATATATATCTTATTGAGTAGAGTATCAAGTTATTGATCTCTATCTCCTGAGTAATAATATGTTAAGTCATTTTAACTGGCATAAAAAGTGTATGTGCAGTTTTGTTGCCATTAAGATCTCAACGTCCTTATTATTAAGGATATGTAATATTTCATTATTAACTTCCTTATCTTATCTTTTAAATTAGGCTCTGTTTAGTAATTCTGTATCAGCACAGAATATTATTGAGTCAATATCATTTATTTAGTTGATGCTGGGAATATGTTTGCTTGGCTTTCACAAATTAATATAATTTTGGATATACCTCCAGAGGCCCTAAACATTTAAAGTTGTATTATTCACTTATACCTTAAGTTTTTATTTTATTATATTTTCATTTTTTTTCTTGATTTTTGCAAGGTGCTGATGCTCCGACATATTTGGCACTGTTGCCAGAAGGGTCAACTTCACCTAGAGGAGATTACGTTTGGTTCAGAAAAGAAATAGTCGATTGGGTAAATGGACCGATTCCTTCTTAAGTATTTCACAGTGCCTAACCATATTTGATATCATATCGCCTCATCAAGATTGTTAATTAATTTTTATAAGTAAATATAAATAAAAAATTGTCGAATAAAATATTTTATTTCTACCCTGACCATAGAAATATGGTACTCCCCATTTTCAGGATTTTTTATAAATTATCAGTGTAAATATTGTTAATAACAAATGTTTTATTAAAATAAATGAAATTATATTATATTTATTATTGAATTTTCAACAAAATCTAATAAATTATATCTAAGTTTCTAAGGTTTACAATCGTGCTTAAAAATATTTATACTCATCATAGGGATTTAGACACCTAGCCAATTATTGCACATGATAGTTTGTTCATGATGAGTTGGTGATGAAGCTCAGTAATTAATTATATCTACCAAAGAGGTAGCTTCAAAGTAGAAGAAAGAAAGAAAAAAAAAAGCTTAATTAGAGGATGTATGACATTTCTAAATAAGTATTGATTCCAAACAAACCCTGGGATTTTAATTTTTTTAAATAGATGCATATTTTAATTGATAATTGATTTACCTATTTATTATCTGTAATTTTCATCAATATTCCTATATACCTTATATCAGGAGTGGCCAACCCAAATGATCTCACGGGCCACTTTGGTAATGCATCATAACTGCCCAGGCCACATATAAAATTATGCATCCCCATATTAGATTTAAGCCCACTACAGACATTTTGGAGTGAAAAATTGAAACATAATGAGTTATTATTACGTTTACTATTATTCTTATATGTAAACATAGATAATATAATGATACTAAACGCGTCATATATTTGTGAGAATATTATTTTAAAATAAAAGTTTTTCTCATAATTTCAACAGTTAATTTTTGGAATACATGGATTCACAAATAATGTATTTTTTAATACTATTATTTTCACTACTTTGGCCATTATAAAATAAATATAATTTGTAAAATTGTGATGAATCTCACTGGCCGGAAAAATGTTCAAGGCTGTTCATGTTCATGGCCCGCTGGTCGGCCACCCCTGCCTTATATGGTGATATGAAGAAGTTGTTTAGAATTCACCCTGTATTTATAACATATTGCTCTATCTTTATGCTGTACACTAACTCCATTCTATACAGTTAAGGTGTAGATCTCGGACTGGGAGGCCATGCTTTCTCATTTCCATCCGTTATATAAATCCCTATTTCAATATTGATTGTTATAAAAGGGTTAAAATATTACACCCATTGAAATATTCTAAGCAGTTTGTTTTTGTATCCTTATGAATCTTTTGTTGTGGTACTAATCCCACTATTTTTAATAATTTTTAGTAAAAAAAAAAAAAAAAAAATTTGGTTAGGCTAGGGATAAAACCTTGATACTTTTTTTTTTTTTTTTCAACCCCTTCTTTTAAACATTTTAAAAACAATATTATACATTGATTGTGGATCGCTCCTTTTCCTGCATAACATATGCTTTGTAAGGAGGGTAGAAAATACAAAACAATTTTAAAGTTAAAAATTACATAATCAAAAGACAGGACTAGGTGATGGGGCTCACCTTCCGTTTAAAAGACGAGGCTCACCTTAGGTTTAGGATACTTTATATCTGAACTATAATAATAGGGGGACCGGAAAGTAAAGTCGGTTTTAAACATTAAATTCAAACATATAAATTTTCAACAAGTTTTTTTTTTTTAATCAATGATGTAATCACCCTCCTTATCAGTAACCTTTTGCTATCTAGTGTGCTAATTTTCAAATTTCAATGCAAATTTTTTTTTAGTGATTAGAATAAATTGAAATTCGAGGGCCCAATATTGAGCGAGTATGGTGGGTGAGACTGAAGATGAAAAATGGGTCCTCTATGATAATCCAAAAGGCAATGTCTCTCTGCAGATGAATGGTCAAGAAGTACAGCTAAGCCAGGTTTACACCCCAAAAAGGCGTTTTGTGTGTTTGGTGGAGTATTCGCTGGGTCGTTAATTTTGAAGTGCTGAAACCTGGACAAACTGTGAATGCAGACCTTTTCTATGAACAAATGGATCTAGTAAGTCAATCAGAAATACAAGAACCTTACCTGTATAAGGGCAGGATGGGGGGGGGGGCTGGCGATGCGTGGGTATGAGATTATTTCTGTACCCCCGCGTTCCAGAGCCTGTATCCTGCATAAGAGCAGATTTAAAATGCTGCCTCTATGGCAATATTGTTCTAGAGATTTAGCAGCAGCTCAAATGGCCCTCAACGAGGGAAATCAAGGTGGGAGGTTGACGATTGCATCGGTCTACCTCCCATATGAAGAAGGAGTCCCGACCGAGGCACTCAGTAAGCTAACGGAAGGGACTGGCTTAAGGGGCGAGCTTATAGCATCGCTTGACGCGAACGCTCACCATCAGCTCTGGGGAGCAAGGACAACAACCAGAGAGGTGAGTGTTTAGTAGAGTACATAACTAGTAATGACCTAGACATTCTAAACAGAGGCAAAATTGCCACTTTTAACAATAGAATCAGATCTGAGGTCATTGACATAACCCTTAGCACACGTATTATAAGCCTAAGGGTTAAAGGCTGGCACGTCTCTGAAGAAGAGTCATGCTCAGATCATAGATACATTAGATTTGATCTAAGTGGTAACATCACGTCCGAAGCTGTGTATAGGAATCCCAAACTTACAAACTGGGAAACCTACTATACACAGCTTGAGGAGGAGGTCAAATGCTGTCCTAGAGTGGTGAGTAGCAACTGGCATTTGGAACATTTAAACTCAACATTGACTGAGGCAATGATTAAGTCATACACTGATAATAACACTGTATGTAATGTTAGATCCAACAGGAACTGTCCCTGGTGGAACAATGAACTTGGCAAGTTGAGAGCTCTTACACGTAAACTCTTTAACGCGGCCAAAAGATCAGGCAGATGGGACACTTATAAACGTGCACTCACTGATTATAACAAAGAAGTCAGAAAGGCTAAAAGAAGGGCGTGGAAGAAATTTTGTAGCGAAATAAACGATACAACTTCCATGTTTAGAGTAAACAGGATCTTATCCAAGCAGTCTGACGGGGGAGTACTGGGCTCCGTCAGGGTGGGAGGGGGCTATACGGATTCTGAGGAGGGAACCCTCAGTGCCCTGGCGCGCGCGCATTTTCCTGGCTGCGGACTGATGGATACGATTAATAATGACCCTACTAACTGTGAACACACTAGTTGCAAGGGTAACTGGGCAGAAGCAAATAAAATTGTCAATTCTGCAAGAGTGGAGTGGGCAATTAACTCTTTTGCTCCCTTCAAATCACCTGGTACTGATGGGATATTCCCAGCCTTGCTACAAAAAGGCCTACCAGTAATTAGGCCCCTTATACTTACCTTGTTAAGGGGAAGCTTGGCACTGAGCTATATTCCAGTAAGCTGGAGGATGGCAAAAGTGTGTTACATACCAAAACCTGGGAAAGAGTCCTATGACGAACCCAAGTCTTACAGACCAATATGTCTGACTTCATTTTTAATGAAGACCTTGGAAAAGGTCATAGACAGACATATTAGGGACGGAATACTGGTAGAACGACCGCTCCATAGCGCTCAATTCGCATACCAGGCAGGAAAATCCTGTGACATTGCTCTCCACCACCTGGTTTCCAGGATTGAGAGATCCCTAGTTCATAAAGAAATAATGGCAGGCATCTTTGTTGATATAGAAGGTGCCTTTGATCGCACACCCTATAACACTATGGCATCAGCCTTAGAAAGAAAGGGGATTAGTTCCTTAGCCTCTAGCTGGATAAATACCATGCTAGAGAATAGGATTTTACAATCACAATTGGGACAAACCAAACTGTGGATGGAGCCAGTGGGAGGATGTCCACAGGGAGGGGTGTTATATCCATTACTGTGGTGTTTGGTCGTTGACTCATTGTTAACAAACCTAAACTCTGCAGGGTTCTACGCACAGGGATATGCTTATGACATTGCTGTGCTCATAGGGGGCAAGTTCTCAGAAACCATTTCTGAGTTGCTTTCCGCATCGATGGATCTTTTGAGGGATTGGTGTGAAAAGAATGGTTTAGGAATCAATCCCCAGAAGATAAATCTCTGTATCTTCACTAACAAAAGAAATGCTATAGTTAGACCACCCTATATAGGGGGGACACAGGTAAGCATTTGTAGTGAGGTAAAGCATCTAGGGGTTACTCTGGATAGTAAATTGGACTGGTCTAAACAGATCAGGAATACTACTATAAAGGCACTTCGATGCCTCTATGCATGTTAAAGGGCTGTGGGTAGGACCTTGGGACTACAACCCATAATGTTATTCTGGCTATATACCACAGCAGTGAGACCAATGGTGCTCTATGCCTCTATGGTGTGGTGGCACAGAGGTAGTATTAGTAAAAATAGAACTTTGCTTGGCAAATTACAGAGGTTTATGTCTCATGATTACTGGTGCCATGAGTAAAACTCCTACTGCTGCAATGGAAGTCTCATTGAACTTGAATCCACTGCACATAGAAGTAGAAGCGCAAGCCTTGAACGTGGCTTACAGACTTGCGAAATCAGGAACAAGATCCAAAGTCATGACTCACATGGGACATGGGAACTTGTTCAGAAGAATTGATGAGGACGAGGTGCTGTCAATGCACTCTGACCTACAAGTTAAGAAACACACAGACGTTTTATACTGTGCGGAAAACACAAAGACCAAACCACATAAACTGTGTAATGGGATTAACTGCTATACAGGCGGCTCACTAACAGAAAACGGATCAGGGGCCGGCATATGGAGGAAAGATAAACCAGAATCTGGGATTTCTATTCCTTTAGGTAGACACACCTCGGTCTTTCAGGCCGAAGTGATGGCGATCAATGTCTGTACCCAAACCTTAATTGGGGAGGGTGTAAGAAACAGACTGATCACAATTTTCACGGATAGCCAGGCAGCCATTGGTGCCCTGAGAAGCTATACGACCAGATCTTATTTGGTTGAGGAGTGTAAAAACAACCTAAACACACTCTCGCTAGCCAATAAGGTTAGAATCGACTGGGTGCCAGGACATACAGGCATCACAGGCAATGAGAAGGCAGATGGCCTTGCAAGGGTGGGCTCAGAACAGACACCTCTTGCACCTGAACCCATATGTGGTATCAGCCTCAGCTACGCTAAAAGGCGTATAAAATTAGCTTTGGAGGACAAGGCAAGACTCTCTTGGAGAGAAACTAAGAAACAGGAACACTCAAAACTGTTTCATAATGGACCCTGTAAGAGAAGAAGCTCAGCACTTCTATCAATGGACAGGTGGACACTCAAAAGTGTGACAGGACTCTATACAGGTCACTGTCGGTTAAATAAACACCTCTTTAATTTGGGGATAGTGGGATCACCAATCTACAGATTCTGCAAGAAAGAGGGAGAAACGGCACGTCATATAATATGTGACTGTGATAACTTAGCTAGAAGGCGATACTTTAATTTTGGGAGTGATCGCATTGTAGACCCCAAACTATGTGAACTGATCGATCCATTCAGTATCCTCAGATTTGCAAAGGCCGTGGGCCTGTCACATATTTAGGACAGAGACATGGACGGCGCACAATAGGTCTCAGTGAGGCCGCGGTGCACAAATGCCGGAACAAATAATAAAAAAAAAAAAAAAAAAAATCAATCAGAGTGCTTAGGAATTGTCAACAGAAGGCGTTATTCTGCAACACGATAATGCAAGACCACACTGCGCAAGATTATGAACCCTGGAAAAAATTAATGAATTGGAGTGGGACGTTTTGCCTCACCCACCATACTCGCCCGATATTATGCCATCAGACTTTCATTTATTCCAATCGCTGCATTTTCAAAGTGGCAAAAAATTTGCAAATTTGGATGATGTCCAAAATGCCATCTCCAGATATTTTGCTCAAATACCAATTGACTTTTATCGATCTGGCATTGAAAATTAGCACACTAGATGGCAAAAAGTTGTTGATAAGGAGGGTGATTACTTCATTGATTAAAAACCAAAACTTGTTAAAAATTTATTTGTTTGAATTTAATTTAAAAAAAAAAAAACGACATTACTTTCCGATCTCCCTAATATATATGTCTCTTAATTTTTTTTTTTCTCAACCCCTTTCAAACATTTTTAAAACAAATTATGAAGAATAACAATATTATAGATTGGTGATTTATGGCTCCTTTTTCTGCATAACATATGCATACAGTTTCTTTAGAATTTCTGCTCCCCCCAAACTTGCAACAAGATATCCCACCTAAGCTTGGTGGAGTCTATTTTTTTTGCTAATACATATTTATTATCTTATTTACAATCTTTTATGGAATTCTTACATTTTGAAAAAATACCTAAAGACCGTTAGTACCATTAAATTTATGTAATAAGGTCTAACAGCATCCATGAATAAAAAAAATCGGTCTTTTATAAAGTTCAGTTTTTTTCCGGTAGATGCCGCCGCTGTCCGACGGAGCTGTTACAATTTCTTGTTTCGTTTAAGCCTGGAACCAGTTCTATGGAACGGTGCTTCCATATTCAAGAATATAATTGCATCAGTTTGAAGTTTTAAGGTGAATCTCAGACTATAATAATTGGATTCGTCTCGGGAGATTTCACACTATGATTAAATTGAAAA
Source organism: Acanthosoma haemorrhoidale (assembly GCA_930367205.1). Taxonomy (NCBI): domain Eukaryota; kingdom Metazoa; phylum Arthropoda; class Insecta; order Hemiptera; family Acanthosomatidae; genus Acanthosoma; species Acanthosoma haemorrhoidale. Next base: position 13,181,796 of record OV884011.1, on the reverse strand, counting down.
AAAAAAATTTTGTTTCTCAATCAGTAAAGTATAACGTTAAGTGAATCATGCCTCTTTGCTACTGTAGCCGTGAAAGTGGAACAGTTCTTTGTGTTAATGGTTGAAGACTTTGGCTTCAAAGAGCCGGTAACTTAAGTTCAAATGCATTAGTAAATCATAATTACTGTGTTGTAAAGCCAGAATGCCCTGTGACACCTTGTTAAAACATTTCATTAATCTATGGTTTGGTGTTCTTGATTCCTAGTTTCCTCTTTAACTTCATGCTTTAATTATGATTTCACATTCTATGGTGGGATACCTGATCTTCTGAAGGAGGACTGATCTTCTCGAAGCCAAACCCAAATAATTGATGAACTGCTGTTTAGTATTTACTCTCAAAATCTTAAGAGATATTACCGTTTCGAAATATTCTACACTTGGTGAAAAGGTTCTATCCTACTTATCGTCCCTTGTAGTTAATAGCACCCTTCCTCTATCAAAATATATAATCCCACATTCCTACATACATTTTTGTAATTTTTCAGTTTATATCATCTGCCCACTCCCATCATTACACTTACTAAAGTTCTTTAGATTTGTATACTCTGGTTTACTGAACAGCAGCGTTCAACAGATCTTTCTTCATTAACACATCTCGGACTCCATCTATATCTGCCACACATACTCTTCCTTTGGTGAAATCTCGACTATTGTCAAACAATTCTTAGTCAACCATAGACAAAAGTAATCTACATGGGTTTTTTTTCCCCTGCTGAATCAGCACATTGCTTACTTAAGACTCTAAATTCCAATAGCTAGCATTCTTGTAATTATTCTATGGGGGTATTTGTACCATAATAAATAATAATTTTTTTTATGAAATCAAAAATAAATTCCATGGCACAACAGCTCATGAAGAGGTAAGGGTGACCGAGGGAAGCTAGTAAGTGTAGTAAGTGTAGTAATCTCTCAACCCTATTTTGTACCGATTTGTTAGAACAACTACTCATTTTTCCTCGAGGCTGATCGACCTGACCGATCTACAAAAATCTTTATGGGAGCTCTGAATTGAATATGGGTTTATAGTTATAAGTATGTGTGCTAACTGCTAGGCTATCAGGAGGTTCTTTTAAACATTTTAGTATTATTATTAATTGGTATTCACTATGACATAGTGTACTTAAAAGTTAATATTAATTAGCTGACATTCTTATAACTCTTACCTTGATATAGACGAACTTAATTTAATTACCACATCACACAAAAACTTATATTTATTTATCTTATCTTATCAAATGAGCGAAACATTTGTCAAAGAGGGGCTTGAGTAATTAAGCCATATTAGCTAAGATCGTTGTTATCTCAGAGTCTAAGATCTATTTTAATAAAATAAAATTAGTGTTTTCATTTATTAGAGAAAAAGTGCCCGGAATAACTCGATGCGAGAACTGCAAAAGGCCAGTTTAGGAATTGATTTTATTTTGTGATAGTATTCCCCATGTGATTAATAACAGAAATTTGTTATATGATTATATTATTACCAGTCTGCCTTCATAGTTCGGCGAATATTTTAATATTTATTTTATGTCAATTATCAAATTTTACAAGGCCAGAAAAAGTTTACTTAAGGTGCTAGGTTTGTGGTCCAGAACAATGGGAATGAGCTGTTTTTAGTTCAGGGACTTCTTTTACCTGAAAAATATACAGTATGAAAATAAACATTTGTAACTACTCTCCCCTGGATTTGGGTTTTGGAGCCTAACCCGTGTTTGATTTTATGTCTATTGTTACGTTTAGTTACATCAGCAACATTAGTGATTATTCATATCAATATTACTCATTATTTGCCAACAAACGAAGGATTAAATGTTATCTTGATTGATTTTAATTTCCCTTTCAGTCTTTTTTTACCTTTTGTTTGTCTCGTACATCAAATTCTCCCTTACCTCTTTATTTTGTGATTATGAGTCATTTAAGCCGCGATGATTCATTTGGAATAATTACTCTTCACGAAGAAGGAAAATTTTTATGTAAAATCGCTATTCGCATTGTTTTTCATTATTCTACAGTTTCAAGGGACATAAAAAGGTACAGAGAGACTGGGAATCTCTCAGGACGACCACTGATCCATTGAAGACCACTTCATTGAAACAAACGTGCTTGGGAAACTCAATTAAATAGCTTCTGGCATTAGAAACTTGGTTGCTGGTATTTTGGGGGAATAACAATCTCAGAGTCAACCGTTATAAGAAGACTGAGAGAGTCAAGCCTTAGATCAAGAAGGCCTGTGAAAGGGCCCCCTTCTTACTGCAATACACCGTAGACCGAGACTAAGATTCACAAGAGAACACCAATCTTGGACTGAAGAGGAATAGAAAAATATCCTATTCACTGATGAGACAAGAGTGGCCCTTAACAGTCCAGATGCCCGTGAACGAATATGGGGAACGGTACAGTCAGTGCTGTCTAGACTCTAAAGTAGGCAGCGATAAATCCTGACTTTAACCCAATCAAACATGTGTGGGACATCTATGTATTGAAAGAGTGGGACAACATCGCCAAAGACATTATTTATAAACTTTTTACAAGTATGTCTAAAAGGATGGAAGCAGCTATTAAAGCCAGATGTGGCAATACTTATTAAATACCATCATAAGCCTATACAATTTTAAATAAAAGTTTATTCAATTTTAATATTTTTTTTAGTGAAATTGTTTATTTTGAATTTATGTGGCTTTTTTAAATGAAAACCTCCTGTTCTCACAAAATTCAAAAATTTCTAGCTGCTGCAATTTTTTTGACGGGGAGATTATTTTATGAATTATAAATTGATGTCTGGACTGGCACTAATAACTGAATAAGCCGGAGTAACAGAATCGATTAATCATGAGGTTTTTCAACAGATTTGCCTGTTATTTCAATGCTTCAAGGATATCAACGTTCATTTAATAAAAAAAAAAATCAGTTAAAATATAATTTAAAATGCTAAAATAAAATTGTCTGATAGTACAACACTGAGTCAATATATGTCCTATTAATTTATACATAAAATAAAAGACAACTTTTTGTTTTAATTTAAATATGATTCAATACTTTTATTGTTTATTTTATTTATAAATTGATATATATTTATGCTACGGCAAAGTAACATCAACTAATTCTTTGACTATATTGATGGTGGTTGTCAAATATTTACCCTTGTTCATATTCTTAATTTTAGGATTGAAAATGTCCTCTAAAAAAAGCCTTTATGTATAAAATTCAGTGTGGGTAGACCCTTATTTAATTACTAATTAATTAAATCCATAACCGCCTGGAGATCAATTATCTATTTAATAAATTAGCTAGATATATAAAATAAATGATAAACATAAAATAATGTTTCAGTGATCATTAACTCAAAATGCTAATCATGGTTTGTTTCCCGTAAGAACAACAGAAATTAACTCGTCTGAAAACATCGCCTTCCTCAACAAAAGCGTAGTCAGCTGCATACAGTGAATGAACCACATCCTTTTTACCCCGGTGCTCTGTAATGTACTTTTATGTTTCAGAATAAATATCATGGCAGTTCAAGGTGCGAAACTAGTGCAAGATCTTATCAAATGCGTCAACTTTTGTGCCATTAAGCACAAGCTTCAAAGGCGAAAGGATCCCGAAGAAACTCCATATATTAATCACCCTATAGGTGTAGCCAACATACTGGTGGAAGAAGGTGGTATTACTGACAGCGATGTTATAATGGCAGCTCTTTTACACGATACTATCGAAGATACCGAAACAACGTTTCATGAAATAGAACAAAATTTCGGAACAAAAGTTAAAGAAATAGTCCGTGAAGTAACAGACGATAAGACATTACCAAAGCAAACTAGGAAAAATCTACAAGTGAGAATCATTCACCTTTATACTTTCTTTTATTATTTGATACTTTCCTGTTAGAATGGCTCGCAAGGCTAGAGGCTATGTGACCTAATAGGTCATATTAGGAGTTCATGGGTATGTACCTTTCATTTTTAGGGTTTCCTTACTGTTTTTTTAAACACAGTTGTACCCATGTGGCTTTCTGCCTTTGCTCAAGCTAGAGAGTTAAATTTTTCAAATACATTCCAATTTAAAATAGATAAAAATTATAGCTGTCTTAATTAATTAGTTCCTATTAAAAAAAACAATATTTTCTATAAATTTTAATAGGGTATCACATTACAGAACTGATAAACAATTCATAATTTTTGCTTTCTTATTAAATTATATTTATATAACTCGCAGTTTTGTGTTCACAACTTTAACTCAATTAATACTTTTTTTTTTATAGGTACAGAATATTTTCTATAAATTTTAATAGGGTATCACATTACAAAACTGATAAACAATTCATAATTTTTGCTTTCTTATTAAATTATATTTATATAACTCGCAGTTTTGTGTTCACAACTTTAACTCAATTAATACTTTTTTTTTTATAGGTACAGAATATTTTCTATAAATTTTAATAGGGTATCACATTACAGAACTGATAAACAATTCATAATTTTTGCTTTCTTATTAAATTATATTTATATAACTCGAAGTTTTGTGTTCACAACTTTAACTCAATTAATACTTTTTTTTTTATAGGTACAGAATATTTTCTATAAATTTTAATAGGGTATCACATTACAGAACTGATAAACAATTCATAATTTTTGCTTTCTTATTAAATTATATTTATATAACTCGCAGTTTTGTGTTCACAACTTTAACTCAATTAATACTTTTTTTTTTATAGGTACAGAATATTTTCTATAAATTTTAATAGGGTATCACATTACAGAACTGATAAACAATTCATAATTTTTGCTTTCTTATTAAATTATATTTATATAACTCGCAGTTTTGTGTTCACAACTTTAACTCAATTAATACTTTTTTTTTTTATAGGTACAGAATATTTTCTATAAATTTTAATAGGGTATCACATTACAGAACTGATAAACAATTCATAATTTTTGCTTTCTTATTAAATTATATTTATATAACTCGCAGTTTTGTGTTCACAACTTTAACTCAATTAATACTTTTTTTTTTATAGGTACAGAATATTTTCTATAAATTTTAATAGGGTATCACATTACAGAACTGATAAACAATTCATAATTTTTGCTTTCTTATTAAATTATATTTATATAACTCGCAGTTTTGTGTACATTGTGTTCACAACTTTAACTCAATTAATACTTTTTTTTTTATAGGTACAGAATATTTTCTATAAATTTTAATAGGGTATCACATTACAGAACTGATAAACAATTCATAATTTTTGCTTTCTTATTAAATTATATTTATATAACTCGAAGTTTTGTGTTCACAACTTTAACTCAATTAATACTTTTTTTTTTATAGGTACAGAATATTTTCTATAAATTTTAATAGGGTATCACATTACAGAACTGATAAACAATTCATAATTTTTGCTTTCTTATTAAATTATATTTATATAACTCGCAGTTTTGTGTTCACAACTTTAACTCAATTAATACTTTTTTTTTTATAGGTACAGAATATTTTCTATAAATTTTAATAGGGTATCACATTACAAAACTGATAAACAATTCATAATTTTTGCTTTCTTATTAAATTATATTTATATAACTCGCAGTTTTGTGTTCACAACTTTAACTCAATTAATACTTTTTTTTTTATAGGTACAGAATATTTTCTATAAATTTTAATAGGGTATCACATTACAGAACTGATAAACAATTCATAATTTTTGCTTTCTTATTAAATTATATTTATATAACTCGAAGTTTTGTGTTCACAACTTTAACTCAATTAATACTTTTTTTTTTATAGGTACAGAATATTTTCTATAAATTTTAATAGGGTATCACATTACAGAACTGATAAACAATTCATAATTTTTGCTTTCTTATTAAATTATATTTATATAACTCGCAGTTTTGTGTTCACAACTTTAACTCAATTAATACTTTTTTTTTTATAGGTACAGAATATTTTCTATAAATTTTAATAGGGTATCACATTACAGAACTGATAAACAATTCATAATTTTTGCTTTCTTATTAAATTATATTTATATAACTCGCAGTTTTGTGTTCACAACTTTAACTCAATTAATACTTTTTTTTTTTATAGGTACAGAATATTTTCTATAAATTTTAATAGGGTATCACATTACAGAACTGATAAACAATTCATAATTTTTGCTTTCTTATTAAATTATATTTATATAACTCGCAGTTTTGTGTTCACAACTTTAACTCAATTAATACTTTTTTTTTTATAGGTACAGAATATTTTCTATAAATTTTAATAGGGTATCACATTACAGAACTGATAAACAATTCATAATTTTTGCTTTCTTATTAAATTATATTTATATAACTCGCAGTTTTGTGTACATTGTGTTCACAACTTTAACTCAATTAATACTTTTTTTTTATAGGTACACAATATTTTATATGATAATTTCGTTTATTGGCAACGATGACAAAAACAAACCCGGCTCCGTTAAAAATAATTTCTTAATTAATAATAAAAAATTAATATTTTTCTATAATATTCAGTAGGGTACAAAATTCAAGATCTTCACATCTTGATTTATAATATGTGATATTTTTTTGAGCTTATGTGGACTATAATTAAAAAAAAAAGGCATTCGAACTGTCAATAAAATAATTTTCAAAGCCGTAATGAAACTCTTAATTGTGCGATGACTCACACTTTGACATGAATTAAACAAATGGCAAAAGGTAGACATCCCAGATCTATTCATGGATTGTCAATTTTTTTAAACATCTAGCAAGGTAATTTTGTCACTGAACAAAACTAAATCCTTTTTTTTTCCTCCTAAAATTTTGAACTGAATATTATTTATGAAATATTTATAAATTAAATTGACTTTAATAGGGTATCACATTACAGAACTGATGAACAATTTATAATTTTTGCTTTCTTATTAAACTATAATTATATAACTCACAGTTTTCTGTCATTAACGTTGTGTTCACAACTTTAACTCAATTAGTACTTTTTTTTATAGGTACCCAATATTTTGTATGATAATGTCGTTCTTAATTAATAATAAAACAAAAATATGGTAACCATAACGAAGAACGAAAATATAGTAATCTTTAAAGTTCTGGGTTTCTTGAAAAGTTAATAAATGATAGTGAAAAAAATACTTTATTTCATTTGATGAACCACGTCAGTCACTGAAAATTTCTTTTTCAACTACTAAAAAAAAAGTTATGAATAGCTGAAATATTGAGGAAAAAAACCCTAATGAAATCGGCTCGAGTGCTATTAAAAACTCGATTTTCATTTTCCTCAAAAACTTTATTCTTTTTTAATATTTTTAAAAATTTGTTATAAAAAATGTGTGCTTGACCATAGGAAAAAAGTTTTTAAATTATTCAAATGGATAAAGGTTAGATTGTAAAAAAATATATATACTATAAACTTATAAAATTAATTTTATTTCTTGTATTAAAATATATTCTAAAAATATAAATAATTTTGCAGATAGAGCATGCTCGTGGTTCTTCGTATGAGGCTAAGCTTGTAAAGCTTGCTGATAAATTATATAATTTGAGGGATCTTCAGCATGCGACTCCTAAGGGCTGGTCGGAACAGAGGGTTAAAGATTATTACGCTTGGGCATCACAGGTTATAGATGGTCTCAGAGGAACAAATGAACAAATAGAAAGAGAATTGGACAAAGTTTTAGCTTTGAAATGATATTATAAATCACTTGTATTTTTTCATAAAGTCTTCCATAAACTTTATAAATGCCTGTGTTTCCTCTATCGTTATAGCATTATACAGTGACGCCCTTATCCCTCCTACCATCCTGAAAAAAAAAATTAAGCTAAAATTTTGTACAGTTATAAAATGTCATCCATTATATAATTACGCCTGTATATAAATTTATTTTGTTAAATATTTCGACTGCTCACCTGTGTCCTTTTAATTGTATCATGCCAAGGTTCTTCGCCTCCTTTAGGAACTCTGATTCTAAATCATTGTTTTTAATTCTAAAAGGAACGTTCATTCTTGACTGGTGGCCTTGTTTAACGCAACTGATGTAGAAGCCCCCGGAATTTTCAATTGTTGAATATAACCATTTACTTTTCAGTACAGCTCTTTTTTCCATCTCCTTAATTCCTCCTTGGTCTAGAGCCCATTGAAATACAAGTCCCATTACGTAAACTCTGAAATGAAATAATTTTTTTTTACAAAATGGCAAAAAACAAAAAAAAAATTTTTTTTCCTAGTTCAATATTATTCTGATTGATTTCAGGAAAAGGATAGATGGGAAATTAGAATGAGTTTACAAACAAATTCTAGCGAATGACTTCCGTGTAGACTTGACCCAATGACAATATTCTAGTAGATAATATTATAATAATTTTCATTAATTAAAGTTCTATTAAAATATTCATATTATAAATGTTATTAGTTTTGTGCAGTTTCATTTAAATATAAGTTCCAAGCAAATTAAAATTTTTAGAATCGTAATAATTACTTCAGGCTTCCCTGAATTTAATGTTTCATTAAGTTAAAGACTTATTCATTATTAATGAAACAAATTTGAAAATTAATTTAATTTAGATGTAAAAGTTTTATAGAACGATTGATAGATTGCTTTATAAAACCTGTCGATATACATCTGAACGATGAGTGATGAATAACGAAATACTTCAACTGAGATTATTTTAACATAAAAAAAAAACTGATAAAGCTTTCTGTTCAGAGTGAGTAACGAATGAGATTCAGAAAAAATATTTTATTATCAAAAATTGACTTTAAGTAATTAAAACAGCTAATTAAATTATGAAATTTTTAATACCTTCCCATCATACTGGACCACCAGCCTAGATGCTTTCGTTAACCTTCTGGCTCCTAATAGATGGTTCAGGCTAATGAGTAGGTACCGTTTTGTACTTATTATAAATATGTAAATCACATGTTTACCCAAAAGTCGGAGGTGTATTGTGTAAAGAGTTGTCTTTTGCCATGGTAGTAAAGTCCAAAACCAGAGGACATATTGGCAGTGGATTGCCAAGTAAGTCTTCACGAACTATAACTAATGTAACTCCTGCAGGTCCAATATTTTTTTGTGCAGCAACGAATATTACGCCAAACTAAACAGAACAAACTGTATTTTATAAATATAAAAAAATTCATAGTAAAAGTAACATTGCATTAAATATATTTGCTGATTAGAGATTAATTTGATTGGCATTGGTTTAACTTTAATCATAATGGTGTTAACTTTTCTTAAATTTATTTCTTGTAATCTGAAAAAAAATATGCTTTTGCTTAAATATGGTGTAAACATACGTATTGAAAATGAATTGTGGAGAGACCCATACATGAAAGCAAATTTTTCCAAGGCAGAGATCCACTTTGACAGTAATTCTAGACTTCAAATAATAAGCTTATTCATTCAAAATCCGTGGCACTACATTCCATAGAGGGACTTAGCTTATTAAACTAATGGAATCTTCCTCATGATGCAAAATGGAGTCGGAAATCTAGCCAGAGTCTTAGTTGGTATTAGCTGCTAATAAATTTGTTGTAATTACCTTAGTAACATCAAAGTCTCGAGACAAAAAGTTTGAAGACATGTCAGCGACTAAAGGCACACTTACATCAGGTATCGTCGAGAATTCAACACCTTTAAAATCACAATTGAAAGAAATTTCAATTATTTTATTAATTGTTCCAGTACATCTGCCTAGTAATAGATTAATTAAAAAATATATATATTATTACCATGGATGGTTTCGTTAGCACAGTAATAGACATAAGAAGCCTGCGGATCTAGTTTCCATGTTGACTTATCAGCCACTTCAGTGTACGAATTAGTTTTGGGCAAAACTAAATTAACTTTTCCATATTTTCCTGCTTCTTTTGCAGCTTTAGCAGACCAAGAACCTGAAAAAGATAATATTTAGATTTTTTTCCTATAAGACCTATTCTGTTAAAATAATTGGAATGCCAGATTGTTTTTTAACCTGTTACAAAATAGTCAGCAGTGCCAGTCCGACCTATCAGATTCATCGCAACGGCCGCAAAGCAACCAGTTCCACCTCCTTGAAGGAACAGAATTTTGTAGTTATCAGGAATATTTCTGGGAAACAAAAAAAAGAAATATTTATATCAAAATTACTCTTTTTTTCATGTAATTAACACTAATAATTACAATATTTTGGAATCTGGGATAATACATTTTGTGATTTGCACTGAACCCTGCATTTTAATATATTATAAAATTTTTAATAATATCCATATCGGAGTGATAAATTGTAAGAAACTTATAGATAGCAAGATATAGACACATTAATAAATTGTTAGAACCTAATTACAATTTTGGCCACTATAGTCTGTTAAGTCAATAACTCTTTAAGATTATCGTTGATTAACCTCTATTTCCGAATGGGCCCTATGTCACCTTTTAAACTTATAGTATTCATTAAATATGGCCCATCTACAACAAAATTATTAAGTGGTTCCTGATCTTCTGTTTTTGATCCACTTTCTGTATGTATTCTTCAAATATCATCCATTCAGAATTTCAGTCCACTGTTAATTACATTATATTTTTTAAGATTGTGAATAGCACTGGAAACAGGTATTTTACCATATGATACAGCAAGTGGAGGCATCTACAGATAAAGCTGTAGCTTCAGTGTCCGTTAGCTCATTTTCAATAATAGCACAATGAGCTTTAACCCGAATAATGAAAATACTTGTCTTGATGTCTGTCACAATAGGTGTTTCTTCCTGCATATCTCGGAATAAATTCAACCGCATTGTGTAATTGGAACTATCTCGATATATAAAAATACATCTGCATTTTGTTTAACTTTCAAAATTCAGAGAGATAATGCAAGATGAAGTGATAACCAATACGGGTCTTAAATAAATTGGAATAATGTTTAGAACGCTTTCTATATAATTAGACTAATCTAAAAGGATTTAGTTTGACTTACAGCAAGGATCTGAGAGCTTTTTGTGCATCATTATTTATTTTTTCGTACTCAGCTGATCGATGGCTCATTTCAATAACACTAATCCCTGTATTCCCATAATTTAAAAAGTCTCTCTGGACTTGACACATCACCTGAAAGATATCAAATAAATATACATAAAAAATAGATTTAATAATTACTACATTATTTATGTTATATAGTTATAAATAAAAGTTATTACCATGTAGTTTTAAATTACATTGTTTAAAATGGTTTGCTTTAAACTGGATATCTAATAATTGAGCTTATGTTAATGACTTTTGTGAACTGTTAAACTACTTTTGTTCAGAAACCTTTAATTCTTAAAATAATTTTAATTGCAAAAATTGTTTAATATATCATACCTCTCTAGGCAATTTTGCCGGCCCAGCACCAAAGTTGATGGTTTCCATGGCACACCTTTACTCCTCTTGTTCCTACAAGTAAAATAATTATTTGATAGAGTTTACATAATGTTTATATAATATCAATTTAAACCTGTTATCTATATACAATTTTGACGTAAGACTATTATCTTTTGATAATCACTAATATGTTGGAATAAGCTGATGGTATTATTCAATAAACAATGTAAGGATCCCAAAGATTGTATAAGATGACAAAAAAAAACTGGAGTGGAGAGAAAGGAAACTATGGTTTTAACAGTTAAAAAGATAATTACTAAACTGGCTAGGGAGAGGTTAAAGCTGAGCTAAGTCATGTTTTTCTTTTAATGTTCATTTTCTTATTTTCATTGGACCAACCAGCTTAGCTTTTGCAATATTGTTTTTATCATTTTAAAACCACAGGCTAATACTTATTACATTTCATCCTTACTGGATTAATTTATCCATAGTATTTATTTTCCATCTACTTATTAATATACACTTTCATTTTGTTGGAAATTGTGACTTGTAAGCAGTATTTGTTTTAAATTAATAAATACATTTATTTATTAATAGTAATATTAATTCATAATAACTTCACATTTTCATACGATAATTTATATTGTATTATAATATTGTTATCATATCTCATTAAAATTATCTTGATTCCATCTACTTATTAATATACACTTTCATTTTGTTGGAAATTGTGACTTGTAAGCAGTATTTGTTTTAAATTAATAAATATATTTATTTATTAATAGTAATATTAATTCATAATAATTTCACATTTTCATATGATAATTTATACTGTATTATAATGTTGTTATCATATCTCATTAAAATTATCTTGATTGGCAAGATTGATGTAATAACTCAAGTTCTATATGAGCATATGAATGAAAAAAAAATTCCATTGATTACAAAATATACTATACTCAGGTGTAAAAGTAGTCAATATGTCTTTTTTTCCAATTTTTTTATATTTAAAACCGTGCCTAATCAATCTATAACATTATAAGAGGGAACATTATGAAAAAAATCATAATAGTGCTAATGACAAAACCAACTTACAATGCGTCACAAATAATTAATTACTTAGTAATAAAAAAATTCTTGACATATTTATTAGGTTATCCAATGAAAGATCTCGTTGCTATAATTAATAATTTTTATTTTGTTTCTTTAAGCTATAATTAAACTAGGTAATTAAAGCAGCCAAGGTCGTGTTCGCTACTTTAACTTAATCCGTGTTTTCACATAGAGACACAACATTTTGCGTGTTAGTTTTGTTCAATTCCATGGTGGTAATGAAAATAAGACCAACATCATTGCAAATTAATGTCTCATAATTAATCGATTGATGGGTAATTAAACTATTTTACAATCATTTTGTATAGGATATGAAAATAGTCTCAACATTCTGATCCATATTATGGATTATTTTACCGTAGTTACAGTGACTATAATTACAAAAGGTCATAAGACTTTATAATCGTCCTAGTATAGACCTATTTTTTGTCTCTTTTATCATTTAGATTGTACTTAAATTATTCATGATTTGATTTAATTTGGATGTGTTAGTTTTTCACAACGTTAAATCAATGAACAATTTAATATTAAACATTATATTGGTGGTATATATCAAATAATAATATAATATAGCATAGTAATACATAAAAAATAATATCTCTAGATTAAAAAAAAAAAAAATAGCTGCTCATAAACTACATGATTAAAAGTCAGGGGAGAAAAATAATGGCAGTCTCAAAAGAAAATTTTCATTCTTTAGCTTTGTTTTTATTATTTAGAATAAGAATATATTACAGCTTTTATGGTTTGTTTTTTTATTAAAACACACTAAAGTCCTGGCTAGACAGTGTCGTTAAAAAAATGAAATAATGGTTCAATAATATTGAGAAATAACATCTAAAATTTAAAAAAAGTATTTAGTGTTGTTTTTCAAAAACCTCAATCATCACATACTTTGTGCATGAAAGGAAATGGAAAAAAAAATCATCATTAATCATCTCAGAATAACAAAACAACAGTACATATCTGAGATACTACCAATTGATATTTCATTGTAGACTATTCAGCTATAGTTAATGAAAACTACAATATTAAAATGTGTATGGTATGGCATATCCTTAAGAATTTCTTCTTTCCAACTTTAACCAAAGGTCCCAAAATCTATTGATATTAGATCTAATTTCTGCTTTGTCTAATTGCTTGATATGGAGCTAATGATAAAGGCAATATTTCTTGGATTGTAATTCTATCTGTCTGTTTTCATTATAACCTCTAAAAAAATAGTTAAGTTTCACTAACAATTCAATTACTAGATAATTAAAAAAAATCTCAATTCTTAACATGTAAATATAAGATACCTAATTATAGGTCTAAATGTTTTAATTAGTAACATTAGTTAGGGCTTTAGCTCATTATAATTTTAAAATTCTATTAAAAATATGCTTATCGGAAGTAATGAAATTAATTCAATTTGAAAAATGGTTCTAAATTAATTAACCTAAATTTGAAAACCTCCGCCTCAAAAAAAAAAAAAATGTAATTTTACAAGAGAACCCGAAAATTATATAAAAGTTTTTTTTGTTCGTACTTCAGCACATTATAATTACAGAAAGTTTTTAAACTGTCAGCGATATATTTGATCGCGGCTTTTATAAAGTTTTGCATTTAGGTTCCACTTGACAACCCTAAAGTGGGAAAATATTGGCAATCTCACAAAAAATAATTTTCATTTATTAGCTTTGTTTTTATTATTTAGGATAATAATTTTAACATCTTTGAACTTTTTCCTATAACGGCCCGCTGGTTTTTAGAAAGGGCTACTGATTGCATTAATGCTATGTAGAAGATTGATCTAAAATGATGTGATTATCCAAATATTACTAAATATTTATAGTGAAGTTAGCCTAATCTAAAAACTCTCACTTGTGTGATACTGCACATATTTTTGACTTTTAAAAGATACTTAAGTACTTTTACCCGCCTTCTCCATGTGATTATTGCTTATTAATTGCTAATTGGGTTCAGTTACGGCTCCCCTAGGCCTGGTTTTCTGGTTGGTACTTACTAAGCCTTGCCTAGGAAAATGTGTAACTACTTAAATTAAAAAGTAGTGATCCTAAGCAGCGGTCTAGATTATTGAAATAAAGGTTGAGAAACTGTCTAGTGATGTTCCTCGCCATCTTCTACCGACTATGGTGATGTCTCTAATCGACCTTATCTCTTCATGAGTTGTACCACAGTTATTTTTCAAATTGTATCTAAAAAAATTGTTACAGAAGCTATGAATAATTTATTGATAGTAGTGCACTATTCATTCCTAAGTAATTATAAAATATTTTATGAAATACCTTGTTATTCAAATAAATCTCATCTTAATCATTTGTATTTCTTATATAAACAATTACACAAACTATAATACTAATAATAAATGTTGATATGTGCAGGAAATCAACATTAGAATTCTGTCTTAAAATAGGTAACAACAAGTAGTTAACCTGCCTTTTCTGCCCCTGTAATACATAGGGAGATTAAAACTTTATTTTATTTATTATAAACTTTATTTTTTTTTATTTGGTTCTCTCAGAAGTATTTCACAGGAATAACAGTAGAAGAGGGTATTATCTAATCAAAATTTAATTATCTAAAAATTGTTATCATTCCTTAAAAATAGCATTTGGCATTGAGTTTCGCTACTGTAGTACATCAAATCTAAAAATTATCATGTAGTTAAATTAATCTATTTTGAAAAATAGATATTTATAAATAATTTGAGCTTAAGTTATCATTATATTTATTAAAATTTATAGTATGTTAATACTATAATAATCATAATTATATAATAATTTGTAGTATGTTAGAATTAATAGTATGTCTATCTAATCTATATATATAATGTTTTTATTAACAATTGTTTATAAATAAAATAAGAAAGTTTGTAAAAAGGGCTTATAAATAGGCAATTGTTCTACAGAGCTGAGATACAAATAAATCAATGATGGATATGTGACTAGTAAATATGATAAAAAGAAACTTTTAAATTAACTATGCCTTCAAAAAGGATAGTTAATGAAATGATGGCTTCGATTTGAAAACCTAGAAGCTGAATCTATCTATCTCAAATTGGTTTAATACCTAAAACCATTTTAACAGTTTATTTCCAGGGTAACAAGGCATAGAATGTTTCGACTGACAGAAATGAAATTCCCATGGCAGTTTCTATCTTTTTGTATATATAAAAGACAAACTATTTCTATTTCTCAAGAACATTAAGGCTTAGGAAACTGAAATTTTATACGGTGATTCTTTTAATACTGAAGGGTTATACTAAGAAAGATTTTTGAAAAATTCTACTCTTAAGAGGCCTAAAACTTGCCTAAGGCCCAACCCATTTATTAGTGTGTTTCCAGGGTAACGAGACTTAAAGTGCGGAAATTTTGCAATTCTCCCGATAGCTCATCTTTCTGGAGCCAGAAGGTTGAATGAAAAATACAGTTTAAAATAAGTTCTATAAAAAGTCTCTAGCCAAATTAATAAATATCAAACAAGTTCATTTATATTAGAAATCCATTTTCTGAAATGATCTTTAAGTACTCTGTAGTGAAACTAGGCTGGTATTTTGTTATTGAAGGTATATTACACCCTTTAATGAGTCATTTCATGATCAATTAAAATATATTTTGAGTTTAACTATGTGCTTTGGGCATGTGCCTGGTGTAAGCCATTGGAATCCAATATTAGTGTTTCCTGATGTAACCTTCATCGATATTTATAATCAAATTATGTATTCTATTTTTGCTCAAAAGATAATAATTGACATTTTATATCGGTCTATAGGGTCATTGTAGATAATAAAATAATGGAAGGAGTTGTGGCGTGGTCATGAAAATGTTCTTGTGTAAGAACCCACGCTGAATAACAAATGATAACATTTATAATAAAATACCAAAATATTATGTTTTTAAATTTAGTTTTCATAGATCTAACATTAAAAAAAAAAAAACCTTATATAATTAAGCTTAAATATAAGGCGGGGATTCAGATTAGATGGATTACATTTGTCCCAACGTCTGATCGGCGCTTGTTTCACTATTGCTGAAAATTTTGGCCGGTATTTTTGCAGTGGTTCCAATTAATTTGCCTCAGAAAACTTCACCGTTTTTATAAATAATGGAATTCATTAATAAGCAATCATTAAAATCTAGCAACAAGATCTCTATAATGGTTGACTACCAACATTTTTTTTGCCTCAGCACAGCTTATGGTTTGTTTTGGTTCATTAGCTATGAATAATGTGACTGCTGTTAGGAGTTCTAAATTTAATCGTTTGATCTTCACCATAAATGTTAGCCTTAAAATTTATGGTATGGACAAAAAAATATCGCATTGCAAATATGCCGCATTGGATCAAAAACGAATATTTTTAATGTAAAGATGACATGTATTCAAAGGAACGGGCTGCAAGCATACAGCATTTTACCTCTACAAGTAAGTTGATATATCTATTATTTTTGCCTAAACTTGACAAAAACATGTAATTTTGGGATCGTGCGGTTGAATTTTGTACATGCCTCTCGCTTATTATACTCAAAAAGAAACTCAAATCAAATATTGACTTAAAAAATTGTCTACATCATATTTCCTCTTTAGCAGAAAACTGAAAAGAAAGTTTGGCTTATTTCCACAATACCATTTAGAAGATTTTTATGAGATGTTATAATTAATACAAATCATGAAACTATTTCTAATTGAGGTATGCCTAGTCTCTTCCTACCAGGATTGCTTAAGATATCCAAGAATCGGAGGCCTTAATATTTTTTTAGTATACTAAACATAAATTTAATATTTTATATATATAGTGAGATTCCATATGTGAACCTTAGCCCCTAATTTATATGATTTAAAAAAATATAAATTAAAGTAATAAAATAATTTATCAAGTATTATTGTAGCCAAATGTGAGATTTTAATTTATTTAATAAGTAAAACATTAAGGGTTTCCTTACTAAATTTTTTATAAAAATTGCCTTTTGACAGTGATTTTATTTTAAAACTTTTTTTTTGTTTTATAAAAATTCATTTTTAACATTTTTTTATAAATAAATGTGTTTGTTAACGACATATTTGTTCAATTTTAAACTGGGTTTATTAAATTTAGCGGAACACATTGAAATTTGTAAGTAATTAATTAATAGAGAGCTAAAAATTATTTTTTAGGGCATTTCTTATTATTTTTAAAATTCAACGCTTTATCAATGACGCTTAATTATTTTTCATAGTGCAGATAATATTTTATCTTTCCTGCGGTCATTGCAGGAAATCTGTTTATAAAATCTTACTATTCTGTGTGTTAAATAGATTTATACCTCGTTAACAAACACATTAAAAAAAAAAAAAAGATGTTAAAAATGAATTTTCATAAAACAAAAAAACGTTTTAAAATAAAATCACTTTCAAAAGGCCATTTTTATCAAAACTTTACTTTGGTGCGTCTTAGAAGAAATTAAGTTTTTTTATAAAAAAATGTGTTTGGTAACGACATATTTGTTCAATTTTAAACTGGGTTTATTAAATTTAGCGGAACACATTGAAATTGTTGAAATTTGTAAGTAATTAATTAATAGAGAGCTAAAAATTATTTTTTAGGGCATTTCTTATTATTTTTAAAATTCAACGCTTTATCAATGACGCTTAATTATTTTTCATAGTGCAGATAATATTTTATCTTTCCTGCGGTCATTGCAGGAAATCTGTTTATAAAATCTTACTATTCTGTGGGTTAAATAGATTTATATCTCGTTAACAAACACATTAAAAAAAAAAAAAGATGTTAAAAATGAATTTTCATAAAACAAAAAAACGTTTTAAAATAAAATCACTTTCAAAAGGCCATTTTTATCAAAACTTTACTTTGGTGCGTCTTAGAAGAAATTAAGTTTTTTTATAAAAAAATGTGTTTGGTAACGACATATTTGTTCAATTTTAAACTGGGTTTATTAAATTTAGCGGAACACATTGAAATTGTTGAAATTTGTAAGTAATTAATTAATAGAGAGCTAAAAATTATTTTTTAGGGCATTTCTTATTATTTTTAAAATTCAACGCTTTATCAATGACGCTTAATTATTTTTCATAGTGCAGATAATATTTTATCTTTCCTGCGGTCATTGCAGGAAATCTGTTTATAAAATCTTACTATTCTGTGGGTTAAATAGATTTATATCTCGTTAACAAACACATTAAAAAAAAAAAAAGATGTTAAAAATGAATTTTCATAAAACAAAAAAACATTTTAAAATAAAATCACTTTCAAAAGGCCATTTTTATCAAAACTTTACTTTGGTGCGTCTTAGAAGAAATTAAGTTTTCTTTTAAGTCTCTAACTTAGGTATTTGTGGATTTATGAGACCAGGATTAAGATTTTGTACTAATTAGAACGTCATTAGGGTTTTGTTAAACCAAGCCAAGGAAAAATAAAAGATTTGAATTGGATATTGACAGAGCTGTCGGCCGTTCAGTTATAGCTCAAGATTGAGGAAGCCCGTGGTTCGAGCACCACCCCTTTCAAATATTTTTTTTTGTCTAAGCATTATTAAAAATAGTATTGTAATAATGAATAACAAAAAATATTACGTTTTCGCCTGCTTGTTTGTTTATCTGTTCTGGTATTTATGAGTACATTGTTCAAACAACAGATTTAAAATTTTGCATTGAGGTTCCTTTTAATATTTGGAAAATACAAAAATGTGTAGCTAACTCCATGAAATATAATTAAGTGCCATGAATTAATTAATTTCTTGATATTAAAAAAAAGTTTTTCTATAAATTCGAGTTGGATAACAAATTCAAAATACCAACGTCCTCATTAACAGAGTGTAACTTCAGATTTTTAAACTATAACTACTAAATATAGGCTGTGAATAATATTGTCGAGCCTACATAAAATATTTTATGCAACATTATCATACCTCACATGCCTAATCCTGCTACCCATCACTGAGAGTAACAGACAATCTTAAACCTAGACAAAATTATTCACAACCTATAAAAGTTGCCTCTTCTAATTGACACAAAATTATCTTTTATTATTCCTAAATTACTAAAAGTTATAAAAACTGTCATTATGATCGTATTCACATCTTTAATTGCAATCAGTGTTTTATTAATGATAGTATTGGTTATCAAAACCTTTTTCCTATCATTTCGCCCACTTTTGGATACTCTGTCCAGCTATCACAATCGTTATTGTTGCAATTTGATTTTCTGGAGTGATTAGGAATCGAAAAAAATTAGCTCTGAGGCAAACTTTAATTCAATAAGAAACTAAAAAAAATTCATCGTCAAACATGTACAAAAATAAAAACCTAATTATAATTGTCCTAATTAAATGTTAGAATGAAACTGAAATCCTAGATAGGAAGTCAGCAGTTTGAAAACAACTTCCACAAAAAGTCAAAATTAATTATGGTCAATCCTGTCTAATGGATACCATGAGCTGGATGGCTTTCACAAAGGTTGGTGATACCTGGGTGAAATGGTTGTCACTGCCTATGGCTAGTACCGACCTACTACATTTGGGCCTATTTTTTTTTTTTTTTTTTTAATATTTCTTTTTTCCCAATTTTTTATTTTACTGTATTTTTTTTCGGAACACCGCAGCTTGCAAATCAAATCACCGACAGAGGGGACGATGATGGACCTTTGATTATTTAGAGCCATGATAATAAAGGGTGTCCCAGAATTAACGCAAGATTTGAATGTGCCATCATTTGTGCAGTAAAGTGCTAATCCATAAAAAGAAACAATTTGACAGCTGACAGTTTGGGGTTAGTAAAAATGGAGCGTTACACGATAGAACAACTTGTCTTTATTGTCGAACATTATCTCAAAAATAATGAAAGTTTGGTGCGGCCGCAGTTTGAAAATTTCATACAAAATATGGTCGGAATAGTGTTTTGACTTCATCAACTGTGAAGAGATTAATTGAAAAAAATTTAGGGAACTAAACACACTGGTCGTCCAAAAACAAGCCGCTCTAATCTCAATATCGAAGCAGTGCGTAAGAGTGTTGTTGAAAATCCATAACACAGTTCATTGTGCCGAAATTGGATGATATTGATGTGGCCAATAAGTGGTTTCAACAAGATGGTGCCACATGCCATACAGCCCATGAAACAATTCAAATACTGCATGAGACTTTTCCAGGTCGTGTACTCTCTCGTTTCGGTGATCACAATTGGCCCCCTAGATCGTGTGATTTAACACCTTTAGATTTCTTTGTATGGGGTTATTTGAAGTCAAAGGTCTATGTTAACAAGCCCACATCCATTAAAAGAGGAAATTCAACCATATTTATGCCAAATGGTCATGGAAATTTTCGACTAAAGAGTGCGTATGTGCCAGCAATGTCGTGGAGGCCATTTGCCCGATGTCTTATTCCATAAAGAACCCTATCCTATTTACTTTATAATTCAATAATAAAATAACAACAAAAATACTAAAAACTGTGTTTTCTATATAAATCAAATCTTGCCTTAATTCTGGGACACCCTATATTTTGCATGGTAGATCTATCTGATGCCCTTATGTGAATTTTGTTGCCTATAATTGCAAAAAAAAAAAGTAATTTAAATCGTTTTCGCACCCATAAAAACACTTAGAGACTTGAGCCTAGTACCTTCAGCCACAAGAGTTCTACATAGTTTTCCCTCTAGGGTTTTGAAAATAAAGCCTCTTTTTCGGATTCGTCTATCACCATTGCATACTTCCACTCTTTAATCATTAGTCAGCTATGGCGCGGGTATTAAAAAAAAAAAAAAAAATCCTTATCAGATAACTAGTAGTCATATACCGTTCGTAACAGATTTTAACTGATACGTTACTATTTCTACTAGTTCGAGTGCTCACAATAATAATAATAAATTGTCAAAATGTCGATTATCTCCCGATGTAGGCCAGAACAGTTATTCACCGATTTATTCAGAATTCAGACAGGTTTCTCGAAATCACGCCGTTATAATATTGTGCGTTTTGATATATTTCGCAACGAGCATACTTCGTCGACTCGATTTCGGAAAATTCCAAAGGTAAGAAAAAAAAAATATATATATATTTATTTTTCAACAGGTAGTCAGGCTCTCAACTTTTTCATTTCAATATCGATTTCGCCTATTTGTAAGTCAAATCGATTTTAAATTAAATATAAGAATATCCCACACTCGGATAGTTCTCGTTGAATAACGGGTAAGTACGGGGGGGGGGGGGAATAAATGTAACATATGTTATAACTCCAGATTAAAAGATTGCAATTTTTATCTGTCGATGTTAATATTGCGTTAGATACGGTAATTTCTAAAAAAAAAAAAATGAAGTGTTCAGAGCTTTTAAACTTTTGAGTGTTTAGTGCTCTTCATTTTTTTTTTCAAAATGAAGTGCACTAAACACTCAAAAGTTTAAAAGCTCTGAACACTTCATTTTTTTTTTTTTAGAAATTATTTTTCAATTACCGTATCTAACGCAATATTAACATCGACAGGTAAAAATTGTAATCTTATATATATACATAGTATACAGTATAGTCTAATATATATGTATGTATGTATACAGCGTGTTGCTCCAATTCGTATAAAAATAATGTTTTTGTTGGAGAGGCTGAAACTTGAGCTACCCAAAATATAAAAATACATTTGTAAATGTTTGTTTTTAAGTATTAATACTCTGGAAAATAATATTATGTTTTTTTTTATGTTAATGTTTTAGTTAGCGTTTACATTTTTATTTATTTATTGAAAAGGCGATATTCAGTGACAGAGATGGGTTTTTTTTTGGATTTTTTTCATAATCCCCTTGTTAAAATTTATATAGATATATAGATTCTCAAGTGAATCTTTTTATAATTTCTTCATTGTATTTCCTGTAGCATGGCTACATTTTATACAGCTCTGCAATGTACAAAGTATAATGATGTGCATTATAAATGAATGGGCTGAAGAGATGGTTTATGAAATAAAATGAAGTTCATAAACTTTGGTAAAATAAAAATTCCGGGTAGTTTTTCTTTTTTTTACATCAATTGATATTAGGAAATTTTCTAAATAAAAAGAACATGATTAAGTATCATTAATTGATTGGAAATTCAGCCATAAAAATATAAATATTGTCAGTATCTACTCAAACAACTCTATGTCCCAATTAATCCATTGGACTTTAATAACAAACAGACATTAAAATGACGTTTGCATCTTTATGACAGTTGCAACAAAATATTTTCCCCCCAAAAAACCAAGACGTTTAGCTGATGTCATAAGCGCTGCTTAAAAAAAAAATACTTCGATTGCGTGTAAATATTTGAATAAAGATTTAAAACGAGTCTAATAATCACTAGTTATTTTTAAAAAGTTTTATAAAATATTGCAGAAAAATCAATTTTTTTTTTTTATGTAACATTGAAATGCTGCAAGCACTACGTATCCTCGTGTTGCTCCTTCATTACTTGTACATGCTCAAGTAGCCTGACTTCGGGATATGTGGCCTTCTATCTCGGAACGATATCTTCTCACTATTTATAACTTCGAAAAATTAAACGGGGCTGTTGTACGGTGTATTGGTTAATCTTCACCGCTTCATGATATGAAGAATATCTAGGTTAGAGTCCCGAGAATGAATTGTATCTCATCTCTAAATAATAGGGAATAATCCCTTCTCTTTAGATTGTATGTACCACATTGGAACAGCGGTAAATAACTACAGTAATGGCTAAATCAATTTGGAATTTTAAATGTAAAATCCACAATACTGTGGGCACTCCTGATTACATTTTGATTGATGTACACTAACGGGAAGTACAAGAAAAAAAAAAAAGAAAAATGGGAAATAAGTTCTCATTCTCAAGTAAAAGCTCAGAAAGTAATTAAAAATTTAATGCTCTGATTTGTATATCCCCTAGGGGAATATATTAACGACAATTTTGTTGGCAAGAATTTTCAATGAGGTTTAAAAATAAAATGAAGTATTTCCGGTCAAAAATAAGGAGCGTCATTTTTTTTTTTCACAATAATTTAGTAAATATTTAAGAAATAGTGTCTTACATAACTCAAATCAAATTTAGTTAGGGATGGTTCCTGTCGGCTAACTAATTCCATTTCTCGTTTAGACGACATCCTAGAGATAAGTGTTTTATTTTGTGTCACCGTTTGTTTGTCACGGGACCTTATCGCTATAAAAGTTTAAATGCATCTTCAAGGTTCTTTTTTCGATCAAAAAGTAAATAGACTAAGTGATTTCTGTTTCGCCAAGGTAAATAATCCAGATCGGTAAGAGGTATACTTTTAAAAATAGCCTTAACCATTGACTTCATCAACACTGAAGAGATTAATTGAAAAATTTAGGGAGACTGGATCAGTTGGAGACACTAAACACACTGGTCGTCCAAAAACAAGCCGCTCTAATGTCAATATCAATCAGTGCGTGAGAGTGTTGTTGAAAATCCATAGCACAGTTCTTTGTGCCGAAATTGGATGATATTGATGTGGTCAATATGTGGTTTCAACAAGATGGTGCCACATGCCATACAGCCCATGAAACAATTCAAATACTGCATGAGACTTTTCCAGGTCGTGTACTCTCTCGTTTCGGTGATCACAATTGGCCCCCTAGACCGTGTGATTTAACTCCTTTAGATTTCTTTGTATGGGGTTATTTGAAGTCAAAGGTCTATGTTAACAAGCCCACATCCATTAAAAGAGGAAATTCAACGCTGCATCAACGAAATTCAACCACATTTATGCCAAATGGTCATGAAAAATTTCGACAAAAGATTGCATATGTGCCAGCAAAGTCGTGGAGGCCATTTGCCCGATGTGTTATTCCATAAATAACCCTATCCTATTTACTTTATAATTCAATAAAAAAATAACATCAAAAATACTAAAATATGTGTTTTCTATTTAAATCAAATCTTGCCTTAATTCTGGGACACCCTGAAGAAACGATGCCGAGAAATACTAGCGGGAACAGCTTTGAGTTTCTTTAAAATCTATGGGGTAAATAATTTTGTAAAAATTATTATCTTTTTTTGACAAAAAATATTTCATTTTATCTCTTAAACCAGCTGGGTGAATTGAATATCATCTTTTCAATAAATAAAAGTATTTTGGCTCAAGGGGATACACCAAGGATGAAGGAAGAAACTGAAAGACTAGGAATGACGGACCAGGATTGTCAGGATGGGGAGATATATAGGAAGAGAATGAGGGAAATCATGGTTCTTGTTGGAAAGAAAAAATCGAAAAAGGGAGTCGCGTGGACAGAAGAAAGAAAACAAAAGTTAATGAGGGAATTATGGAAGGAAAGGAAAAACAAAAACAAGAAAAGAACCTAAAGTAATGATATTCGCGTGGTCTTTAAGGCCTTTCAGTGACTAACGATTTGAACATTAATGTAAAAAATAATCTATTAAAACCGAGTTGGTAGTAAATATGTAGTTTCAATTGTTGACTCTCAACTCTTTATTTTTTAGAATTCTATTTCTTCTTTCGATACGGTCTTTAACCAAAAAATAATTAGTGCCCGACGAGATGTTGTAGACAGTACGTGTTTATAGGTTTAATTACTTGTATGACCGCTGTCGTAGAACATACAGACATACGAAATACGACCGCTCCCCACATCAGAATGGAGTGAACACACCAGGCTTGGAAAAATAAATTTTTGAGAAACAATATTTATAGAAATTGCTCCTTCCGCAATTGTGACGCAAAGTGTTTTTTTCACGACCATTTATACTCATGTATGTGTATTTAAAAACAACTTTTCTATTGGTATAAAGGACTGTTAATGTTTAAGTTTACTATTGACCGTTGACAGGTTTTTTTTTTTTTTTTATCAATCATATAAAATACATATATGACATTTAGATTTCACAGTTCACTGGACCGAATTGTATTCTCGTTTATTACTTTTTTCGTTATTGTTCGCATTTTATTATAATTATGAATATTATCATAATTATTATATTATGGTGTTGTTGGACATTTAAAGACAGGGCAGACAAAGGTGTTGCCCCGCTCCTCAGGGAAAATAATTTTATAAAAAAGTTGCGCAAATACAAATATAATACGAATATAAATAACAATAAGGTATATAAAATGCCAATAAATCCTACACATTAATGATCAAATATAATAATGTAATATCTATAATTTTACTTTAGAAAAAATACTAAAACATTAGTAAATAGTGATCCGAATTAAAACTTGTATATGCAAAATAAAAACAAAAAAGACATTGAAATCCGTATAATAATTAATAAGTAAAACTGCTTGATGTCAATAATGTCAATAAAGCTGGCCAGAGAATCCCACTAGGAAAGTGTCTGGTTTGTCAACGCCGAACTAAAACATAGCAAGGTTAGGAAAGAGGGGTGCAGAGGTAGTCAAGCAATCAAGAAAGCCTTGATGTCAAGCAATCGAGTCAATTTTTTTTTTTTTAAAGTCTAAAGTAGAGCCTCTCCCTTGGTTTTGGCTTGGCAATGAATAAAATTGTAAGCAATGAGTCAAGTATCCTTATAACGTTTGATTTCCTTGGTTTGCCTATTCCCTAGAATTGCCTATTTAATTAACCACCGTGTACGCGAAAACAGTCAAAAGCGATAAAATTACCCAAGTAATATATTTATGCTAATTATAATTTGATAGGAATGCCTTGTATGTGTCAAGCAGATGCTACATTAAAACTGAAAAAAAGTTCATAAATGATTGCCGTACCCGAACAGGGAGGTTCTACAATCATTCTGGTTATCTTTCGTCTTCCTGCCCGTATGTATTTTTGCAATAGTACCGTAGTTTAGGAACACTAAACTATTCACTGACATGCCTCGATGACCTCTCCTCCGATCATAGTCCATTATTATTAACCATTTCCCTATGACCAATTCACAAACTGCCTCCTCCTTCATTTATTAGGGACCCGGTTGATTGGGACCACTTCCGCCAGCTTCTTACAGATTCCGTAGACCTCAAAATGTCCCTGAAAACACCTCAAGACCTCGAATATGCAGAGTATTCTTTCACTATGATCCAGAGATCGGCTTGGGAGGCATCGTCACCCCACCGTCATCCAAAAATTCACAATCAAAATCCTTTACCTCAGCACCTCAAAGACCTAGTCCAATCCAAACGCCGCTCCAGAATAGCGAGGCAAAGAACCCGACATCCTGCTGATCGTCGTTCGTACAATCATTACTGCATATTGGTAAAGCGGCAATTGGCGTCCTCCCGATCCAATTCTTTTAATTGCCACCTCTCCCCTCTGTCTACCAGGGGACATTCCACTATCTGTGGAATGTAACTAAAAAAATCGTAAAATATCATCCTGTCTCACGCCCAATCCGTCGTGATGATGGGTCCTGGGCGGCTTCGGATGGGGATATGTCGGAAGAAAGACTAGGTTTTATAGGTAGTTTACGTGGTCTTGAGTTCACACTCGGTATCTGAGGGTGGGTGAAAACCGTCCGGATCACGAAGGCGAGTGTGAACCGGAAGGATGTAGACTGGATCGCTGGGGGAGACGCTGCTAGGTCCATTTTGTAGGGCCCCAGAGACCGTCGTCTGCATGGAAGGGATCCCTTCCAACGATGTGCTAGTTTTAATGAGACGCGGCCAGAGAATCCCACTAGGAAAGTGTCGGGTTTGTCAATGCCGAACTAAATCATAGCAAGGTTAGGAAAGAAGGGTGCAGAGGTAGTTAATTAAGAAAGCCATGGTTCGAGAAGAGCAACAATCGTCAGAGTATAGGGAGACCAGTGTTCACTTTAAGTGTCTGGTTCCGACTGTGTGTAAAAGCTCAGAATTTCAGCCTTATATTGGCAGGTCATCCCAACCTATAGCGAATGAGAGAGGATTTTATTTCGGCCAATCAGGGGGCTACTACGCCTGCGCCCCTAGTTAGCTCCGGCAGTGTCGGGATCGTATACTAGTCCCCTCCCTCTATATGGATGCCGAAAAATTATTGATAAAATATTGAAACTTAGGCGGGTGTCTTCTAGTCCAAGAAGAGGGTAACTTCTATTTATTAATGGTGAAGAAGTTGGCACAACAAAAATATTATTAATCACCTTATTATCAATTATTACCTATTATTATTATCAATTACCTTATTAATTTCACATCCTACTTAATAAGGTAAGACAATGATTATTTTTATTTTCCAAATAATCGATTAATTAATGAGTCTTATATATTTTTCATAGCTTAGTTTTTTTTTCAAAACCTCAAAAAAATAATACAATGAACAAAAAAATTTTATAGAGATACAAGTTGCTCCTCGTACTGCGATGCACTGATGCATTCGAAGGAGAGCATAATATAAATACATTCATTCTGTAGTAAATAAGTCATAACCATATCCACAACACTAGCTGATGAGGCTCACCTTCAGCTTGTTACCGGCACAAAACACTAAAAACAAACAAAACAAACTAAAACCTATACCTAGAACCTAAGACTAAAGCGTTCCAGCCGCGACATTGTCTTGCCATCGATGGGGGAACGGAGCGGGGGTTATAGTGTTAAACACCGGGTTTGTTAGAGAGATAGATAGATAGATTTGTTCATAGCTTAGCTTTTATTCCCAGTATCATCAGGACATTAAGTGAAATTAGCATTACAAGAAGTATCATGTATGTCCAACAGGGGATGTGAACAACACTTTAATACCCTTTAATAATTATATTAATGATCTAAGTTGTATTTATAATTATTATCAAAGAAAAAAAAAAGATAGTGACATACTCCTCTGTGTGCTGGACCTATCTTCAGAGCATGCACTTAGCCAATATCAAATCTAGGCAGAGCAAAGTACATTTTTACACATTAAAAGAAAAAAGTCAGTTTAGTTTGCCTTTTACGGCTATTGTATGTATGAAGAGTTTAAATGTTCAACATAAACTGACTTTATATTAGCAATTATTAGTCGCGGTAAGTGACCCCAACGTTGTAATTGTAATTGTGATAAGGGCGTTGAGATCTTGATTTTTTTTTTACCCTAGTAAGTTTTATACAAAAATATTATTTGTATATAGTTCTGTTTAATTTCGTTCCTAAATTGACTTTGTTTGTTATACCATTAAAGAAAATCATACCATAGAAAACGGGTCTTCTTATTTTGATAATGAAAATCACATGTTAAGTTTTGTCAATAATTATTATAGGGTATAAATAGTCATTTGTACTGGCAAATTGGCAGTGTGAGAGTGTTTTTAGTTTGATTCTGTTACCAACAAAATCTTATTTAAATTTTCCGTTTATATTTATCCAGAATATTTCATTATCGGTAGTGAATACAAATATTGGTTGAGAAATTAATTTACACAACATTGATAAGGTATCTTGAAGAATCTTATCAGGGAATATATACTGCCCGTTGTGTGGCCACTATTATTCCGAGAGTAATTACCTTGGTGTTTGGTCATCGACTTTCACTGCCCTCATTTTGAATACTCGTTTATTGTTTCTTCAACAAAATGGAAAAAGGTGACAAAAGGGTACGTAAATTTATCGACTAGTAAATTTAATTTTGTTATTATTTAATGACATTTACTTAATTTTTTGCGCTTGATAGAATTTAATGTTTATTTTTTTAAACTAGAAAAATATTTCAGGGAGGGGGGTTTCTATTTACGTTATTCGTTGCTCCTTCGATTTAATGTAATTCTGTTTCATTCTTTAGTTGTTTTTTTTGGTAAGGATCCTGTTTAAAAATTATTTTAAAATGAATATCTATTTTAAGATCGCAGTGATGTTTTGAAAACAATACCAAGAAGTATACGTTGGAAACATTGATTGTGCCAGGTCGTACTGTCACCAATTCACTTTGCTGGGTTAAATAAGCCGGTTTCTGTCGAAAGGCTTGGTCAGTTCATATTAATCTGTCTTTCGATCTTGAATCAAATCCTGGTAAGTTGTCTGCTCGAATTTTCAAAAAGTGTAATTTGGCAAATCAAATACGAAAAAATATAAACGTGAGTAAGGAAACAGTTAAATTTCAAATTGTAGAATACTTGTCAATGATTCCTTTTAGATTCATCTATTTTTTCTGAATGTGATTAATTTTTCTGTTTTTAATCTCTGAAAAATCATTCGTTGTCTTAACATTTTGTAACTAAAAATAAAAATAGCTTAAGTAAGGACTACAGAAAAAAAACAAAAAAAACTAGCTTATTTTAACTAACTTTCTCTTTAACATATTGGTTCTACTGAACTTAGTTTATTAACATCCATTGCTTCTAAACCCTAGGTGTTTGATTTCTGTGACGTATTCCTTTGCAGTATTATTCCACCAGTAGCGTTTGTTAACTTAATTTTATATTTCGATTAACAATATGTGAAATGTCTGTTGATGTAGTTCAATGTATTCACTGAGGCTTTATATTGGGGAAATTTATTGTTTCATAACCATTTCATTTAGAAAGCCCTGTTATATTATGCGGGGCGCATTAGAAGCAAGTCGAGGTTAAGAAGGTTATTGTAATAATTACAGGTATGTATTTCATGAATTTTTTTTATTATTAAAACCAAAATGAAGTCCTAGTTTTGGGGTGTATTTGTAACAGTTATTACATTCTGATATTGTGACAGTCAAGGTCATGTTGAGTAAGGTCATATCAATTTGAATTTTGCTTTATTTTCAACATGCTATGGTCACATGAACCTTAGAATTAAATATTTATTTAGTTACCAGGAAAGAAGCAAGATTTATATAATCCTAAATTTAAATTCACTCGATAGATAAAAATAAATGACACTCAATTAATATAGCATTATTCAATCAAATTAAACGTTTTAACCTTTTGTTATAATTTCAAGCAGCTTGAAGATATCAGCATAACTTAAAAAGAAGTTGTTTTTTTCTCACAAAATAATTTGTGGAGTCGTGTTTTAATATTCACAGTAATAAATTTATTATAGAATGTTATTTATAAAATAAAAACATTTGTTTAATAATAAAAAATGTCGTGATGTGATTTTTAGGTTTCTTATTGAAACCATCTCATGAATGAGAACTGATTTTTTGTTGTAAATTGAAGTGTGAACTTCTGAAAAATTATTCAGTATGTTTTTATTTAAAATACTGTTTTATTATTAAATCTGTGAGATTGGTCTATTTATGCTACGGAATTCAATGAGGTTATCTCAATAAATTAGTTACTTAACAAATCATAAAAATTTACTCTATCCTGATTGTATTGTATTCTTATTGATATTCATTTTCTCGCAATTTTTTTCCAATAAAAATGTCCATCAATAGTTTGTAACTAGTAAACACTGGTTTTGTTGTTTATATATTTATTTCATTATAATCTATAACATTAAAGATACCATGTAAAAAATGAAAATTCAATATAATATCTGTATTTAAAACCATAAGAGATTCTAGTAACTACAAAAACTACCTTACTTTAGTAATGTTTGTTAGTATATTTTATTTAATGTACCTTTTAATATTTTATAAAATTTTCTTTTATGGATTGAAATCAAATAAACCTGTAGTGAATTCAGTATGAAACAATTTAAGTAACTGCCTTAAAATTTTAAATATCAAATCTTTCGGATATTACAGTATATAACCAGTTTTCTGTCCTTGAGCTGGGACTCTTGTCCTAAATGTCATTGACCAAATTATTCAATCTAATGATTATAGACTCCCTTTAGTAACAGCGTTGTCAAGTGCCAATAGTATACTTTTTAATTTTCACCTTCCTGCTGCTTTGGTAATTATAGAATCTTCTATTTTAATTAATTTAAATAGGTGTTTATATTTATATTGGCTATTACAGAAATGGTAACAGTGGTGATTAGATTCAGTTATTGTACCTGGCACAGTCATGAAGTATTTCTAAACCGAACCCTCTTTTCCCCTGGAATAAACTTAACTTTCCTTGTCGGGGATGAAAAGATCAGTAAACTGTAGATAATAGGACCTTCCTGGTCCATGTTGGGGTATAGTTGAGGACTCGGTAATCAAAAAAATTATAGTTCTTATAAAGAAAGAATGATGGTATTTTTTCTCCCTCAAATTTGAGTTTAGCAAGCCTGAAAATTTTAATTTTCTAAAATCTATCATTCATTTTTGTAAATCAAAATACTGTACTGTATTTATGTTTTGGTATAGGTGTACCGTATATATTTTATTGTTTATTAATAGCTAGGTACTTACAAGCAAGATTATTTTAATGTATCTCGAGAACAAGTTTAAATAGTTTAGAAATAAAAGTAAAATTCAAGGTTAGAAACTAGTGGTTTCGATATACAAGATACGAGAACGATATGAAAGATGTTTTTAAATATTAATTTCAGTTTATCTTTTCTTGCTAAAATTGTTTAAAATCTATCTTTTATCGACAGGGAATTATATTTTTGTTTTAGTGGTCTAAGTTAAATTTTGCATTAAAATTTTAACCTGTAGGCTCATTCATAAGTATGTGAAACTATAGTGTTTTCACTTGATATTTAGAGTGGCTAAGTCCAGTCAATAAATAGTTAAAAACAGACAGTATGTTATCGTAGCCTTTTTGAACATAACATCTGCATTTAACACTGGATGATAGGATCTCTTTTCATAGATCGCTTTTCTTCAAAATGCCATTTTTATTTATTTTAAAGACATTTATTTTAATAATAAATTTAACACATATAGAAGAATTACTTATTGGAGGGAGCAATATTGATTCTTCTAACCCTTTCTACTATGGCAAACCAACCCTCTTGGAGTTGAAAAGATGGAAGCTTATATCTTCCAATCCTTCTAAGTAGGAAACCAAAATTTTCAAACTGGATTGATAAAAGAGGAATTGTTAAGTACCACAGAAATTGATAACTAATTATTAATTGGACTACCTAGGATTTGAATGTCTATTGGAGTATATTTAGGCGCATTGCTGACTCAAGACACCGAGCACAACTTGCAAATTTCAAAAAGGCAATGGCCGGTTTTTTATTACTACTTGATATTTAGTGTAAAATATCTATGTATTGATCGATGGATATTGTTATAGTTAAAATAATATTTTTTTTAATTTATTCAAAATTTGAATAAAAAATTACGATCTGCCCTAGAAAGGCAATAGATAATTGTGATAATAGTATTGGTTTCGCACCATATTTTAAACATATGGTATTCATACCATATTTACAATATAGATTCAGTCAGGACATGAGTGTAGAAAACTGACCAGTGTTACAAAAGATCCGGGGCCACATCTGCTTCAATCTACGCGGGGGTTGTATTGTTATGGGTGATGCTTGAAAGTGATCTTGCCTAGAGGTTTTGGATAGTCAGATAATTCCTGGTGGAACTTTAAGAAGTTTGTGGAAATGTGATCTTGGACATTAGGAGTGTTAGGATCATTGTGGAGGGTTTTATTCGTGATTTAAAAAGGTGCATTAACTGATGCTCTTAGGACCTTAGATTGACTTGATGTTTGAGTTCTTTGCTCTCATCCTCCTTAGTCCTGACTGGTTTTAGTATAACTTTTTTTATGAGTATTTTGTTTTCTAGTATGAGGTAGGATTTCTTGTTGAGCAGTACATACAGTTGCCCTAATCTGTTAAGTTCCTGTCTTTTAAATCTCGTATGAGAGTTCCACGTTAATATTTTTTCAAATGTAATCCAAGGCATTGCACTGTGTCTCATGTTGGAAGAGGAGTATCGTTGAAAAGGACTGGTGGGCAGGAAAAATAATATTTTTCTTATTTTTATTTTATAGCATAGTTTGGTCTATTTACCAATCGAAAATTAATTTTCTCTCTGTGAATTGATTGTAATCCTTGAGTTAATATATGATCGGTTTTATTTGTTGGGATATGATAGAGATGTTACATTTTGATCAAATTTATTAGTGTACGGTTTGTTATACTATATAAATAAAGATTTTTACTTCTGTACGAGTTGAGCAGTGTACATCTCTCTTCCATCCTCCAACTATATCTCACACTGATGCAGACATAAATAGTCATTAATGTCTATGTTAATGAAAATTAAACATCTTTCGTTTATCAAACTGAACTGATATCCCAAAAAATACATTCAATCATATCAATTTTCTCTCCAATTTTTTCATATCTTGAAATAAAAACTTTTTAATTCTAAGAATACAATGCTTTAATTAACACGTGATTGATAAATTTTATTTTATTTTCAAATTTAAGTTAGATTGTTCCCGTACTTTTCAAAGCTAGAGTATTTTATCAATACTAACGCATATAGCTAAAACTAGTATAATTTTTTAAT
Source organism: Acanthosoma haemorrhoidale (assembly GCA_930367205.1). Lineage (NCBI taxonomy): Eukaryota > Metazoa > Arthropoda > Insecta > Hemiptera > Acanthosomatidae > Acanthosoma > Acanthosoma haemorrhoidale. The sequence continues at coordinate 13,148,096 of OV884011.1, read as the reverse complement.
AATTTTCAATTATTTACTTTTATGAAATATTAATATTTAGTCGGTAGAGCCCTGACTGGATATTGGAGAGTTTAAGTCCTGATAGAATATTGTTTCTTTATAATGGAAGAATATTTATAAATAATTATTAATATTTAGGTTGAATTGTTTATTGAATCGATATAGCCTATTTTATTTGGCTGTTATAATTAAATTTTTGGTTTTGAAATTTTCATTTATAATAATCAAACTGTATAATTTCTTATTAAGTGCAACATTTAAATTTTTTTTTGCACATTGAAATAAGAACATTATTTTTTGTCTCAATTTGAAACGAGGCCTGGTATTATTGCCAAACTTTGTTGGCAACATTACACGCCTATTTTTATAACTGTGTTGACATCGTAATGTTACGATTTTATGCTCTGCGGTTAATCAGTGCACCTTCCTTTCTAGTATTTAGTAAGAGTTCTATTGTAAATCATATTAGTAATCATTTTTTTATCTTCAAAGTCAACATGACTTGGGTAACATCAGAAGAAATTGAACAGCAAAAGGTATGGATTTTTTATTTCTAATTTACCTTCTTTTTTTTTTTTTTTTTTGCGGTCTGTGGTTTGCTTTATGTTCTTTCTAATGCCTGAATGTAATTCTTCGATTTTTTTTTTTTATTCAATAAAATGTTTTGGTATCTATTTATTTTTTATTTTTTTTTAGTTTTAGTTTTTGTATTTATGTTTTCTTTTGTAACGTAGATTGTAGAAAGCACATAATTTGATTGTTAGCACATCCATTGCTTTTTTTAATTTCTGCTTTTTTAATAAAAAAATTGAAAATTTTATTGTGCATGTCAAACAGTTTTGCATTGTTAGTTAATGAAACAGTTTCATATTTAGTTACTTTTTTTTTTGTTTTAATATTGATAAAAATGTAAGAGATTTTTGAAAATGCCAAAGGAGTTTCAATAATTGTTTAGTTTATTTCTATTTCTGAAGTTGGTATTTAGAATAATTGATAAATTTTTTTTGTTTATCAGTACTGATTTGATATTTAAAATTTTTTTTCTTGTAAATATTGATAGTAGATCTCATTTATTTATTTTATATATATCTATACTATGCTAATTACATGAACGATTATTATTATTCTGTATTAGTTGATAGTACAATAAAACTTTCATTAGTCTCATAATAAGTATGATTTATTTTTCTTTATGCAATCATTATAATATTTTTCATGTTAGTTTGTGAAATTTTGTGATCATTGATGATTTTAATCCATTTCACCAAGCTAGGGAGACTAATTCATTTTAAAAGAAAATTAACCAAATCATTTGAAATGCTTGATGCTCAAGATGTCACTTACAGGCTTAATCAAGCTTTATAATGTACGATTCCTTATTTAATAAACAACTAATATGATATGAAATTAAAGTATAAGCAATTTTTTTTTAAAAGAAATAACCATAATAAACAATTGGTAATTTATTGATTTCATTTATTAGCCTTTGCCCTCAAAGACCTCGGACCACCTAAATGAAGGGCGATTCTGGTCTTTAAATATTTTGTATAGTATTGTTTATTTGTTCATAGTATAAGCCATAATCCAGTTAAAAAAATATTTATTATTAGGCTGAGTAAAAAGTCTCGATGTTTTTTTTTTATTGAGTAATATACTTAAACAAATACATCAAGTATTAATCCATCTTCCATATCGGCCAGTTAATATTCATTAGTTGAGTGTTAAATATTGGAATACATTTTTTCAGGTATAAAAATATGCTTGTGTTTTGTAAATAAATGTTTAGGTAATCGTTAAAAAAATGTACGTAACCTGGGTTAATATGTGGAAGCCAAAAGTGTTAATGCATTTTCCTTACATACTACCCTAAAATGGATTGAATAAATTGCAAATTTTGACCTATTAGCACAATTTTTGTTTTGAGTTAAGTGCTGGTACCTATTTGTTATCCAGATGAACAGAATGGTTTGTTTCAAGGGGGAAGGGTTTAATTGTGGCTATATTGAACAGAGGTGTGTTACAGATAATGAAAGTTGAGATAACGAAATGACTCTTACCTTGCGTCTAAGAGAAATATATTTATTTGGAGTAATTAGAAGAAAAATTATTTTACTAATAACTAAGAAATTTTGTTGAATGTATAGTTAATTCTCATATGTATAATTAACTCACTACACAACTGTAACGGTTAGTGCTCTATTTTAGAAACAATATAGAAGAGTCGATGATGTGGTTAAGGCATGAATGTACAATAGAGAGATGTCGATAAACTGTTTAAAAATACTGACTTGTTACTCGCCCTAATAACTAATAAGTAGGAAATTTTCGTTCTCATAATTTGCTTCTAAATCAATTTCAGACTTAATTTTTATGAAATTTTGTGCAATTAAATAAATTCATTCGAATGATATTAGTGATAACTAACCAGTTATTAGCATTACATGTTGTCTTGTTGAATGTTTTTTTTTTTTAACTTCTCAAAAATTATGTTTACTACAATGATCATAAAGGGTTTTTATTCTAAAATTTAATGCTTTAATTTTTTAAATAAAGTGTGCTTACATGTAAATAGCTATCAAATAAAAATTAATTCAATAATTTGTTTCAATTGAAATCGAAATGCCAACTTTGATAACCTTTATACAAGTGAATATTTCATTTGAATTTGAAATTCAAATTCAGTTTCGAGTGGATCGATGAAAATATGTTAAATTTTCATCAGATTTATTTGTGGATAACATTTCAATATGAATCACATCTGTACCCAGGTCCTTCTGCCAACAAAAGAGCAAAGAAAAAATATAATTGGTTTGTAAGAAAATTATATGTTTACGCATCTGTTAAGAATGAAAGGTTATGCAGCTGATAATAGCTTATAAAAGAATAAATTATAGGGTCTGATAGAGTGCTTAAAGGTATTAATTGAGAAGTATATTTGTGAAATTGAAGTCGATCAATAAATCTGATAAAAATTGATTGTACCATTTTCATCAATCCGAGCTAATTTCCAACAAAATATTCGCTTATATGAAATTACACAGTTAGCTATGGTCTTAGTTACCCTAAGGTTCTATATTTTATGATAAATAAATAACATAATTGTAAATATTTATTGGCTTATCTTCTAATGACTTAAGTGTGGGATCAGGTCAGTCAGATTTGCTTTGTTTATAAACAATACATTGGTTTTAATTCCCTATGGGTCCTCTTTATCCCATCATTTATATATTTAAACAGTTGCTTGCAAAGATTTGTGCCATAGTTTGCTTGATTGGTATCGTGTGTTAATCAAAAATGGGAGTGCAGGTGATAAAAACTTCAAGTAGTGTTCGATGATAATGTATAATGTTCTAGGGAGATGTGACAAATTTTAACTTGAAATGATAAAATCTTTAATGAAAATATTTCGCGATTGCCAGTAATTGGCATGATCGTAAATTTTCAAAGCATAATTGGGGATCATGGTCATACTTTGAACTTAGTTATAATCTCAACCAACATTAAAGAGTTTAATTTTTTTATATTAATATTGTCATCTCAAAGGTCTAAGAGAAAATAAATCATATAATATATAATTTTTAATGTATTATAATTAATATATATAATCTATTAATACATGCTCGGTTGATGAAAATAAAAATGAGTTTTAAACGTTAGTGAGTATTTTAATAAACTATTTACTTAACTTCTACTAGTAATAAACACTTAAAAGGAATAGAACACTTAACAAAGTAGGTTTCGAGCAACCTCACTTACTTTTTAAAAATAACAGTGTTTATTTAAGAAGAAAATTTGCTTATTGATATTTTTTTATTTATTTGGCTAAATGTAAGTATGTTCTACTATAGTGGTCATAAAAAAAAATCAATGGATCTGAAAATTGAAAGGTATACACAGGTGGTCTGAAAATTTTCCGACCTCAACATGAAGATGATAATAAAATAAATAAAAGCTTTGTTAGGTCGGAAACTTTTCAGGCCACCCTCGTATTGTACAAAACCTTAGCTGCTTAGTAGCATTTAGTTAAAATGCCAAAATGGGAAGTATGGAAAATTAGATGTAGTAATAATAATATAATAAATTAATTTGTGGCATCATTTGCGTAGTTGTTTGGAAATCAGGTAGTAAAAGTTTGCTTTCAAGTATTTACTCAAAAATTAACAAGTAAAAGCATATACTCTGAATTCACATCACTGCCGTACTTCTGTGATAAATAATTACTCTTATTCCCGTCAGGTTTCAATTTAAAAAGTACACACATTAATAAAAAACCTGAGTGATAAATTAAAAATAAAGTGATAAGTTAAAAAAAAAAAAGCCAATGTTGATTTTGAATTTAATCAAACAAATATTTTTTTTATTTTGTAACTTTAAATTAATAAAAGTTTTCATTTATTATTATTTTCAAGATGTCTACTTCAACCAATGCAAGGGAGAGGCTTCGCACATCGCTGGCCCCATCTGCTTTGGAACATGTCTGCTCTCTAGATATCGATACCAGTGCCAATTGTATTAGGTTCTCTTCAATCATATGTACGATTGGTAAGTAATTTGACTTTGAATTAAATTTTTTTTTTCAATTAGGTTTGTGTCTTTATTTACCCTCGTTATAGGGGAGGAAAGAGCAGCCTATCTGGGTCTAATTATGGAATAAAATAAAATTAACCGCCTACAGAGGAATTCCAAACCAGAACCATCATGTGATAAAGCAGTCACTGTAACGATTACCATTATGTTATACCAAATAGAAAGTTCTAAAAAATGTATTGCTACTAAATATTTTCTGAAGAACAGATTGTTTTATTATTTATGTGTAATTTTTATTATGCACATTATATTTTTCGAACCTTTTAATAATTATAAGATTTAAACTCAAAGGTAAAATTTTTTTTATTCAGTTGATAGAACGTCCTTCATAACTTAAAATAACTCAGGAAATTTATGGTGTTAAATGCTAATTGGTGGTTAGCATGCTGCCTTCTAATTGGAGAGAACCAGGTTTGATTCCTGACTCCTCAAAAGAATTTTTTGTTAATCGAGGAATGGGTCTGGTCATGGTTTTTTCAGTCGCCTGAGAATAAATATCCAGCTACTAGGATGAAGCGGTTGCTAATTCGATCGTTAATTGGAAAATAATTTCTTTTAGAATAATTAATTACTATTAATATTCTCTATAACCTCATAAAATGTACCCAAAATCACTTTTAACCTTCAGATCGTATTAAGAAAAGATGCATTAAGGCATTTTTTGGCTTAGTATCACTGTAAATCAATTATATAATTTTCAATGCAATCTGCACTTAACGTTGTATTTTACGTTTCACTTACACTCCTCTGTATCTGATCCTGAGATATCTTAGATTCTCTGTTATGAAGATTGTTTTTATTTTTAGGACCCGCGTCTCGAGATGTGGACGTGCTTGAGAATATGATCGAAGTCGGAATGAACATTGCTCGTCTGAATTTTTCTCACGGCACTCATGAATATCATGCTGAAACAATCGCTAATGTCAGGAAGGCTAATGAAAATTATAATAGCAAGCATGGTATCAGTCATCAAGTAGCGATTGCTCTCGATACCAAGGGACCTGAAATTCGTACAGGACTGTTAGAAGGTGTAAGTATATTGTTTAGATGTTCTAATTTTTAATCAAGTGGAGAGGTACTCCATAGACCACTTAACTAGAATTCTAATATCAAATTTGAATATTAGTGACACATCTATTGTAATGTTATATTTTAGGGTCATAATATATTAAATTTATTTAGTTTATTAAATTCAAATTATTAAGTTTATTTAGTCAGATGAATGTGCATGAGACAGACAAGTTGTGAGATCCGATACAGCTTGTGGAAGGCCCGTGACGTAGATGAAGGTGCCATTCACTTTTTAAAAATAGTGGTACAATGGAAATATGGTGGCGGGGGAAACAGCTATAAAGAGAGTGAGACTCGAGGTCACTCTGTCTTTTATGGAATCCAAACAAGGAAGGAATATCTTTAGAGACGAGCGTGAGGCAGACACATTGTCTTAAGAATTGAGACACAAGGTGTAAAAAGCTTCCATCTTATATTCCTGATGAATATTTAGCAATGTATGGTGGAGAGGATAGCAGAGTGAAGCAATGGAAGTGGACAGAAAATCGATGAAGGGCGTGAAGAATTTCTCCCTCATCAAAATTTGTGCATTTAAAGGCTAAGACTGGGAGTACCAAAAACTAGTTGCATTTCTTTGAAGATAAAAACAGTTATGACCACAATATATGTTTCTAGTGTAGTTATAGATTATAAGTTTTTTTAATGTGTAGAGGTAGTTCAAAGTAAAATTAGGTTCAATGTATGAGTGTTTAGAGTGTCTGAAATTTTCATAAGTATAAATAATTTGAAGTTGATTCATAAATAAATTAAAATGGTGCTTAGGTTCATTTTATTAATATTTGAAAACCTGATTTTAGTTTTATTATTATACCGAAGACTAAGACTAGTGCCTACTAAACTGAACGCCTAGTATCCGTTCATCCTGATAGTTACTCTGGTTTTATCTAAACTGGAAAGTAATGTTGCAATAAAATTAGTGAAGTATGTTGGTGATTAAGAAAATTTAGAATACCTTTTCGTCCATACTTATCGATAGTGGCCGATGATACCACAACCCCTGCAAATCATGTCTCATGCTGGAAAGACAACTTGCATGCCTCTCAAGGCTGCAGAAATAACACTCGGACGAAAGAGCAGCAGTCGTTGCTTCTTGATCTGAGCTGTTTCAGACCAGCTTGGGTTTCGAGCTGCTAACAAAAGCATTCAACAAAGTTTGATCCTAGTCCAGGGATCTTGCCTCTTCCAAGGTTACAGTGTGATTTTTCTCCCCAGGGTCCTGATGTGTGGTTTTTAATTTGTGACTAGAAAATATATCGTTTATCGGTTTAACATGAACACTTTTTATACACACAGCTAGCATTGTCATAAGTGGGGCAATCACTGATTATGTTGTAAACTTAAGAAGAGATAAAATTAGTTAGTACATTGAGTTTATTAGATTCTATATCGATTGATGAGATGAAATTTTGGAACGTATTGAGCCAATTAAGGCTACTTCTTCGTCATGGGGATTGAGGTTGAGTCTGTCTGGTGTAAGAATTGTATCCATAATGCTAATTAATATTATGTTCAATAAATTGACATTATGAAATAACGAATAACCTGTGGTTAAAGCTTTATTAGACAGAATATATACTGAATAGAAATATACACAATAGATAAATAATTATAGTTATAATTATAGATAAATAGATAATAGATAACATGAGTAAGATAACCTTCTTAAATGTTTCATGCTTTAGCCACTAACATGTGTAAGCAATGCTAACATTATTACAGAAAAGTGGATTTTGGACAGAGGTCCTGATGATGAGTTATCCTCATTTCCTGGCATGGTTGTTTTGCAATGTATGCCTAAATATAAGTTAAAAAGCGTGAAGATGGAGCAAGAATCAGGGGAAGTTGTGCCACTTGTGAGGCTGCGTTGTCAGCAATCATAATTAGCAAAGAGAAGTTGCCTGAATGGATAGCTTTCTGTTTTCAGCACAGAGTCCAGTAGAAGAATTCTTGGTCACTTAGGTCCAGATTCTTCCACAATAAGCCAATGATCTTGAAAAATTCTCGCTTTTGTCCAATGTAATGCCTCTGTACTTCACTACCTGAAGTCACCAATCATTCTTTAGAGACTTGATTACATTCAGGTTGAGGGGCTGAAGAATGTGCGGCAAATGAGGTGAAAGGATTAGGATGGTGATGTTTTCCCTACTGCCTAGCAAAACCATTAGAGCCAGGTCTCTTTTCTCCAAGAAAAGGGATGAACGTTTTTTCAAAGTACTTCTCAAAAACATTCGATTCGATCCATTCAGCTGTAGCAGTATAATTTTTTACTTTGAAAATAACCAATGAAGTTATTTTGTTGCCCGTTGTAAAAACCATTAACAACCCAGGAATGTTGTTACTCCCAGGTGAATTAGGCACTGTTGGTGGACGGTTTAGTGCCTATCAGTGCTCTTTTCCGTTATTTAGATAGAGTGGTTATTGCGGGGTGGTTTGCCGCACTTGTCCCACTGACATGGTCTGCATAAGTAAACCTTTAAGTGGCAAGTCCAGACCAGGGATCATCACTATATTCCTTAAGTCCTATTAAATATCAAGTTAAAAAAGTTAAGTTTTTTTTTTTTCTTTTGCCATTCCAAAAAACAAATTGTAAAAATTTCTTGAAATTTTCAATCAAAAACATTACTTACTTTTAAAGTGATGACAACTGTGAGTTCTTAAGAAATTTTGACCAGTCAATTCAAAAGATATTTTGTGATTAAGTGAAAAACAAGAAGTTAGTGACAAAACTAAGTGATGCTTTTAAGGGAAGGAGAATGAAACTTTTAGTCAAACAATGCCAACAATTATGTAAAAACATATTTTCTTTTGAAACAAAAAAGGGGGACATCTTACACACTAAGAAGTATGGTATTTTCCGCTAAGAAATAAATTTATTCTCTTTTTCTAATTGTTTTTTTTTTTGTTATTCACATTCAAAGCTTAGTTAATTTTATTCTTTCACTATTTCAGGGGCCTTCTGCTGAAGTAGAACTAAAAAAAGGAGAAACCATCCGTCTGACAACAGAGCAACAGTTTGTTTCAAAAGGAACGTCTTCGGAGCTGTTTGTTGACTATCCCAACATGCCCAAAGTTGTGCAACCTGGAAATTTAATCTATATCGACGATGGTCTTATCAGCCTTCGGGTGAAGCAAATAGGTAAGTCAATCGAAATTTTTGTTTAAAATTTAATATTGCCCCCACTACAAAAAAATTGTATTTCCCTTGTTCCCTATGCCATAGAAAATGCTTATGGCATGGCATCCTCTGGGCAAAACCCGAGGTTCAGATGGTAGCTGCGGCAGTTTACCTGGTCTTGACAAAGTCAAAAACTTTTCCCATTCAAAACATCAAAAAGACTATTACATATTTTTTTAATTCAATCTAATAAATAATTATAATTTACTATTAATAAGAATCATTTAGTTTTATGTATAATTTGATTTTTGTGTCCTGTTGGCCACAAGGGTTGTGATGATATAAATTATAAGTAATATAGGCCAAGCTTCCTGTGCATGATGATGTTGTTTGTAAGCTGGTGGGATCTTGGGGTATCAAAAGCAGAATGGACTGGTTGACCCTTTGTTACTGGTCGATAAATTAATGAATGTATACATTTTTGGGAGTATTGTGCATTTTTTGGATATTTGGTATTTGTAATTCAAAATGGCAAAAAAAAAAAAACATGTTTCACACCCTTACTGGGTTACTAAAAAGTGGGTAGTAACATAGTTATTTAATTTGGCTATGGATTATATTAGAATATTACTTATTTTATAAGTTTATTTTATTTTCGAGTTATTATTGAATAATAGAAAAAAAAATGATTTAATAATATTTTAGCCTTTTTTTATTGAAACATAATTCACGCTTATCTTTGCTTTAATGCAGTACATAATTCACGCTTATCTTTGCTTTAATGCAGTACATAATTCACGCTTATCTTTGCTTTAATGCAGTACATAAAATGGTTAAATTATCAAAATCTTTGATTATTATCCGTATGTCTGTGAATTAGATATAGTTAAAGACATAATAAATCTAATTTATAATCTCTTTTGTTTTGAACAATTTCATCAATAATTATGTATCAAATAAACTTTTTTATTTCGTTCAGGACCCACAACAATCGTGTGCAACATTGAAAACGGTGGCATGTTAGGAAGCAAAAAAGGTGTAAATTTACCAGGCATTAGCGTGGACTTGCCTCACATATCAGAGAAAGATGGTGCAGATTTGAAGTTTGGTGTAGAGCAAGGCGTTGATATGGTCTTTGCTTCTTTCATCCGAAGCGCAGCTGCGATCAGAGAAATTCGATCAGTGTTGGGTAAGATTGGTTATAATATTTGTACATAATTTGCACCTGAAAAAAAGAGAAGGTTGTAACCTACTAATTATTTTTAAAATTTTTGATGAATGATTATTTTATTGGAGTATTTAATTTAATTTTTATCTAGGCGAAGAAGGGAAAAAAATCATGATCATTTCTAAAATTGAAAATCATGAAGGCGTTAGAAAATTAGACGAGATCATCGAAGCTTCTGATGGCATCATGGTAGCCCGTGGTGATCTCGGTATTGAAATACCGACTGAAAAAGTATTTCTCGCCCAGAAGTGTATGATCGCAAAATGTAACCTGGTATGATATTATTATTTTTTATTTGTATATCATTGGTTCATGGGTGGATCATCAAGGTATTAATAATGTGTTTAGAAATTTAGTTTAAACTGCAATTAAAAATAAATAATCATCTCCTTAACTACAGTTGCATAAACAAAAAAGCTAAAAACAGTTGATGTTTTGTGGTTGAATAAAATGAAAATATAGATTTTCTTCTGTAATTTCTCCAAAAACAAAAAAAAAATCAAGTGTTTCTCAAGTCTGAATAAAATATGTTATTATTTTCAGGCTGGTAAACCAGTAATATGTGCCACACAAATGTTGGAGTCCATGATAAAAAAACCGAGGCCAACACGGGCTGAAAGTTCAGACGTTGCTAACGCAATACTCGACGGAGCAGACTGTGTGATGTTGTCAGGAGAAACTGCTAAAGGAGACTATCCCCTAGAATGCGTTCAAACCATGGCAAACATCTGCAAGGAAGCAGAATCAATCGTTTGGCACAAACAACTTTTTGAAGATCTTGTCAGCTTGGTGAGTGGTTAAACATAGGTCTTTAGTTAAAAATCTGGAGTGTTTGGCAAAACTGAGCTCTTCTTTATATCCTGCCTCTCCTAGTAGCTGTAAACAACTGCTCCGCTCTGGTAACTATAAACAAATGGAGTCCCATCCTTCCTCTCAGCTGTTCCAATTTCCCACATACTTCCTCCTATTATATTCACTTGTTTTTATTTTAAACTTTTTACAATTTATTTTATATCATCTAATATTTTATGTAATAAAATAATCCATTCAAATCTGCTTCAAAATAACATTACCATATATATATAACTAAAATGATATATAGATAACTAAAATGATTAATTTATTTGATAAGCATAAATATATATTATTATGTTTTTTATCTAAATTGTTTATATTTAAGTTAATCTTGAGTTGAGGTTTTAAAGGGTCTGTTAATATAAAAAAGAATCTCTGGCAAAAGGAAAATTGTTTAATAATATTACTTTTCATTAATTTATTATATATAAGCTCGTCTCTGACAAAATTGCAATGTTAAAACTAAACTTAAAATTTACCTTCTTCTTTTTTCTTTGTTCGTTGTTGTTGTGCCACGCGATAAGTACACCTCCACTGCTATCATCTCTTCAATCCTTCTTCTCTGGATAAAATTATTCTTCATACTCTGTTCTTCTATATGCTTGCCTCATGTCTCCTGCGATGATCAAAATGAACAAGGGCGCTTCCCGCTCTCTTGTCGTTTTTATCTCGTCTGTTGCCTTCTTGATTTTTTTAACTTTCTTATTTTCCAATGCCAGTTGTCTCAGATATTATTAACTTTTCTTATTTTAAAGTTAACAAATTCAATGTTAAAATATTTATATTTAATTCTTGATATTATTTATATGATAACTATTAATATTAGATATAACGGCAACAAATAATGTTCATCCCTTCATAGCCATGATCCACTGGTCGTTTACCGCCCTTTTATGCCAGCTAATTTCGAATTTATATCAAAGGCAACATCTAAATATCACAACAATATATATATATTTATCAAAAAAATTAAACATTTTAGTTAAACTTTTAGATTCTTGGGTAATTGTAAACCTAGAACATTGCAATACATGGTAGTATAACATAACTTGACTTACAGAAATCACTATGACCACCATCACTAATAACAATCTTATTTACAAAAAAGAATAACTCAACAATGGCTATTATATATAAATTACAACTGTTAAGTAATAATAAGTATATTTTTGAAAGCTAGATGTTATAATATTTTATTTATAGATTTTTTTACCAACATATGTTTTAAGAAAGTTTTTACGGGGTTATTAATAAAAATTTTTTCACCTAAGTTCTGAAATTCGGAGCATTAGATGTGGCCCTTCTAATATTTTATCAATTTTCTTTATAATTTATTTTTCTTAATTTGTGTTCCCAATTTTTACGGATTAACTACTCCTATATCAAAATTAACATTTTCCATATTTTTTACTATTTCATGATGATTATGCAACCCTTTTTATTATCTTTTACAGTTCATGTCCTTAGGGATATGAATCAACTTCATTTATATATCTATGCCATGTATCTGTTATAGTCCCCGACACCGATGGATGCTACTCAGAGTGTTGCCGTTGCAGCTGTTGAAGCATCGGCTAAATCTTTTGCCTCCGCTATCATTGTGATTACCACAACCGGCCGCTCAGCACATCAAATAGCCAAGTACAGGCCGAGGTGTCCGATTATTGCAGTCACAAGACATCCGCAAGTCGCCAGGCAGTCTCATCTTTTCAGAGCTGTCTTGCCTGTTTATTACGACAGTAAGTATTACTTCTCTTATTTTTTTTTTAACATATATTTGTATAAAATTTATATGGGTTTAATTAGAGCGATTGGTATGTAGATCATTGTTGCTTCATAATGGTAATCACGTCACACGTTGACTGTCGGGAAATATTCCCTGTTTTTTTGTGCCTTGAGGTAGTAGAGGTGTTCAGTACATATCAGCCCTCACCATTGCAATGCAAAGTTCAATTATTTAAAATCCAAGATATATTAACTATTAATGTAAAAGAAGGCAGTTTTCTAAATTATTGTTGTCTAATTATCAGCAAGGAGACTTACAAAGTGTGTTGAAGAGATTGAAAATCTGCACAGCTCATTCTTTGCTATATAACTATCATACATATAGTTATAAAACAGTTTTTTTTTAAATAATAAACAGGGATATCACTAAAATTACATATGTAAAAAATTAAATATGGGAATATTATGAACCTTTTCCACTTGCTTCACATTTCTTGTTGCCTTGTATAATATTATTTATGATGGCTAAAATTATATTACTAATACTAATATATTATTATTAACATGACCTAAATAAAATTTGTAAATTACTAAATTGTTGAAAGTTGTCTTCTAGAAATGATCTTTCGTAGTAGTTTGTTGGTTTTTTATCAGAACCACAAGAAATCTTTATTTTTCTCTACGTCTGCTTTTCTGCACTGTGTTTTTAATCCCTCCATTTGACCTAGAGTCATGGTATTTTGTGGGCAAATTGCTAACTTGTACCGACGTCAGAGGAAAAAAATATAATGTTTTTTAGTTATCATTATTGAACATTTCTTTATAGGCATCCATATTTATGAGTTGATAATTCTGAGCCAAACGTTGCTGTTTATCTAATCGTGTCTGTATGTAAATTCACTGATAACTGTATATTAGCTTTGGAAAAAAGATTAGTTGTTGAAATGGATTATTATTATTATTGCGTTTTTTTTAATTCTCTTTTGTACTTTCTGGCTAACATAATTAGTTAGCCATATTAATTAGCTTATGTAGTAAATTTAATAATGTCCAAATTGCTATAAAGTATTTTATAATTTTCTTGTTTATAAAAATATCTGTAATCAACATTTTTTTTTCATTGCTGAGGTCAAGCTTTACTTTCAAACACCAGGTCTATTGGTGTGTTCTGCGATAGATGCTGTTAAAATTATCCACGCGATCTGAAATTTTAAAAGTAAATGCAGCCACATTTGTGGTTTAACATACTGATTGGTTTATTCATAATTATTTTTTTAATATTTGAGAAACATGTGTGTGGGTTTCACGGCATGCCACTCATTTGGTATCACCCGTAGATATATTTTTCTACATGTTTAATGTCTTTTTTAATTCGAATAAGGTTTTTTTTTAAGTTTGTTGAGGCAGTGAAGTCATTTTACTTTAAATATGTATTTCATATAACTCCTGAGAAATTTATATTTTATCTTATAAGTTAGATAGCATTGGCTTTAATTTAAAAATGTTTTAACAAAACATAATTTTTTTTTTTTCTTTCATATCCCCTTTAAATTTACACATAATTATATACAACTATAGATCCTCAGGCGAATCTATTTACAAATTATTTTTGTATTTCCTGATTTTTTTTGTAGTTTGTTTTTTGGAAACATCATCAAAATCTAGGGAGACAATAAACCTATTTTTGAAAAATATTTTCAACTTCCTTATCATTGAATGTTTCTCATTTTTCTTTTGGGATATTAATATAATTACTTTAATGAAATCAGAGCCTGCAAACTTTCAGGCTTTTTTTTAAAGTTAATATTTATTCAAAAATGTGTTGCCTGGCTACATAGGTGAATCGTTAAAAGACTGGTCGAAAGATATAGACTATAGAGTTAGAGAGGCAATCAATGTGGGAAGGAAAAAAGAAATTATAGAGACGGGTGACACTATCGTCGTCGTTAGTGGCTGGAGGCAAGGGTCGGTATTTGTAAACAATATCAGGTTGACTTACGTCGTCGATGAAGGCTATGTTGATGACATCGACAAGGTGATAAGACAGTAAGAAGAATGTTTGAAGTTGTGGTGCTTCAAAAAAAAATAAAAATGTTTTATTTTATGTTTTTTGAATTAATGTATATTTTAAGTTTTAGGATGATAGTATTGTTTCATTAATGGTACTTGCTTAATTCACCATATTATAATTATATAAGATGCTTTAATTTCAATAAAAAAATACGTATTTTTAAAAATTGTTGTTATTGTGTTACTTGAAGGAACTATGAAAGCAAATAAGAACTGTAATGAATAAATGTGTATTTGCTAATTCGGCCCTTTTCTCTGGTTTTTTGTGCAAGTATGATGGTTTAAAAGACGTGTTTAACTTTACAGATTATAGATTACATTGAAACCAAACATTTTTTAATTATTAAAGAAAATTAAGACGCACCCTCTTTTTCAAAGAACAAAGTGGTCTTCCGCAATGACAAATACGATAATAAATTTTTTATTGTTTAAGGGTGGATGACATTAAATTTTGCTTGCAAATTTATTAAAATATATATTTTTATTATAAAATTGATGAAACATAAATTCTAAAAAGTAGGTTAGGAACCTTGTTTTATTTTATTTTTTATCATTTCCATCCTTCTAACCCTAATTTGGAGAACTATTAAAGTTTTTGGCAAAAGTTCAGGCCCTTACACAAAAGGCATGTTAATATTATATGCCCGTTGAGCATGTTATTATTATTGAATTTAGTAAAATCGACATGAGTTCATTTAAAAAGATAAATAAGTTAGGGAAGTCCTTGACAACCAAAATTTCAGCATTAAATAAATATATATACGGCTTTTACTTTTTGAGTTCTTCACAAATTTTCCGTCTCGGTTTGTCTTGTTTCAGCCAGTAATGTGTTTTGTTGATTCTGAAGTTCCAAATTATAATGCTGCCTCCATGGTTTCTTGTAGATTCTGCATCCTTCATATATTACCAATTTTACATGTTATGTATAATACCCATGCGTAAATATGAGGAAATACAAAGAAATGAAATACGAGGTTATTAGGTATGAGGCCCCTCGGGTCAAACATATTTGACCATCCGGAAAATGCAAATTGTCATCAACACCTCTCTTCACTTAAAACAACTGAACTCTCGGCATCCTCCCAGCTGATCCACACTAGCCACCACACCCCTTGCTTTGCTCTGTTCCATGTACTTGTTTGAATTTAAACTTTTATAATTTATTTTCCTTCTTCCAAATTACTCCTTAAATAACAACATTACAGTATATGAATACCTACATAGAAAAGTGTCTTTGTTCGAGTACTACTATTTCGAAAAATAATAAAATAAAGTTTCGTTTATTATCGATGTGATGTGACAAAATTTTAATTGTTTTAACACTTTAAAAAAATCTTTGACATGATTAAAATAGGAGAGACCTTGGATTAACTAATTTTTTATCTGTTGATACATGTTTTTTTCTTTTCTTATTGTAGAAGAGGTTGAAAGTGACTGGCTTAAGGACATAGATGCTAGGATAATCTATGCTTTGAAAGTCGGCGAAGCGCACAAATTTATCAAACCCAACGATGTGATCATCGTTGTCACAGGATGGAAACGAGGCTCTGGCCACACAAATACTATGCGCTTGGTCACCGTACCCGAAATACTCGATGGGACCACTTCATTCGCTCAGTACCACTAAGGATGCTTTTATTTAGACGTTAAGTTTAATGATGTATTATGTAATCTTGTTTAATTTGATTTTATTTTTTAAATGTTATTTTACCATTTTATCATTCGCTGCATGTTGTTGTTTTTTTCATATTTCTTTCATTTCTTTAATCGCCTAAATTATTAATCCAGTGAAATGATTTTTATGTTGTATTTTGTCTTGATAACTATATAATGAAATAAATATTCTGCTTCGCCAAATGTACTCCAAATTATGAATTTGAGAGGATTTGTGATATTACTGTCATTTTTATTTGTGATAATCATCAGCTGGTAACTTTAAGTAACTAACTGTTCATATCTGTTACAGTCAAAATATTTTTGTACTTTTTATAGTAGTACATTGTGATGAAAGTGTTAACTTTATATATTAATATTAATTAATATATTATGTTATAAAATTTTGTTTATAGAATTAAACATTTCCCCCCCATTATTTTTATTCTTATTTTTACATTGGTTTGTTCCTTGATTATTTTAACATTAACTAATAAAATATAGCCTTAAGTAAGCAGTATTATCTTAACTCATAAAATTTAAAACCCATTCAAAAGGTCACCTACCCACCCCTGTGCGAGGGATTCAAAGTCCGGTTTTTTTTTCAGGTAATTATCCCATCAAATTTGTCATTAATGAAAAAAATATTGTATTCAATTTTTACTTTATTGTTTAGTTTTTGAATAAAAAAAAACTTTGCCATTTATTGAGAACAATGCTCCTTTCAAAGTCATTATATTGGTTTCGCACTGTTAGATAATAAAACTACCGAAGTCACTATAGTGGCTTCGCACACTGGGGGCATGACCACAGCTGAGCCACTGCTGTGGCTTTGCGCACTGCGGGCTCTAGCCACTGAAGTGGCTTCGGTTGAAGGCTTAAACTGCGAATAAATAGTATTCTATAACTAAGGTAAGAAACATTGGACCCTGAGTTCTGAATTTTTTCATTAGAGAACATAATAAATATAACTTATAATGCTCTTCACTATAGTATGTATGTATGTATACATTATAATGCGCTTCACTACAGTATGTATACATTATAATGCTCTCCACTACAGTATGTATACATTATAATGCTCTGCACTACAATACGTATACATTATAATGCTCTTCACTACAATACGTGTACATTATAATGCTCTTCACTACAGTATGTATGTATGTATGTATGTATACATTATAATGCTCTTCACTACAGTATGTATCTATGTATACATTATAATGTTATTATTATTATACACAGAGGATTATTTTATTATGTAAAATATTAAATAATATGAAATAAATTACAAAAAGTTTAAACCCCAAAAACAAGTGAACGTAACAGCAGGAAGTGATCTGAACAGCTGAGAAGAATGCTGGGACTGCAGTTGTTTATAGTGACTGGAGAGGGCCAGTTGTTGATAGATGCTTCGATTGAAATATTGTTAGGTGTTGATGACAACTTAGACGATTTGTTCCAGTTAGCGGATGGTCCAACATATTATACTTTGTCTTTCCTCATACCTCTTATTTCTTCGTATCATACCACCTCATACATCAGATTTTGGTGGATTCTAGCAAGGAAAGCATTCAAAAGAAAATCTGTGAACAACTCAAAAACAGTATTTTTTTGTTTTATGTAAATATTTGGTTGTCAAGCACCCTCCTGAGATATAATGAATTATAAGTTTCATTAAATGTTTTTTTTTATATTGGTAAATTGACAAAATATTACAAGAAGTATATTTTGTTTTGTTTTAGAGCATGCCAACCATAATAATCAATAATAACAGTAAATTGCTAGTCATTAAATACTGTTGTGATGATACAGGAAACTCTACTTGTATAATTAGAACAGAATAAGACGAATTTCAACCTTAAGTTTCCATTAAATTAAAAACAGTAAATTGTAATGGGAATTACTAAAATTTTATTCAGTAGATAGAAATTTAATATTTGAAGTCGCAACAATTACAATTTATTATCGAATAGTATTTAGCAATTAACTTTATAATTATTAAGGCTAAGGCAAGCTCCTTTCTAAACCATTTAATAACTGCTTGTGGGTACTTGAACCTGGAAACTCCTGATCTTTCTTCAGGTGCGGGGAGGTGTGCGAGCTCAGGAAAGGGATACCAATTGACTGAGATCATGGGCCATAGGGATAAAGATCGGTTCACAGGAATATATTTTATCTAGGGCTAATAATTATTAGTTTTTTTTAATTTAACTTTATTGTATCTAAAACTCAAACTAATATTAGTAGTATGTATGTTATTATGAAATCTACATATTAGCAGCCATACTGCAACTTGCCTTATAAAAACAAACTGGTATCATATTTTTTTATAATGGTAACAACATTGTATGCTGCTACCTTACATAAACAAACTGCAGTCATGTTTGTTAATTGTTACCATAGCTGTCAAGATGATGCGATAACCCGAATATGTTTTAGCTCAAATATTTTGTACTTGTAAATAATAGAAGAATTACTTGGAAATGAAATAGTGGAAAGTTATTTAAATACGTTCTGTATCTTTATTTTGAGTTTGTTCTGTGCTTAGGGAAGTTAAAAATACTATATTTTTAAGCTGGCGTTTAAAGTTATTCCTTTGTGCTGTCAAGCTTTGAGTAGCAGATTCATTTTACGTAGTTGAGTCTTCAGATGATTGCCCCTAGGCGGAAGGCTCTGATACATCAGGAATAAAGGTTCCTTGTAATAAAAGCGATTGTGAATTGTTTGTTAATATAATATATTATTCTTAAAAAAATGTACTATATCAGGTTAAATCTGATTTGGAAAAAGTTTACTTTTAAAGGGAATAATTTATTAATTAATTTTATTGGCAGACATAAAATATAAAAAGGTAGTTTGATTTGACTGGTAGTTCAATATTTATGTTAAACAGATGTTTTTTGTCTAAGTTTTTAACTGTAGGTACAGTTCATTAGTTTGTTTATTGTATTACTGTTAAATATATCATATATCTCTAATACTTGTTGTCAGTACCCTTTACAGGAAATGTAATGTGCTATTCATTTTTGAAACATGTTACTACTATTTTGAACTCGATGTAATTAAATTTGCGAGTAACTTTGTTTCCAAAGCACTTGATTTCCTGTTGAAATGCTGCTTAATATCCGCATCATCTATTCAATTTTGGGAATGACTCAAAAGTATATCAGATTTAAGAAGCCAGCGAGAATCCTTGAAGCAGTCAGAAGATATGGAAGTGATAAAAAAGATAAAGTGAGTCCCTTATATAAAATACCACACAGATTTAAAAAATATAAATATTTTATTGCAATTGAGAGTGGTGATTTTGCTATCTTTTCGATACGTCTCTGGTTAAATGAGGAATAAGGCAATGCAATGGTGTTTGCCTACGTTTAGTTCACACTCTGTCAAAGTTGTTGCAGATTTGCATTGTCACTGTGTGTATCAGTTGTTAGAAAGGAGAAGGTTAGACAGGTGACACAATTCTCCAAAGCTTTTAATAAATTTGTTCTGGAGTTCTTATTCGGATAAAATAATTATAAAGTATAATGCAACATCAGTCCGTGATGCAACTCCGAACCTCTCATAAAGAATTATTTATAATAGTTTTTTAGAACTACATTCTTTCTCCTGTAGTATAAAATGCAATTCAAAAACAAATGTAAAATTATGCCCTCTGTTTAACGATTACAAGGAGTTTTGACTATCGTTATTTATCTGGTTTCTTAACACCCAAAATATCGAAAGACGGAGTCAGTCAAGTAAGGTAATAAACGGGATTTCTTGGCTGAATTAATGCGGAGGACACAACTTCAAGATGGCCCATTTGAATAGGTATATTTCAGTTTAAAATAAATTGATAAATATTTAATTTCAATAAATATATGATTATCCTGTGCCTTTATTTCTATATGTCGCTGATACTTGTTATATTTAAATGGGGTACAACCCTATAATTAACTAGTTCTCCATTCCTTTTTCTTTCCGAGACACGATTTCTTTTTTAACTTATTTTTAAGTGATGCTAAAGAATGGTCCTGGCCATGTAAAGGACTTTTTAGTTCTTTTTCTCCAGTCATCTTATTACCATTAATGCCTTCATGATAAGGTATACATCAACATAAGGATAATCCTGCTGCCCCTGGATAGATCAGGACTTTAAGACAGTCGAGGACTTGCCTTCAGGTTTTTGACATGTGTCAAATGACTTTTCAACAGCGTGGCTGTCATACCTGTTGTATGCCATTGTTCTTTTGGCCTGTTTGTGAGATTCTCTTGGAATGCCTTTCTGTGGCTTCTACCTCTATTTTGAATGCATAGGGTCAATAAGCCTGATGGTGAGAATAATATGCAGTTAGGCCCATATATTTCCGCTTCTGTATTGTTTTCCAAAAGCAGCTCATATTATTTTGTATACCATATTAGTGGCCATCTTTTAAATTTGGGCCATTTTTGTATTACATCTTAGAATTTTTTTATTAAAAATAAAATATTTTGGCCTGCTGATATAAAGCATTTACTAAGTCGACCTTTTGACACTCCTTTAGAATTTTAAATTATTTTTCTGTAATTTATTGTGTTTTAATTTATATTTATTGTATTTTAATTCAGGTTGCTCCTTCAAAAGTTCAGCTAAAAGTACATTCAAAGCAGCATCTTTTTCCTACATTCATTCAATATATTTCTTCCGTTGATGTTCAGTCTAAAATCAAATTGACTAGAAAAGCTGGCATCATTTGTACCGTAGGTAAAAATGTTTTCTAAAGCTTTATGTATAATTAAGCCGTAACCTAATTCCTGGTGAATATTTTTTTCAAAGTATTAATAAAAATATCTAGTATTTATTTATGCATTAAGAAGTTAATTCATTAATGATGCTAGATGACAGAAATTAGTGATAAATTAATTAATGATAAGTTTAATATTTCACTTAAGATTAATTTTGAAATTAAACATAGAACCTATCTAAATGAGGAAAACAAATTATTGTGAAATATCGGATTTAAATTTTACCATAGACCGTTCTGAAGATAGACAAATATGCTTTCTGCATGACCAGTCTACCAGTTCATTGGTCCAGCAGGATACAGTCCAATGTTTTGGAAAAACTAGATTAGAGTATCTTGTATTCATTGGGCATTAAACAGTAAAAATTGGGCGCAACATTATATCTATTTTAAAATCTCTTTCACATATCCACTCCATGGTTAGAATGTTATAAATATCGTGTACTAATAAAGCATCTAATTCTTGATAATATCCAGCTATGTAACTAGGTTTGATGTTTTGATCAAAAATTTAAATATTCTAAAAATAAAATGAATGCTAGTTTAATAATTTACATCTAGAAAAAGGAAAAAAAAAAACACTGCACTTTAAAATTCTTGATTTTCATTGTTTTTTTACATTAATTAATTTTTCCTTAACCAAATTCATCTCCACAGCATCTTTATCAGACCATGGACCAATGACTCATTATGTTTATTAATCTATGCGAGTTTAATTTTGCTTTGTTTTCTTCTTTCTTTAGGTTTCCACGTCAATATCTTCAGGAACTTGTTCCATTCTTTTGGTGCCAATTTTCTATTATATAACTTCTCAAAGGAGTTCGTTTCTACCTCTATCCCCTTCTAATTTCTGCTTGCCTTATCTTCCTATCCAAAATTACAAAAATATTTGTACATGTTTATAAAATTAAATTGATTAGTCATCATTATTTAATACACTTAGTATTCCTAAACAGAATATTCTTTACAGTTTTACCACAAAATAGGAAGAAATGTTTAGAATTTTACAGATCTAATCTGAAAACATTAAAAAAAAAGAAGAAGATGGTTTTCAGGTCCTGCTTCGAGAGACGTTGAGACCCTTGTGAATATGATGGACGCGGGCATGGATATTGCTCGTCTGAACTTTTCCCACGGTTCCCATGAATATCATAAACAATCAATAGAGAATATAAGGAAAGCAATTGAAATCCGTTCAGAGAAACTTAAAAGACCCTGTTCGCTTGGGATAGCAATCGACACAAAAGGGCCAGAGATTCGAACTGGAGTAATGGCAAAGGTACTTTTTTCTGCACTTAGTGGGATCACAATTATTATTTAAAAATAGTTATATTTAAAAAAAATATAAGAGATAGTTTTACTAAACAAATTTTTGTATGAGTTTTTGAAAATTGTTATCATATTATCATTCTATCTTTACTGCATATTTCAGGGTGTTAACACTGAAGAAAAAATTCAGAAAGGGAGCATTATAAGACTGCATACAGATAAACAATTTTACGACAAAGGAACTGCTTCAGACTTATTTATTGACTATCATAACATGCCGAAAGTATTGGAAATTGGATCAAGCGTTTACTTAGATGATGGGCTCATTCATCTTAAAGTACAAGAAATTGGTAACAGACATATATTTTTAACCAAAAGGCTCTTGATTGTGCCAAACAATATTTTTTTATTTGTATGGTATATTGGTTGGTGTACTTACTCCTTTATGATATGAAGGTTCTGAATTTGAATCCATAGATGGGCAGATAGCGCTTTTATCTTTCATGTGCACCCGTGGAAATAGAAGTGGGCGTCTCTTTATAAATTAGCAGCCCATCTTTCGTGACATTTATGGAAATACAAAAGAGTTCAAAGCCCCAATTAAAAACAATCTGTCATGTTCTCCAGCGACCTGAAAATTTATCAAAAATAATAATTAAGTTCCTATGATTTCTTTTTTTTTTTTCAAAATAAAAGTTGACAATTATTTATTACAATTAGCATCCACCAATTTTGTATAATTGTTATAAAGTCAATTTTTTTTTTCAGGTAAATCTTTAATTACATGCGTTGTAGTTAATGGTGGGATGTTAGGCAGCAACAAAGGCATAAATATACCGGGTGTAAATATTGATTTACCAGCAGTATCTCCGAAGGATCACGAAGATATTGATTTTGGGATTAAAAATGGTATAGATATAGTATTCGCTTCATTCATCAGAACCAAAGAAGATATAAAAGAAATAAAAGATTTAATAGGTTAGCATTAATATAATTTGATAAAATTAATTATGAGTTTAAAAAATAATTACTTATATTTTAACTTTATGTTTTAACTGTTGGTTATAGAGCAAACACTGAACTAGGTCCACATTTAAAATCATTTTTAAACAATTTTCGCACTTTAGGAGAAAAAGGAATTCTGATTGTGTCAAAAATTGAAAACAATCAGGGCATAGAGAACATTGATGATATAATCAAAGCCAGTGATGGAATAATGGTAGCACGTGGTGATCTCGGAATTGAAATACCCACAGAAACAGTATTTCTTGCCCAGAAAAAATTGATCGCCTCCTGTAATTTGGTGAATATATTATTATATAGGTATTATTTTTACTTACCTTTTTCCAGAAAAGGGAATTTCGAGGTACTGTTACAAGTAGCTGTTTACGTAATGCAGCAGAATACCTTCTTGGACTCTTATCAGACCATGAATTTCTGCTTTAGGTCTCTTCATAGAGTATATCTATCTAACAGCTTCATATACAAAGTTATTGAATTTATCGTGTTCATTTAAAATAATAAAAGGAAATAAGATGAATAGGATACTGTTTTAAAAAAGTTAGTTAAATGTGCAGTATCGCACAAGTAAGGGTTTCAATCATTTTACTAATTACTCTCTCTTGATTGATTTCCTAAGTTTTATTATTAAATTATTTTTAATAGCATACCTGTTTAAATACAGTTTCTTAAACAGGATACTGTTCTTGGTATTTGTCTTAAAATAATTTTTAAAAAATAATTAAATTAGTCAATTTTAGTAATTAGTAATTAATTTAGTCAATTTTATACCACAAACAATACGTCAGCAAAAGGAAATTTTTTTCATTACACAGTACGAGGGTGGTCTGAAAAGTTTCCGACCTAACAAAGCTTTTATTTATTCTATTATCATCTTCATGTTGAGGTCGGAAACTTTTCAGACCACCTGTGTAATTACCTAACTGATTAATGACACTTATTATTTTTTGACTGGATCACTTTAATATTTAGTATGTAATAGAACTACCCATGATGGCTCTATAAGAATCACCAGTTGACTTAAAGTTGCAAACTCGATTCAGATTGTGTGATCACAATTCAAAACAAAAAAATATTGGCTCTCTAAGGTTTAGTTTTTGAAATTGATTTTCGTGTTGCCGCCTTTAATTTGTTTTAACATTATCAAATAAAGTGTTATTCTTTATGAATGCCCTTTTACCTTTGAAAAATAAGTAAGTAAAAATATTTTTAACAAATAAGAAAATCATTATAATAGATTAAAATATGTATGAAATATGAAGAAACTGCATTGCGAGGATGTGAACAGAAATTAAGAGTAAGCATTATGAGGAAAATGTTGAATTATAGAGAAGGGAAGCGGTGTTATGAAATATAGAATGCTCTTTTTGTTGTCATGAAAACAGCTTCGTATTACCGGGTATAAAATACACAGGAGCTTTATCGTGGTTATATAGCAGCACAGAACCCTCTGTTTCATGGGACCTATGTTTTAAACTGATAATTTTTATCTAATTGTTAATCGAATCAGAAAAATTTGTAAGTGAAAGTCCACCCTTGGAAGCATTCTTCCAAGCCTTTAAAGCATTCTGCTTGAATTAGAAACAAGAATAATTTATGTTCACTGACAATAATTTAATTAATAAAATATTTTTTATCTTAAGAATTAAGTGGTGTCTACACTAATGTAGGCTTTGGGATGGTGAGTACATCTAACATAAATTAATTTGCTCAGTAGTCTATTTATGGTAGAGACTAATATAAATAATGATTAGCTTGTAGTGGCAGTTCATCTCTCCGACCAAAACAACTAAGGCAACTTCTTTTCTTACAGGCAGGGAAAGCTGTCATTTGCGCAACACAAATGCTCGAATCGATGACTAAGAAACCTAGGCCGACAAGAGCTGAGAGTTCAGACGTCGCCAATGCGATTTTAGACGGAGCCGACTGTGTAATGCTGTCGGGGGAAACGGCCAAGGGAGATTATCCTGTTGAGTGTGTTAGGGTAATGGCTGACATATGCAGATCTGCGGAAAGGGCCGTCCAGCACTTACAATATTTCCATGAAGTCAGCAGATTGGTTAGTGCCAAATAAATTAAAAAATATATGATCATAATTTCCATATACAAGAAGTTAATAAATAGTGTGTAGGAAAATAAACCCCATTCTTGCATTTGCACTGCTACAAGGAAAAAATTCAACCCACAAC
This sequence comes from Acanthosoma haemorrhoidale, assembly GCA_930367205.1. Taxonomy (NCBI): domain Eukaryota; kingdom Metazoa; phylum Arthropoda; class Insecta; order Hemiptera; family Acanthosomatidae; genus Acanthosoma; species Acanthosoma haemorrhoidale. The sequence continues at coordinate 13,122,539 of OV884011.1, read as the reverse complement.
CCGAAAATACTACGAAGAAAATTAATAGTTTAATTTTTCTCAATTTCTAACTTTTCACAATTTTTGCCTCCTTAGAAAAAATATGACAATGATGAAGATGTAAACTTTTATTTAACAACTCTATAACCATCAAGGAAGGATGACTAATTGCTCAGATTTCAATTTAACCTATAGTTTAACTTTTCCTTTGAAATACTTTTATACAATTGAGACAACCAGAAAAAAAAAATGAAATTTCTTAAAATTGTTAAATCTAATGTCACAGTTTTCTGCTAGCATTATATGAAATTATTTGATATTATTATCAACTTTTCAGGTACCAGCTCCAACTGATACCACTCAGAGTATCGCAATTGCAGCAGTTGCTGCTGCTAATAAAATATTGGCCACCGCAATATTAGTGATCACTGCCTCAGGCTATTCTGCTGTTGTTGTATCTAAGTTCCGGCCTCCATGCAACATATTTGCTATCACTACTAACCCGGCTGTAGCGCGGAAGTGTAACATATACCGAGGTGTCATTCCTGTAATACATACCAGTACGTAATCGAACGGGATACTGTATATATTACAATCATATTTAATGATAACAATTTGAATTTAATAAAAGGAAATAGTTATATGTTTGTTTTTAATAACATTTTTGAAGTTTGTGAAATCATGAAAGATGGTACATAGTTGCTAAAGGACATTAATCAATATAAATTTGAAATCAAAGATTAATTAATTATTTTATTGTACATCATAGGCACCAATTTTTAAAACTCAGAAAACCTTAACGCCTTTAAATTATAAATTGTACTTTCATGTAGTGGGCAGCCTTAGACCACTATATTTATAAGATAAATAAATAGCTGCGCTCCTTAGTTTCTAAAGGGCCCATCTCCAAAATTCACAATATTGTTTATATAATAAATCGATAGTCTGACAATTAATTAATAGATTTGTGTCTGCCTTCAGTTTATTATTTAATCGTCAAGGTTCAACCCACAACCCCAAAATACTACGAAAAAAATCAATAGTTTAATTTTTCTCAATTTTTGTCTCGTTACAAAAAAAGGATATTATGACAACTTTTGAACCTAAAAATATGACAATGATGAAGATGTAAACTTTTATTTAACAAGTCTATAACCATCAAGGATGGATGACTAATTGCTCATTATATTTCAATATAACCTATAGTTTAACTTTTCCTTTTACTTTCTGTTTTTTAGAAAAACCGTTAGCCGACTGGGCCCAGCACACTGAAGAGAAAATCAAATCTGGCTTAAAAATAGGGCTATCGTTAGACCACATCCATGAAGGGGACAGAGTCATACTTCTGACGGGCTGGAGGAAAGGCAAAGGAAACACCAGTACCATGCGAATAATAAGCGTCACCGCTGAAATGATCTCAAAACTTGACTGAGATAGTTAAATACAATTTGGTTTTCAATGTTTTATTTAAAAATGTACTCATTAAACGTTTATTAATTTAATTATAACATACTATTATAATATTTGTTATTTTATATTTTAATTATATATTTTTTATATAATTTATATTTTATTTTTATTCTTTATAAAAATAGGAAACCTCTGGCAAAAGAAATAATGGTTTATTTACACAAATTGATTTAAATTAATATACAAATAAGTACGTACATTGGTAAATTAACATTATTAAAAACTAAAGTTAAAATGTACCTTAATTATTAAACGCGCGTTACTGGCCAGTGTTTCTTTGTGTTGAGCGTCCTTATTTGCGTTCTTCCTCTGTAATGTGCGTAGCATGGTCTGGCTCGTCTTCCTTTGTTGTCGCGCCGGGTGAAAGTGAAATGGGAGCCGGGCTCTTCTTTCGTCTTCTCAGTCGGGTCGTCCGTGCAAGAGTGACCTTGTGGCCTCAATCTTTTTCTTAGTACCTTTTCGCTGCTATCTTGATCTCTTGGGCTCATATATGATTACTTTTCTTGTTTTGAAGTTATTAAAATAACTTCGAACGAATAGTGTTTAAACATTCATGAATCATGATCCACAAGTCATATATTGTTCATGTACGCTCGCTAATTTCGAGTTTTATCTCAAAAACACCATAAAAATCACAACAATATATAATATTAAAATTAACTTATCAAACGTAAGTACATTTAAAGTTTGGGTTCTCAGTCAACCTTTATGCAGGGGAAAGGTGATTTTATAAAGCTTTTCAAGTTCCTTTGGCTTTATGCTCACTTTGAATAGTTCATAACATTATGCTATTCAAAACTTGCCTTACAAGTATAAATTTAAAACAAAATTGACGTATTATGTTACTTCCTTGGATATTTCATATAACGATATAATGGCACCGTTTATACTAGTATATTATTTTATTTATTAGTTATCTGTGAGTATAATTTATTTGTAGTTTTAAGTTTACTTTTTCTTATACTGTGGCTCTCATGGCCAATTTTTACTTATCTCTCGTGCCAGATGTATTTTTTTTCAATTGGCCAAATTTATAATATATTTTGATCAACTAATACATGACTGGGATGAAATAGGGGTATTATTTATTTTTATCAGATTAGCAACTAAATACAGAGAAGAGACGATTGAAGAAGTTAATCTCTGAAGCGGAAATTGTTGAAGATTTTTGATTAAGGCAACATTTTTCTCAAATTCAATTATTTATATAAATATGAACTATTTGCTTTTATCTTACTTATGCATAAGTAAGTCTATTTACATGTTGTTATTTTTATTTGTACATATATGAATATAAACTATGTTATAGACAAAATAAATGCATAAATCTATCTAGTTTTGTTATATTTATTTTAAGATCTTATACCTTTACTATAAATATGTGCCATAATTCCGTTATCTTTTCATTTAAGTTAAATTAAGTAATTAGATATTCTATTATTAAACTAGCAAATCATCTCCTGAGTTCATACAGTGAGCAAATTGACTTTAGATGCTGTAGTAAATTGATACTAGATGTACAATGTCAATAATTCAGGTGATACAGTTCAATAAAACCACATGTTCCCGGGTTCAATTCCCAGGCATGGAACCATTTTTTAACATTAGATTTTATGGTAGAAATAAAATAACATTTTTATAAGATAATTAATAACAGGGGAAATAGTAATTATAAATGAAAACTTATAAATAAATTCCAAGAATGAATGAAGTTTTAAATTTAGTGTCTTAATGTTCTGACTCAAATATTTTCTGATTCATATCAACACTACCTCCAGTCAAATTTCATGAAACAAAATTAAAATGGGACTTACTTAAAGAAAGATGCCCGCCCATTTTATAAAAGTTTAATATATTATTACATTTTTTATCTTTATGTTTATATTTAAATTTAATTTGAGGTTTTATAGAGGTTCTGTTAATATAAGAAAGAAGTATGGTAAAAGGAAAATTGTTTAGTAACAAATTGATTCATGAGTTACACGTATGTTATAAATTTACAATGTTAAAAAAAAAAAGTTACAATGTACCTTGCTATAATATTGACTGGTCAGTTTTACTTAGTTGTGTTCTACGCGTGGTTCTTCTTTGTGCTTCGTTGCCATATCTTGCCTTCTGTGTACCACGATGGTGGAAACCACCTGGGTTTGCGTCTCTCCCAACCTTCCTGTCTGGTGTCCCCAGGTCAAAATTGAATGAGCAATCTCTTGGCCATCCTCGCTTTTATACTCTCTGTTGCCATCTTGGATCTTTTAACCTCTTTGGTTTTCCAATGCCCGTTGTCTCATATATTATTAACTTTTCTTGTTTTAAAGTTAACAAATCCAATTTTAAATTATTTATATTTAATCCTTGATATTATTTATATGATAAATATTAATAGTAGATATAACGGCAACAAAAATGTTCATCCCTTCATAGACATAAACCACGGGTCGTTTTTACGTTCTTTTACGCTCGCTAATTTCGAGTTTATATCAAAAGCAACATCACAAACTCACACATTTAATATCAGAACGATATGTTTCTGTTCATAAATAAAAATTAATTACATATCACTTTTATCAGCCATACTATCACTTGATATTTTAAGAGATAGGGAAAGTCGATTGGAAAGCAACTATTTGGTGTAATAAGAAATTTTTTAAGGAGCTTGAATTTTATGCAAATGTGAAAGCAGATGGAAACTGAGAGGCAGGGGTGAAATTTTTAAATTGTAATCCCCAAAGTAGGTTTCGTAAGATAATAAACAGTATTTGTTCCGAATTTGCTGCTTTTGCGGCTGACACATTTGAGCTTATTTTTGTTTTTTAATGTGATATAATTTTATTTTTCTTGAAAATTGAGTTAATGTTAGTATCGGTGATTTTAGTAGTGTTAGTCATTAAAATCATCAATAGCTCATTTTTGAAACACACTAACCACTTCTACGTGCACTGTTTTATGTATTAGATACAACTAGAAATAAAATGAGGAGTGCTAATATAATTAATAAAAACTCATGTTGTTAAAAATTATGTTTTTTTATTTTTTAAGGGCATTTCAACTATAAGGGTAGATCATTGATGCCCGAAAAATTATTAATGATTAAAAATGCAGAAAACTTTGAGAACTTTATTTTATTTTTATATCCTTTTTTCAGTAGATAAAAACAATGAATTATTTCAAGTGATGGGGTATCAATACAAATTCTAGTGACTTTTTAATTTTGGTGTGCGATTAATATATTAACAAAGTTCTATTTATTTTCAACGTCAGTTTGACTTTCATAAAACTTGCGCACTTCAGGATCAAGAAAGGGTAGATCTTCTTTTCTTATTACACCTTTTGGTAGGTAGCCGATGAGGTTCCCGACATGTTCTTTGAGCAATTTCACTCTTTCCTGGTCCATTATTTCTCGTCTGAAAATATTGTGTAAATTGTAAAAAAGTAAAGTTATATTAAAAACTTGTGTACATATTTTTTTAAAGGTAAATAAAATATGGAGATTTGTTGGAACCAACTGTTTTCGGATGTTTTCTAGATCACATTGGTGCTGGTTATACTCCTCTTCCATCCTTTGTAATTTATTCAATCGATGTTGGTCCATTACACATTTCAGTGATTTTCCATACTCTAAATTTTGTCGACGCTGACGTATAAGTTCTTCCTGTTCCCGTTGGATAGCTTTATTATTATCCTCCAGCAGCTTAAAACAAAGAGCAATATAATTAATGGGTTACCACAAAGTCAGCAGTCTAGAGCACTATTACTAACAAGACAAAAACTGATGTGAAATATCTTCCTCTGACTACAAGACAAGAAGTTCTACAGACAAAAATAATGTTGGACACAATAATAACTATATTACCCAATTATTAAACAAGCCTTCACGCAACTTTTACCCTCATTACATTTCAAAGTGCACTTTAACTGACATAATAAATAATTATAATCATTATCATAATTGAAAAAAATATTTCTACTTTACTGCAATCAGATTTAATTTTTTCATATGGTAAAATTTGCAATATACCTGTCGACTTAGTTTAATTTCCTCTAATTTATCTTGTTCCATCTTACATAAACGACTTTCCATTTGCTTCACGCAGATCTCCTTGAATTCATACAAGGCTCTAAGTTTTTTTTCCATATCTTGTCTTGTTCTCTCTATTTCTTTCTGCCGAATATCTTCTTCCATTAATACTTGGGAAATTTGTTCACGTTCCAGACGTCCTTTCTTTTAAAAAAAGAAAATATAGATAAAATGTTAAAACTAAACAGGAAAATACATGGGTTTATGAAATAAAATGAATTTTAGCAAAATATTGTTCACTACCACAATGACATAATTGTAATTTATAATTAATTAAGTAACTGAGAGTGTTTTCAACAAATAAAATAAATTGTAGAAAGCTTAAATATGAAAAAAAAAAAAAAAAAATGCCTAGGGCAAACGGTAAAAGAGGTTATAGGTTGTTGGCTCTCATAACTCTACATTTCGTTGAAATTCTTTTTATGCTCACGTCCTGTCTTTAATGGGTCCTCAACATTCGGAATAAATATTAAATTTCAATTCAATACCTGATCCTAGAGTATACCTCTACGTCTGAGCTCAGCAATTGATATAATTAATCATTATTTACTTTATATTTCTGTTTAAAGTTTATTATTTTTCTTTCTCACCTGAGGCCACTAGTTTTTTATTATAAAATTACTCTTATATTATTAATGACACAAAATTCCAAATACCTCGGTAGATTGAATCATGTTTACACACAATACTCTATTTTGTAATCTCAATTCCTCCCTCTTTTTATTTTCTTCTTGGATTTCTTTTTCTTTTCTCTGTTTCTCTTCAAGATACTCTTTTATTTTTCTGGATTAAAAAAAAAAAAAAAATATTGAAGGGATATAAAAATGAATGAATAAAAAAAAAAAAATATAAGATAGTTTACCTATCTTGTTCTTCAAGGAATTTCTTTTCTTTTTCAATCCATAATTTTTTCGACTTCAGTATTGTCTCTGTGTCTTCTTTTACCATCTGTTTTTTTATTTCTTTAAGTTCTTCATCCCTATAGCATTTGGATATTCAGATCTCTAATCATCTGCTGTGTTAGGATTTAAGGAAAAACAACAAAACAGGCACTAGAATGAATGATTAATTTCTGGAAGAATCTGACAGTTGGTGCCTTAATGTAAAATCATGCTTGGGCTAGGTAGCCCAGTTCGGGATACACCTCTTGCATCAATAATAATTAATACAATGTATTCAAATGATGAACATGAATATTGGACCTGTTCGCTCACTTATATGTTTACATTAGTTATATACTTTGTATATAGGCACATAATATGTTTAAAGACATTTAGTATTTCCCCCCCCCATCCCCTTAAAAAAGACAAAATGATTATTTTCATTATAGATTCTCACTCGAATCGATTTACATTGCAGTGTTATATTTGCTGTAGCATCACTACATTATATACAATAAAATTATATAATTTAATACAAGTATATTGATACACATTATACTTGACTTCTTTGATAAGACTCTATAAGGTGATGGGGCTCACCTTTTTGATCTCGAGAGAGTTATGTCGGACCACTTTTCACATGATCCCATTCTGTAAACGTAGGGCTGTATGGTAAATAGGTCAGTCAGGTTGGTAAATAGCGGGGGACCGTACAGCAGAGCTGGCCGGAGGATTACGTTTCCCCCTCCCCAAAACCTCTCTTTATTTTTTAATAGAATACATATGAACAAAATAAATAATTTGTGTTACACAGATTTCTCCTCTTCCTGCATTCACATGCATTTGAAGGAGTGCATAAATATAAAACTTCTTTTTGTAGTTATAAGTTCATAGTTATATATACACACACTAGGTGAGGATTACGTTTAGTACTGTGCTTAATTTTTGTGCTAGGGAGAGCTTGGTGTTGTTGAGAGGTAGTACTTACATCTCTAGCCAACAGAGAGTGCTCGATTTGAAATTGACCTTTACAAAGTTATTCAACACTGCTCATACCACCTCTATGCCGATGACATACAAATCTTCCTTTCCTTTCCTTTTGGTGAGCTTTACTCTGCCTCCCTATTGATTCAGGAAGACCTGAACCAAATCGAGACCTGGGTCTCTTTGGAGAAACAAAAATTAAATGAGGAGAAATACAAGGTAATTATAACTGGCTCAAGTCCTCTCCACAAAACCCTAAATGATATTCCCACTATCTCCTCTTATAAAACACCTGAGGACCTCAAGGCTCGGCTAAAGCGCCTGATGAATTGTTTCCTAAGATTTGTTTTCAAGACCCCTGGAAGCTGCCGCTTTTCGTATCGTTCCACCTAGTTTGGCTGGTTGTATGCTTCAGTCTTTAGCCAATTCTTTCTTAGATCTCTCTCCACTGCACCATCCCAAAAAGAGCCCTTACCTTTACAACCTTCTCCAATTAAAATAAGCAATCAAATCTCGTAATACCAGATCCCGCCAATCTAACCTGTATTTCGCTTACCCTAGATCTGCCTCCTTTGATCATTTTTTTCCCAATCAGTGCTTCAGACCTGTCCAATTCCATTACGAATATTCATCGCTCCCCATCAATCCCAATTTTTAAATCCAGATTTAAGAATTTTAATTCTTTTAAGTTCAATAACTCATAATCTCATTATTACAGGAATGTCTTCCTTTATGTAATAATATCCTTCCCCTAATTTAATCTATCCCTGCACCTTTCTTTCTCATTTCCTCAAGTAATTATCTCTACATTTTAACTCATGCTACTTTGGGACAGATGTTACAGAATGCTATTTATTTATTATTATGTGTTTGGTTTCATCTCAATCTACATATATGTATATAAGATTGGTTAGGTCTTCTTCTTATAGCAATAAGTAATCTGTTTCTCTGTAAAACAAAAGAAACAACAATTACAGTTTATTGTTACTACTGTTTGCACTTTACTTAATTGTTTCACACTGAAAACCTTTTGAAAACCTTCAGGTCATATGTCTCTAGCTCCACCTAGTGGCAGCCACCTGAAGCACGCGCGTGATATACCAAGAGCTGCTAATTTAATTGAAGAAAGCTTACTTTCTTTACATGTATATAACCAAATATGATTATACGATAACAATAACAGACAAATCACGTAGAAGATATTTTCTTTTGTACCTTTTTTGTTACTCTTAGGGGACATTGCCCCTGAATCCCAGAGCATTTCCATAGGAGCAAGAGATATATGTTGATTGAGATGAAACCAAACACATAATAATAAATAAATAGTGAATAACTTTCTGTAACAATTGTGCCAAAGTAGCATATGTATGGAACCCAGAGATGTCACTTTCCCTTGGGGAACCTAATAATAACTTAGTAAATTTCTAATAAAAATAATAAATTATTTTAAACATACCTTTTGTCTTCTTCCCAAATTGTTCTAAGAGCTTCATCAACTAACATTTTTTCATTTAGGACATTTCTGAATTCCTCTTCCTTCAACTTTTGCCTGTCAATCAGCTGATCTTGTAGATCTTCTTTATATTTAAGTTTTTTTTTCTCTTCGGCTATCCTGAGTTGAATTTCATGTTCTTGAAGAAACTTTTCTTGTTCAATCAGTAGTTGGAGTTCTTCTTTTTCCTGGCTCTACAAATTAAATTTATTTTATAAATATAACTATATATTTCATCGCAAATCAATCTAAAGGGTGTCCCAGAATTAACGCAAGATTTGATTTAAATAGAAACGCAGTTTTTAGCATTTTTATTCTTATCTTTTTATTGAATTATAAAGTAAATAGGATAGGGTTATTTATGGAATAACACATCGGGCAAATGGCCTCCACGACTTTGCTGGCACATACGCACTCTTTTGTCAAAATTTTCCATGACCATTTGGCATAAATGTGATTGAATTTCCTCTTTTAATGCACGGGTGGATGTGGGCTTGTTGACATACACCTTTGACTTCAAATAACCCCATAAAAAGAAATCTAAAGGTGTTAAATCACACGATCTAAGGGGCCAATTCTGATTACCGAAACAAGAGAGTACACGACCTGGAAATGTCTCATGCAGTATTTGAATTGTTTCATGGGCTGTATGGCATGTGGCACCATCTTGTTGAAACCACATAAATATCATCCAATTTTGGCACAAAGAACTGTTTACGAAGCCAAATTAATGTTCCTAGATATTTAACAACATCTCACGCACTGCTTCGATATTGACATTTGAACAGCTTGTTTTTGGACGACCAGTGTGTTTAGTGTCTTCAACTGATCCAGTCTTCCTAAATTTTGCAATTAATCTCTTCACAGTTGATGAAGTCAAAACACTATTCCGACCATATTTTGAATGAAATTTTCGAACTGCGGCCGCCAAACTTTCATTATTTTTGAGGTAATGTTCAACAATAAAGACACGTTGTTCTATCGTGAAATGCTCCATTTTTACTAAACCTAAACTTTCAGCTGTCAGATTGTTTTTTTTTTAGTGTTGCCAGCACTTTACTGCACAAATGGTGGAAAATTCAAATCTTCCGTTAATTCTGGGACACCCTTTATATAAACATCTGTTCGATTTATAAATTATAACTTTAAAAAGTTATATACTCTTTTCCTCAATTGCAGTGCTTTCTTCTCTGCAAGCTGTACAGCCATATCTTTGTGAAGGTATGCATACTTAAGTTTTTGCTCAAGTTCTCTCATCTCTTCAGAGTTTCTCATAAAATCTCTAAAAAACAACAACATCATATCAACTGAAACAATACTTATAATGCAATATTTTCTGAAATAATGTGAAGCTACAATCCATAAGTACTTATGATGCATTCTCAGAGAACCAAATTTTCTATTTTTTCTTCAGTTTCTGCATTGCAGAGTATGTTATAAAAAAAAAGCTTAAATGAACTTGTTTTATAATTTTTGTGAACCTTTCTGGGAATCATTAAATAAATCTGTCAATTCATTAATAGTAGTTGTGATCAATGAAAGAAGCTTTACTTTGAAACAGGTCTTTAGGAGTTAGTTAAAATACAATAATGAGGAATATGAAATAAAAAAAAATTAAATGTGATAAAAGTCGAACCCATTTACTTTCGAGACGTTTCAAGTCGCTCAGAAGCTAATAAAATAAAATTAAAAATTCTCATGCTTAAGGGAAAATTGAAAACAGTACCAAAAACAAATTCAAAATTGCTACATAAAATACTGTTTTGCATGCCAGCAATAGAAATTGCTCAAGTTTTTTTTTGTTGGTCAATATTTAAGCAGTTTATAATTTATTATTTTGTCTTTAAAGATATTTTAAGTAATGTGGTTGGTTAAACAAGTCAAATTAAGTATTTTTGGTTTATCAAACACAGAATAGAACCAACCACCTGTCAATGATGTGGATCCTTAAGAATTTTTTCGATATGCTTTAGTTTGTTTATGTTTACAACAAAACAATTTAGTTAATAATCAATACAAAAAAATACATAGTGAATAGATCACATAAATATGGCAGTAGGTCAGACAACATTTTCGAAGCCACTTCTTTGTATTCAACAGAATAGTTATTACTAATACTTAATAATAAATACATGTAAAAATGCAATCTTTTGAATTTACGTAAATTGCAGTTTAATGAGTTTTGTAGATAATCAATTAAAACAATGAATAGTTTTGTCAACTTTCTCTCCCCATGAACGGTTTTGACAAGTTCATTTAATCGCGTGTTAGAAAGTTAAATGATTTTTTAAAATAAATTTAGTTAACTAAAAGGTTTTGTTTACAATACCTTAATCTCATATCTTTAATCAACTGATATTTATCCTTAAGCATTTCCTGAGCCAGAGTGTCTTCTTGTTTTACCTCTCGATTTCTCCATCGTTGAGAAACTTTAGCCTAAAAAATAAATAATATGCTTAAATTCTCACCTAGCCTTATACGTCAGTGAATCTTTGTGCCAGTAAAGAGCAGACATCGCATCATTTCTTACAATTTAGGCTTTTCCGCGAGTGGTTAGCCTTTATCAAGACTTTAATCTGTATCTAATTTCATTTCAAATAATTCAATCGATTATCATTGAAGTAATTAAAAACTACTTTGGTATAAAATAGGATAAAAATGACGAGTTGTTTTGGTATAAAGAGGAAAAAATGACGAGACAATTTATTCCCAGATCAACTTGTGTTATTTGGGATAAACAAGGACCAAATGTGTGGTCTATTATATAGGGGAATCACCACTTTATAACAAGAAGGACTATTTGAAAATGCTCACAATCAATTCTGCACGGTGCTTGTAATACAGCAGGAGTTATTATAATATTCAAAATATAGCGTGGTGGGGTGGTTCACTTTGTACGGGGATTCATATTTAGCATTGAATATATACTTGAGTGAATTAATTTGTTGGGGTATCAGCTTAAGCTGACATCTAACATGTCTATTTGATCAACATCAGACGATATCCAGAAAAAGTTCCTCTACTTGGTAATAACTTTGAGATTTTAAGTCCCTTCGATGTATTTTTGCTTAAAGCAGAGAAATATTCATTTTTATTAGCAAAGAAAATAAATATTTTGATAGGGCTCGGGCTTAAAATCGAGACTGTCGGCTAATAATTATTAAAAAATAGTGGGATCAACACGACAGCTAATAATTCATAATATTCATTCCTATATCTAACATTACATACATTCACACAAGCATCTTCTCTCTCGGCTTCTGTTCTTTCTTGATGAAGCCTTGTTAAGAACGACGCATTAATCGCCTTCTGAGTCTTGTATTGCTTTTGTGCTTCCATCTTGTCATGTTGAACATTTGATTCAATATCATATTTTGTTTTGAAACTTTTTATAGGCTGGGCTACTGAGGGTTCCTGGAAAATGAATAATCATTCAATCTGAATCGATATCACACCAAATCAGGGGATATTATTAATGAATAATGTATTGATAAATATAACCAGTTCCTCTTTCAGATCTCCGTGTTCTGTCATTTAAAACTTGAATTTTCAATAAGCTCTTCCACTCTTACGAATTTAATAAGATAAACTGAAGGAGGAATGGTGTTGGTACAGCCTTACAGCTAACTGCAAGTCCATGTTACCAGGTCTTAAAAAGCTCGGAATTCTTCAACAGTTTTAAAAAAATATCTACAGATTAAAAATAATAAATATTACTTGCCATACAGCTGAACTGTAAATATCAGAATAAAAAAATAAGGCAACTAAACAAGAACTAATAGTATAATGAATGCTTTAACGCTTTAGGACAAGTAACAGATGTCTTACTTGTTAGTGTAACCATAGCAAATAATTAACAAATTATAACGTGAGCTAGGATCTTTCTTTTCTGTTTTCTGGTAGCGTCATTTCGATTACAAATTTCAATTTATCTACATTAAGTAAAATCTTTCAAAACTAAGACGTATTTCGTAACGGAATTTTGATCAGTGGCTATTGATAACAGCGCTGATACCTCCTTCTAAAGATAACATGTGTTTCAACTGCAGCAAAATGTCAAAGGTTCCTAGGAACATTGATTTTGTTCTACTGTCAACTTGGCCGGATATTAGTCCCTCGTAGAAGTTTTAAATATATTGACGATTCCTAGTTTTGAATTGATAAAACGTTCAAAAATGGTCGAGTATGATGTAGGTGTTGTATTGCCCTGTGCTGGCTCCAGTGAAAGGATGGGGGGCTCTATGCCTAAACAGTACTTAAAAATTATGGTAATGATACAGACATTTATTATAGTATTAGAAATAAAAGTCATACCCTCAGACTGTGAAACATTGCATTACCATACAAATAGAAAATTTGAATTTTAACTGCTTGATTAGTCAGTTTAGTCCAGTCACGTATAATGTGTATCATTATACTTGTTTATTCATTATATAATTTTTATAAAATAACAAAACCTGTATATAATGTAGCAATGCTACAAGAAATACAGAAATAATTTATAAATAGATTCGCCTGAGGATCTATAATTATCTGTAAATTTAAAGGGGCTATGAAGGGAAAAAAAATAACTACTTAACTTACCGTTTTATCCTTAAATTTAGCCATAATTTTCAAAATTATTCCCAAAACTGACATGGATATTTGAGATACACCGCTAAGTTAAACTACTAACAGATAAAATTCATACCCTCACACTGTGAAACATTGCATTACCATTCAAATAGAAAATTTGAATTTTAACTGTTTGACTTACAGTTTTATCCTTAAATTTAGCCATGATTTTCAAAACTATTCCAAAAATGACATGGCTATTTAAGATACACCGCTAAGTTAAACTACTAACAGACGTCATATATTGATGCTATAAAATAAGGACATAATTTAAGAACAATTTCGTAAGTTACAAACCCTTTCCGTTTCTATGATCCTCTCTTTGTCATACAAAAAGGACGGTGGCAACAACAATTGCTGGTGGCTCACAAAACCTGAACTCATGTTTCTCACACTAAGAAGAAAAATGCTGTTCATTTTGTTTTCTCTTTAACAGATAAGATTCTGTTGTGATTCTAATAGATAGCTAGTTATTAAATTTAGCATTTCATTACCATAAGTTACCATTTTGTTTTAGGGAAGGCCTTTGTTTATTTATGCTCTTAAAGAATTCAAGTCGTTGAATTACGTGAAAAAGATTGTACTGGTCGTGGACAACGTGGAACACGCTTCCAACATTTTACAAGAACATGGTTTGGGGGAGTGTCAGAAAATTTTGCTGGCTCCAGGCAGCAGCAGTAGACACCGATCTATCAAAGCGGGGCTCCTGGAATTACAGCGTGTTTCTAAAGGTTGTTAATAATTATACTAATTATAAATGTTTATGTGAAATGGAGTGCATACATTATGTCTATAAGTTGTTATTTATAGAGATTTAAGCGTTATTAGTCGCAGTGTCGTTATATACAAGTTAAGTCTCCTTCAGAAAAATGACTCTACCTATCTAATGAAAAATTTTGATTTGTGGTTATATGTATGATAATAACATACAATAGTTAAACTAATATGCTGTATATCTCCAAATTTTTCTTCAAGACTGCTGGTAAGATTGGCAATTCCTTCTGAACCGATCTAGATTTAGTTGAATGCCGAATTGTGAAGGTCTTTTCACTTGTTTATCTTCAGAAAATAACTTACAGTCCTGAAAAAAGAAGAGCTCCATACTTTTGTTATTGAACTAGAGCTGGCGGTAGATGGGAAGAAGTGAGAAGGCATGTTGCCGTGAAGAAAAGAATTTTTTGTTCCGATTCTCACAAAAGATACGTACAAATAACACTGAAATAGTTGAGACCTAAGTATTAAAAAAAAAAAAAGATTGGCCTTAAAGCAATGATGTCATTTGGAATAAAGCCATATAAATACTAGGTGTTGGACATTCTTTTCTGTAATACGCCTACTATCACCAAACTGAAAATTTAGTAATCGCTACCTAATAAAATTCTAAAGCAATTTGTATTTTGATGTTCTCAATTGATAATCTATTATATAAATTATGTCCCTGATTAATTTCATTTATACTGTTACGTTACAAATCTTTTATATCTTTTTAAAACATTTGTTAAATGTGTTTTACGCTAAAGTTTTTGAAATAGTTAATTGTTTTGATCAAGTCCTACACTGCCAAAAATATGAGACAGTACGTTTGAAAATTGTTTCAATTCCCATGTCTTTCATTGAAATATTAATTCTGTTTTATTGAAGTGTTTTGGTTACAGATTCTGAGATCAAAGTGGTGGTGGTTCATGATGCTGTTCGTCCTTTTGTCTGTGTCGATTTGTTGAACGATTTGATTAAAGCTGCTTCAACAGTAGGTGCGGCTGGTTTTGTAAGACCATTAGTTTCGACAATTCTCAGTACTAACGAAGAATCTGCCATGGAGCAGGCTTTGATTAGATCTCAGTACGTAGCCAGCGAAACACCCCAAGCTTTCCAGTTTTTACTATTGCTATCGGCATATAACAAAGTAATTTTTTAATTATTACTATCAAATCATTGATAGGTGATGCTCCTAGTTTTTGTTTTAGTAGAGTAGAGAATTTTGTTCTTTTGCATGAATTTGAAACAAAATTGTAGTTTGCAAGATAAGAGCATTTGCAATTTGAATAAAGAGTTGTAAGAATTTTAAATCCTTAAGATTTGAAAGGGTGTTCTCTTAATCCTCTCATTTTGCTAACTGAGTATGTTCTTTTTTACCATAAAACCATAAATTTGTTTTTTAATTTCTTAAACTTAATGTGTAAATTTAGTAATGAAAAAAAAAATTCAATAGTTGAAATAAAACTGTTTTACAAACTAATCATAGAGGAAGAACATAATAGGTTGATTTCACTTGAACATAGTCCTGCCCTAATTTCTGTTACAACCTTTGGACTTAGATAAAATTATATACTCATGCAGGTAAATAAATGTCTCACTTATAATCCGTTTTAGTTTGTCTCTGAGTTTCAATTAGACACAGTGGAGAGAAGCCTAGAAGAAAATGAACATGCCATTATTACTCTTCACAGGGGGGGGGGGGGGGTCTAACTCATGATGATTTGGTGGGGGTACACTTTGATAGTACCACCGAATTTCATATTTGCAAACATGGTGTCAAAACTCGATCCAGGAACTATCAGGATGGTATTCTGGAGCTTGTAGTGAAGCCTTTGAATAGCAGTCTCTTTGCTGGAAAACTCTGGATTTTGCAACTAGATTCAGCCTCTGCACACAAGGCTCGATCAACTCAGCGGTGGTTGGAGAAGAACTCTTTGAGTTTATTAAGGCTTCAAAATGCCTCTCAGAAAGTGCAGATTTTAACCATATGGATTTCCGACTTTGCTCACATCTAGAAGTTAATGGCTTGCCACAGGGGACACACCAGTTTGGAGTGCCTGAAAAATAACCCGGTGAAAGCAGTTGACGATGTTCCACAAGAAGTATCGCATCCTGCTACAGGCAACTGAGCCAGGAGACTACAAGTCTGTGTGCAGGCCAGAGGTGGCTATTTTTAATGATTTAATTTTCATTTAGTCATTTATACTTACATGTTACTCATTGTATGTACATTTACATGTTTTATAAATAAATTTCACCGTCAAAATTCTATCTGTGTTTGATTTTTCCGAATTTTTTCATTGTAACAGAACTTATGGTAGGCTAGGTATTTCTTGTATTATGTGGTTATTGATCAAACAAAAGTTGTGTGGATATTTTAAATAATAATTATGTTTTTACAGCATGTGCCATAATTTATTTGCATTGCATGCTTTTTTTTTTTTTTTGTTGACATTAAAAGCTTATTATTAGAAATATTTATATTTCTTTTATTTTCAAAGTCGAGTGGTATTTTGTTTTTGGACTTCTAAACACATGTGTTGCATATTCCACTTATGTTT
Organism: Acanthosoma haemorrhoidale; assembly: GCA_930367205.1. NCBI lineage: Eukaryota > Metazoa > Arthropoda > Insecta > Hemiptera > Acanthosomatidae > Acanthosoma > Acanthosoma haemorrhoidale. Next base: position 13,105,727 of record OV884011.1, on the reverse strand, counting down.
TTTATTCCCTTGGTTTTTGAAAAATAGGTTGAATGACAAAACTGAATTTATGTAGTTCGTCCAGAGAGTTCAGAAACCTCCTTTTCAATGCACCAAACTCATTGTTATATTATATTATAATAGGTCTATATTTGAAATGTTATTTTCGACTAAAAACTGTTTGTCGTAGTGTTCCGAAGAAGAAATGGACAATGGGACTGAATGTTTACAACTCGTCCTCTCACACTGTGGGATTAATGCCAAACTAATTCACGGAAAAGAAGAGCTGTTTAAGGTGACTCACAAGAAAGATTTGTATCTCGCGGAAGGCCTCATCAGAGGTATTGATCTAATATGGGTTCCTTAAGTTTTTTAGCACTGTGGTTTTGCTATTTACATAAATGTGTGGCCATAATTGGCAGTTGTTTATCAATCACTCCGTTATGGTCGATAGATGATCCAAAATGACAATTCATTTTGAATTTGTTGATTCACCACACAGATGCATTCAATTATTTTTCTTTTTGGTTTGTAATGTAACAGTACTTGCAAATTGTATATTTTTTAGAAAAGTCTACAGATGTTTGTATCATAGCCGATGAGGAAAACGAAGCTGTTAGATTACTTCATGATAGCCTGTACGGTAAAGTGGGAAGCCTAGAGGTTGTTGTTGGTGATCTTTCTTCAAAGGATTCGGAGAAAATGTACAACATCGTAATTCTTTTTCACAGTCAAGAAATACAACAAGATCTCCATCTTCTTGACTTTGCCTCTTTTATTGATCTGGATAAACAGGTTTGTTGTAATTGTGCTACAATTATTTAATTAACAAATAAAACATTTATCCATCTTCTTTTTGATCATTGGTTTTATTTTAATTTTGCAGGGACTAATTGTTCATGTGATTGAACATGCATCCGTTGATGGACTTCAAGGGGTATCTGTGTATAATCTTCACCGGAACTCGCGTAAGATGGCGCATAACTATGAAAAACTACATAAGGGAGTTGTCATCGTGCACTGTGTTTCATCAAGTGAAAATCAGAGACTTGTCGACATATTGACCACTGTCGTAACTTCAGGTTATCAAGTTTTTTCAGGGCAGACTCTTTTTATTTAAATGACTCATTACCAAAGTTGGTCTCTACTGTTTAATAACACTACCGTTAAACAAGGTCAACGTTATTATTAAAATCTTTACGTTTTGGCTATTAAGTATTCATGCGTTACTTGAGAACTATCTGGCCTGTAGTATTCTATATAATTTAAATGTTATTAACATCCTTCTTTCCTAAAGTTAAAGCCAATATTTTTAAAATTGAGTATTCAAACACCCATTTTAAGGTATTTTAAGGCCCTGAGAGAGCTTTTCTGTCAAACACGTATGAAGGTATTTTATGTAATTGTTAGTATACTACATTCTCGGATGCCGACAGGCCTTGACTTGCTCCTAGACTGTTCCAAGTTATTATTTCTAAATGCTATAGGCCATGCATGCCAAGTTTTTGAGCAATGGTCACAATACCCTGATGGGTCCCATCTTACCCAGAGGTGCAGCCCATCCAAGTATGAACCACTGAATATAATTCTGCTCTTAATCAGAATACCTGTTTTTTTTGTATACACCATTATCAGTGTATCTAAACGATATTAAAATAACTAATAATTAGTTAATTTAAAATGGAAAAAACAAGGATACTTTGGTTTTAATTACTTTTATTAACCAAAACTGCACAAATAATAAGGCATATTATAATATTGTGCGAGTATTATGAAAACTCCGTAGATATATCAATTTATATTTATAATTAAGAATCCTTTTTACGTATATTTTACATTAATAATAGGTGTAACTTTTTTTTAAAAGTTGTACGGCTAGATCTAATATACTAAACCTTGCCAAAACTAAGAAAACGCAATAACTGTGTTTCTATAGTTATTATTGATCTGTTCCGTTAGGTATGCCAAGAAATGTCTAATAATTGCGATAATGCATTAAAACTAACGGAAGACTCATTATCATTCACTGAAACGAAGATTACAGTACAAAATTTTTAAAACATATATTGAAATTTTGTTTTGTTATGAGAACTTATTCAAGAGTTGACAACATTGTTGAATGTGAGTTTATAGTTAGCCGTGATATTTAGATTTGAGTGGATGTACTCATTGGGATGTCGGCTTAAGTTGATTGAAAAAACGATGTAAAGATGGAAGTAAGGTCCTCATACACACATACATTGTCAAAATGTCAACCATATATAAATTTGATGAAAATTAAATATCTTTCTTTCATCTACCCATTATCATTGTATTGTTAAGATTTTCTTTGTTATAAGTTTACCTTATGTATACATAGCTGTAAAAGATTAGGCTCATGAATTATAAATGTTTTTCATCTTATATTTAATGGTTACCTTTTATTATCATAAATGCTTTTTGTAAATAAAAACTTACATTAAATGTGCCATTTTTTAGTAAGATATATGTAAATGTACGTTTGAATTGAGCATTTAATAGTTAGCCCAAATGAAAAATAGAATTATTCGCTGTCTAAATATTTTTATATCAAATTATTTTTTTGTGAGAAACCCTGATGATTATATTTATTTTCATCTGTGATATAAGTTGTCAATAACCATTGAATGAATTTAGATGTGATATTATTTTTGTGAATATTTCATTTATCTATTCGAGGAAATACTTTGAAGTAGGCAAGGCAAATGTTTGAATACATAAAAAGCAACTTTAATTAATAAATATATATATTAAACCATTGACATAATATATTTTCATGTAATGAATATTTTAAGCTTAAATGGTCTTACTTGATGTAATAGTTTCATAATAAAATATATAATCTTTCATTGGCAATATGATTCTTATCCATGAATAAATAAAATTAGGTAGTTATATATTTAAATAACTCAATGTTTTTAACCTCTTACTTTTTCTAAAGTTTTATTCTCATGTAAACAAATTTCATGTGCAGTATCACACTATCACGTCTTTTGCATTACCTTACGAATTACTCCGTCTTAATTATTAACAACACACATTCATTTATTAACAGACACATTCAAAAGCCCTGCTCATAGGATTTGCAGCCTGACCGCAACTATAGTTATATAATAGAGAAAAGCTCATATAAAATAGTATTTTCTATTTTACTTTTTCTTATAATAAACACATTGAAAACATAGAATTCTTGCAAAAAAAGGATGTGTAATTAATTTTTGCAAATCTAACACTTATTAGTCCATTATAATTTGTAATGTGAGAATTCAGGTTTCAAGATTTAAGGGTAGGCGAATTATATTTTATTTATATATATCTTATATTTCTACCTCTTCTCTTATTCATACAACAGGTGACTGGGTTCGGCACGGGGGTTGACATTTTATTATAACATGTGTTGGGACTTCAATAATCCACTCAAAATTCAATAATTTCAAAACATCATTATAACAATGGATGGAAATTATAAATGTGAACTCAGTTTGGTACAGAGAGATGATATGCACAGAACCCTGTGATGCCCCAGAAATGTTAAAAATAAAAGCGATCCCTTGTAAAATGATAAATTAAAGAATTACTTTTAATTAAAAAAAATTCAATGTTATGTAGGTGTAATTAAATATCTTGATGTCCTGATAATAAGTGTTAGGACTAGAATCACAAAAGGTCATTACAACTTTTTTTTCATGTCCGTTTATGGTAAAAATGTTATGACTGCATTTGTGTCATACCTCAAAAACACCAATACATTCTACCGAAAAATGCTTAAAAAAAACATATTAGGGTTGTAATTCTTTATAAAGTTTGACATAAGTTTCTATAAAATGCACGTCGTATCAGTTTTGACAATTATACAATTAATTTCAAAGGAAATTAATTTTAAGGATAATTATTACAGATATGAAGTCTTAAGTTATCAATATGAACATTTCGTCAAATACATTAGTTTTAGCTAACCTTATGTGAGTTGATTAACTTAAAAACTAAAAGATCTATGAATGGAAATTGAGTATCTCATGTATCGGAAAGTAAAAGTATGTGTCTCGCCAGAGACCATACAGATGTTTAAGTAACATGTGACCAGAAAGACCAAGATGATCTGCCCGAATACAGATGGGAGACATGAATACAGGTAATACAACTACATGAAAATTTGCTAGATATTAATTTATGAAATTAGGTCATTTTTTTCAGGTAGAAGTATTGCAAAGAAATTCATTTTTAAGCTTTATTCAAAACAAATTATAAATACAATTTAAATTCTTAATATCAACATTTAGTTAGGAGAAAATGCAATTTGTGACAGATCAGAGCTTATTTCTATGGATCAAATTATAAATTTAGAATTAAATTAACTACAAGTATTTAACGTATCTATTTACATTACATTTTGAATATATACCATAACCTTTTATTTAAATCGCTCCATAGAAGTGAGATTTGCGATGCTTTGAAGTACTTCAAAAATCACAACATATCTTCTGGGTTGAACATACCCTACAAAAAAAGGTAACATAGTTAAATCTTCAGAATAAAGCTTTGAAAATACGTAACCATAAAACACTAAACAATACCTTGGCTCTACGCAGTATAGAATCCTTATTGGCATCGTAAGGATGATCTTTAGAAGGAATTTCCAATATCGCAGGTATAGGTGAAATATGTTCTTCAATTACATGCCTTATCATTTCGGCGACCTGAAAATATAAGTAATTATAGCACTACTGTAAAATTACTAATGAAAATGTTTCAATAAAAGACATGAAAAGCTTACATTCTGGTTAATTAAAATTATATCAATATCCTCTCGTTTCAAGAAGCGTTTAAAAGTATCTTCTATTTCACTCACGCTTGTATCTGTTGATAAAAAATGGAATTAGACTATATTTAAATTTCAACTTTTCACAAATATTTATTATTATTTAACTTACTTTTATCAACAACCATGAAATTGGTGTGTCTGTTCTTATTTATTTCACCGACACCGCCCAAAAGAAATCCAACACATGTATCCTAAAATTGAAAATAAATACATCAAAGTATGGGCAACGCCCACTTTAGTTGTAAATAAAATAATCTGTTCCAATTTGGGCATTTATTATTTATTCACCTCGTCACCGATGACCGCCAACAGTTTTCCTTTAATAGCGGAATGTAATGCCATTTTAAAACGATTTGAATTTTAAACCAACCTAATAATTTAGTTTCAAATGTAACAATTTTCCAAACGAGAAAGGTAATTGGGTTGACAGGAACGATTGACAACTCGTTGTTCAGAAATCGATTTATTTAAAGAAGTTGTTTGGTAAAGAGAAAGAAGAAACAAAGAGTATATACCTTCAAAAAGTAAAGTAACAAGTTTACTCAAAAGTATTATTATTTATAAAATTACAATTTCCTTCTGCAGCTTTAATAATAGTGATTCAATTATACACAATTCTGTCTACTCAACAGGTACAGTTTACCTCTTATCAACATTCATGCAATATGTATCAGCACATTGTGCCTAGGAAAAGTCGGGCAACGAAACTTCCCCCACCACACACTCTGATCTTTTGCTATGTGATGAAGACCAGAGAGAGGGAAAGAGAGCCACAGCCACTCATGAGTGAGGACAGTGCCTGGATCCCATCAAATACTTATCTATTCGTAGTAGGTCGCGAAGCCTCCACTGATCTAGGTGAAGAGAGGAATTGTAGAGACGAGTGTTACTGAATAAGGGGGATCGGCTCATCCAGATAGGTTTTCTCGGAATTTAGTAAATATCGTTGGCATAAGGTCCAAGGACTGTAGGTACCCTAAGCTCAATGTGAAGAGCTATGTTTGTGATACAGCAGGAAGCGTTGACTATAGTTCTGAGGTCTTGGATTGGAATGTTTGAAGTCTAAACATCACAGTTGGCTAAACCTCACAGTTATAATACAAATTGTTAATGTCCAGACCGGTTTTAGTTATTGATGTATAAGTGGAATTCGTTTTTAAATGTGAGATTTGAGTTTCAATTATGTAGTATGTAAAGTTTTCTAAAACGATTGCTAACCTCTTGTCTCTAATTGCTAACCTTGAGCTACTAATTTGACCAGATGAATGCCTAGTTACATTTTGCGAACAATATTGTATGAAGGAAAACACATGGAAATGAAAGGGGCGGTTGGACAAAATCCTCGTCGAAGGGTGAAGGTGGTGTGTACGCATTTGCCATCAGTGAGGTAGATGTGCGATTGGTTAAACCAGTTCTCTACTTTTGTGGCGTGATTTTGTAGGTTAGGACTAGGTTGAAGTCAAAGGACTACTTTGTTACCAGGAAAAGTTGTAAGGAAATTGCTTGAACGTACAGAAATGTCAGTGGTGTATTGGATGCATGAATGAGATAATAGCTGGAATATTCTGAGCCACAACGGACTAAAACAAATCTTTTTTTTTGTGCTTGCAAAACAAACCTACATTTCACACCCGGCAGAAGCGCTTGAAGAGGCGTTTGACTAGGATTAGTTAGAAACATTTTGAGGGGATTGGAAGTAGACTGATAGGAAGGTAAGATGAGGGGTCATTAGGTGACTTACTTGAAGGAGGATCATAATGGAATATTTCCAAAGAAGTAAGTACTGGGTGGTTCTAAAAATACAATTGAATATATAGGTCAGTAACTGGGACCTAGAACTTGGTGGAAGTTGTCTAAGGATCTGAGCCGTGAGAAGATCAAGGATTTATTCAACATTAGTTGCATGGGATGTATTTTGGTGGTTGAGATGAAGTGGCAAGGGACAAGAGCCTCAGAGCAAAGAACAAGGCTGTTTTTGTCTAGCATAAGATGGAGAAGAACCCCTAGAGCATCTTGTATGAAATATAGCAGAGATGTGGAGGCCACCACCACTTCCCATGAGGAAGTGGCCGAAATACAATTCAGGTTTACGAACCCTGGAGATAATTCTGAGAACGACTCGCGTGAAGATTTCCTTACAAGGGATCTAACTCAATTCACCCACCCCGGAAAAGACCTGTATCTACCATTGCATGCTCGGGTGACCTAAACCTTGCCGTTGAGACACAGAAAACCGGACGGCATGGACGAGCTCAACGCTGCGGTCTCTAAGTGATTGTGCCCCCTCATTAAATGGGGGGTTTTTACCATCATTAATGAGTGCATTGGCCCTAGCTATTAGGGACTGGGAGAGGGCTGAACTTCTATGGGATTATTGCTGATCCCCAAGGCAGCAGACTGGGATCCCGCTGCTACAAAGGACTACTGGTTCAGGACTTCCGGTTCTAAGCAACGTTATGGAATGGCTAATACATTCGGTGCTGTCCCTGTCCCTTTTCAGAACGACCTGACCTGAGTCATTGTGACTCCCGCAGGAGTCCGGCTTATAATTGATTGTAGGGTGACTCACTATAAATACGGGATATTTATAGCATATGGCATCTGCAGCGACCAGTTACTACATAAGATAAATAACCCTATACTCTATTGTATATATTGTAAATTGGTTGTAACACGTTGTAAATTTATTTAAACAAATGTAAATAATATTATCATACCACAAGTCATATCAGTGTAAATACTGTAAACAATAGACCCAACAAAACGAGCTCAGAGGCAGGGGTCAGGTATAAAGGGCCCTTGTAGAGGGGCTGGGCCCTGGTCTAGAACATTCGAGCTTCATCCAGGCCTCCAATGCGGTTGGTCAGAATAAAACCTCACCTTATTGGCTGGACGCGATTGGCCAGAATAAGACCCCATCTCATTGGCTATTTGGGACTGTATATAACCCCTAGTTTTAGCCGATAATTCATTCTAACTACGGCTTGCCTCTGGACTGGTACTTGCAGCTGCAATGGTGTTTTAAGATTTTGGCCTTATCATTTATGAAAACCTCTGCATCTCTCTTTCCTAACCCCGCTATGTTTTAGTCCGGCATTGTCAGACCCCACACCTTCCTAGTGGGAATCTCTGCCTTCGCCTCGCTAGAACTAGCACCTCCTTGGAAGAGATCTCTTCCTCACTGACGACGGTCTCCTGGGGCCCTACAAACTTTACCTAGTAGCGTCTCCCCTAGTGATCTAGTCTGCCTCTCTCCGGTTCACACTCACCTTTGGGATCCGGTGTGAATTCGTGGCCATTCCAAGACTACATAAACTACCTACAATACCTACCCTATACCTTTTCTCCTGAACATAGTGCACTGTCGGGGCACATACCTATCAGATATGGAGTCAGATAGTTCAGTAGTAAGACCCGTCATGAGCAATTGCCCAGGTCATAGCCTATTCAACCCTTCCTTCGTCGCTAGGGTAACTAGGCCCCCCTCGTGACGACCCGACAGCATCTCTTCTGCGTTAGACAGAGTGTGAACATGCGTGATAAAGCAGTTGAAGGGACTGGTGAGAAGCTACCTGAACCAGTGGTGGTCATCAGAGAAGATTCGTACAAATTGAGTCACCCATGGCTGTCCTTAGGGGTCCGCTTTAGTCTTTGCTCTTTGAAAGCTGCTATTCAACAAGGTCCTTGTGACCCTTAATGGTCACGGGATACCAGTGGTAGTCTGGTGATGACCATAGTGGGAGACTCTGAGGTTATCAGTGGAGCCTGTGATAGTGCTGTACCCTTCAGTTACAGGACAACAGCAGGAGTTGTTGTTCCGAACATTTAAATAGGGTCGAGGTTTTGAAGCATTCCAAACACATTACTGGATTAAGAGGGTAAACGAATCTAGGCCATTGTCTAGATCGTGAGGGGTTTTAGGGGGTCGGAATCGTTTAAAAAGTTCAGTAGTCCCCTGATAAATTAGCATCGAGGTCTCCGCTGTCCAATGGAGTTGAGAAATGAGACTGTCGGGTCGTCACTAGGGGAGTGCCTGATCACTCTAGCCCTGGTGACAAGTGCGGATTGTTGTAGTTTATAACACGGATCATTGTTCCATGTCGGCATTTAATATCTGACTCCATTTATGATAAGTGTGCGCCTCCACTATGTTCAACAGAAGAGGTACAGAGGTTTTTCATAAAGAATTAGTCAAGTTTTCGGAAGTCGAGCGGAAACCAAGCGTCACCGAGTAAAGGTCGCGAGGGACTAAGCGACTAGTTTACAGGGCTAGAAGCCCGCTTTAAGTACCTAACCAGCCTTGTATACGGAGAGGCTGCAAGGGTTGCTTAGTACCTGCGGTCCCTGCATGTGCTAAGGGGTACTCCGCAGGTCCTAACTAACCAGCCTGGAGGCTGTAAGGGTTTCTTAGGTTTATGACTGACAGATGTAGACCCGTCTAGGGTTACTTTGCTTCTGCCTTTTTTTTTATTGCTTAATACATTTATAATGATTTATTTTTGTTCATGTTATTTACCTTTGTCTATAATATATTTAGTTCATGTTATTTTACTTTGCTTACAATATATATGCAATAGAGTATAGGGTGATTTAAGTTATGTAGTTAGCGGTCGCTACAGAGGTAAATTGAGTTGGAAACAGATTTGTTAGGTGGACTGATGGGGGAAAGAATTGGGTGAATTGACACAGCTGTGGGTTGTTGGCAATCATAGGAAACCAAGGGGACGACGTTATGGGAGAGGGAAGGTTGGATAAGGATAGCAGTACGAGCATGGGCGGTCCCATCGGGACGATCTGTTCGATAAATCTAGTACTGTGGGATTTTCAGGAATCTGTTAGGAGTCATCCGAGTTTAAGTAATAAGTGAAACGTTAATATTGTTCTCCTGTAATCATGTTGTTTGGCAATTCGTGATTATTCCAACAGCCATTGACATTCTAAAAGAAGATAAAGAGTGTCCCAAAATTAACGCAAGATCTGAATTTGCCGCCATTTGTGTAGTAAAGTGCTGGCAACCCTAAAAAAAAACAATTTGACATCTGACAGTTTAGGGTTAGTAAAAATGGAGCGTTACACGATAGAACAACGTGTCTTTATTGTTGAACATTATCTCAAAAATAATGTAAGTTTGGCGGGCGCAGTTCGAAAATTTCATACAAAATATGGTCGGAATAGTGTTTTGACTTCATCAACTGTGAAGAGATTAATGAAAAAATTAGGGAGACTGGATCAGTTGGAGACACTAAACACACTGGTCGTCCAAAAACAAGCCGTTCAAATGTCAATATCGAAGCAGTGCGTGAGAGTGTTGTTGGAAATCCATAACACAGTTCTTTGTGCCGAAATTGGATGGTATTGATGTGGCCAATATGTGGTTTCAACATGGCCCCCTAGATCGTGTGATTTAAAACCTTTAGATTTCTTTTTATGGGGTTATATGAAGTCAAAGGTTTAAGTCAACAAGCCCACATCTACCCGTGCATTAAAAGAGGAAATTCAACGCTGCATCAACGAAATTCAACCACATTTATGCCAAATGGTCATGGAAAATTTCGACAAAAGAGTGCGCATGTGCCAGCAATGTCGTGGAGGCAGTTTGCCCGATGTGTTATTCCATAAATAACCCTATCATATTTACTTTATAATTCAGTAAAAAAATAACAATAAAAATACTAAAAATTGTGTTTTATATTTAAATCAAATCTTGCGTCAATTCTGCCCCTTTAGAAGGGGCTTTCAGTTACACCGGTTTTTTCTCCAGCTGTTTCTTCTGCTATTTTTTCCACTCAGCTGTTACCTTCATGCAGAATTTTCGAGAAGCGTTTCACTTCCTTTTAGTCAAGACGGACTAATGAATGTATTTATACCAATTATATTTCCAGGCAATAAATCTAAACGGAAATGCTAATTGAAGATCACCCCGGCTATTTCCTACACAGAACTATCCCGTTAAGGCCTGGAAGTAATCAAGCGTACCTAATGAAGCCGCTTGATGTAAGGCGGCATCACAAGCGCCATATAGACGACCAGGAATGGACTTTGGTAATTAATTGAACTTGATGATAACATTTAAAATCCATTAACTGACTAATATTACCTATTTCTCAGGTAATAGAACAGCTGACACGGAAAAGTGACAGTGACCTACTGGAAAATGTCACATTCGACCACGAACACATTAGAAAGAAGTTTGCTTTTAAAATTTATGGATTGCTGTCTTGCCAGTTTTCATATGTCATAATTAATTATTTGATTGTCTACAATATGTAAGCAAATTGATTTACAACAATAGAACTGCTGATTATATTAAATTTTAAAATCATCAATAATTTCAGCCGAGTGAATGCAAACCACGGTTGCTTTAGTAAGTACTAGCATTCAAACATAGTTAGCAAATGCAGCGCCCTGGACTTTCGGGTTAGTAACTTACGTGAAAATTAGCTGGCATAGTTATCTTTGTCCATGTCATCGAATGGATCCTTTAACAAGAGATTCTCATAAAACCACAAAAGTTAACACAGTTAAAAGTGATAATTACTATGAACAAAAAATAAATAATTTTTGATTTACATATTTCTCCTCGGTCTGCATACAAAGATGCATTCGAAGGAAGGCATAGATATAATACGATCAGTTTGTTGTTAAAAAGTCAAAAACACATGCACTACACTCGGTGATGAGGCTCACCTTCAGCTTACAACCGTGGAAACACTAAAACCTAAGACTAAAGTGTTCCTGCCACGACGGCGTCCTGCCATCGATAGGGGAACGGAGCGGGGGTTATAGTGTTAAACACCGGGTTTGTCAGGTATTGAAGGGAGCCGAAAAATTTGATATGTCTACGTTGGATGAATTCATCCACCGTAGGCAAATCAAAGATCTCGTGAAGCTCACTGTTGCTCCGCTGCTCGAATGAAGTACCTCTGACCACTTTCATCAGTATACCGTTTTGGAATTGTTGGAGTCGCCGAGCTGTCGTATACGTCAGATAACGAAAAAGCGGTGCTTACAGCAGAGTAGGCCTGAGTACACCCTTGTAGATCAGTAGCTTCAGACGCAGTGATAGATTGGGGGAAGTTAATAAATGCTTAAGCCGGTAAGACTTCGTGCGTGTTTGCTTCAACCTCTTCGTAAAATGGTTACTTAAATGAGGTGTCTGTCCATTTTAATTCCTAGATATACTAGGTTGTTGGCTGGTGAATAAAGTTAACACTTTTTTTTTTCTCCATAGCCCCTTTTAAATTTCTAGCTAATTATAAAGAATTATAGATCCTTAGGTGAATCTATTTACAATTTATTTTGTATTTCCTGTAGCATCACTACATTATATACAGGTTTTGTTATTTTATAGAAATTTTACAATGAATACACACGTATAATGATATACGTTATACGTGACTGGACTAAACTGACTAATAAAGGTCTAATAAATTCTTAACCTAATTTTCCCTGACAGTCTGTTGCCATCGATGCGGGAGGGGTGGTGGGGTCGTAGTGTTAAACACTGGGTTTGTCGGGTGCTGCAACGAGTCAAAAAACTTGATGTGTGTCCGGCGGATGAACTTACCCACCGACGGCACACCAAGCAACGGGCCAGCGTTCTTCAACCTCTCGAAAGAGGAATGTCGGACCACTTTTCGCATGATTCCATTCTGGAAGTGTTGTAGACATTTGGCTGTATTATCAGTCAAGTTGGTAAATAGCGGGGCACCGTACAGCAGAGCTGGCCGGAGGACACATTTATATATCATCAATTTGAGACGAAGCGACAGGTTGGGTGAAGTTAGCAAGTGCGATAGCCGGTAAGACCTTTGTCGTACTTTTTCTATTTTATTACTAAAATGAGTAGAGAAATGGAGATGCCTATCCATTTTTATACCCAAATAGTACATTGCAATACACTAAAGTTAAAACTTTTTGAAACATTTATTCTTGTATACCTCATCAGAAAATAATCATATCAAGGAAGTAACACGTTGGCACTTAGCTATCATACAGGCCTTGAGCGGCACATAGCTGTTTATTATGTAATCAATATATATGCAGTATTGATTTGTTGTTAAATTTTTCATAAATCGGGGACTTGTGGTTCACACTTCTCCTTTACACTAGTGGTATTAGAAACAAAGACACTTTAAATACTTAATAGCGAGCTTAGACTCATATTGACTTGTTGACTCTTTTTGGAGCGAGTCTTATCCGATATCAACTTGATGTGAGCACTAACTGTAAGAATCTTAATGAGCTTCTTATTATTACATAGCTGGGGAATGATCTCGTTTGCTGGAATCGGTTTCTTGATAAGATGCCACTATCTAGTCATACAAAACAAGTAAGTGTCTTGAGGAAATTCATGTTTAGTTGGTCAATTATAATCTCATTTGATCCACAATCCACTATTAATGAAACACTCTTCGATTTTATTTTCGGGTATTTTTAGGTAATACTGTTTAGCCATAGAATATACAAAAATTAACAATCACAAGTTTCCGTTATTTATTTTACTATAATAAATATGTCTACAAAGGAATGAATTTTCATCTAAGGAATATATCCTTAAATTTTAAGGGCATCATAAAAAAAACAAAAAACTAACAAACACTTCGTTACTTTTTAGTGATGAATTGAATTCTTTTTTCCACGATAATGTGTGGCTATTGTATGTTTTCTTGTGAGTAATGGAATATCTATCGTTCATTAACATTTAATCAAAACCATCGCATTCCTAAAGCAGTTCTTAATGTTTTACAGCGGCTCGGCATTGTTTGTGTTCCTTCTTCTTCTGTGTTTCAACTTTTTAAGGAGAAAACGTATAATAAATTTGATATTGATAACATTGTTGGTAAGCGATGTTGACATTATTATTATTATTACTATTGTGTTATTATCATGGTTTAATGATATATATTTTTTTAAAGGTGCTTTTTTTGGGCAACGGCCTGTCTGCATTAGGTTGTGTTTCCGATATACACCTGTTCATATACGCGTTAACTATTCAAACATCAGTAACGGTTTTTATCACCATCCTCGCAAAATTCGCTCCGGTAATAATTTTCTTCTATTTTCACTAAGGTTTTGTTGGATTCCCGATAGTGGTACTAATTGAAGTCACCTGTCGCCAATGTTCCAGTGCGACGTTGCCGGGTGTGGTATGATTTGCTGCGTACTGGGAGTGGTTTTTGCTATTTACGGAGTTGTAGCCAGCCTCATCATCATACTTGCTGGTGTTAAACTGTTAGATGTCGCCTTAGCAGGAATCGCAGTCACCTTTATATCATTGGTGAGAGTTGATATTATCAAATAAATATTTTTCACTTTTTTTTTTTTAATCTGTGTAATTTTTTGTAAATCTTAGCAGATTTTGGCTCTATGATTTCTTTTTTGTTTAACTGTGTATATGATATATTTTTTTTCCTCAGTATTTGATGTATGACACGGAAGCTGTAATGGAAGACAAAGCTCTGAACATTAAACCAGAAGAATTCGTCAGAGGAAATATTCATTTATACGTCGATGTTATCCTGATGTTTAAAAGGTTTTGCTTTGCAGGTTGCAAAGCTGTTAAGACTTTGATAAAAAAATAAATGATTAAACAAATGCTATTGTATTTTAATTTATGAGATTGGCGAGTTCAGGAAGATACAAATCTGGCCGAGTTTGGTTTTCAAGGAGAATGGATAAATGTAAAACAGCAGCATAAAATAAAGCAGATTTGATTTTTATAGTTCACTTTGAAGTCAGTGTGTTAGGATGAAGCCATGGACTTCATTAGTTGCAGTTGTCGGAAATTTTCTGGGCAAACGCAAAGTTGAAAACTATGTTGAACTGGTAAACGAGATGCTTAACAGTTTCAAATCCCTTGGGTGTAACATGAGTGTAGCGAAGAGCTAAATATATGTAAATTACCCTACACTCGGGTTCATAATGTATTATAATAGAAATGCAAATCTCTGTAACTTCTGGTAATAAATCATAGAGAGGTTGGCAGATGTAGACAAGTAACAGAGGATCGAGGGTACGGCAATAAACCTAAGAGAATTAGCCACCTGACTGCCATAAATAGACCGGGCAGACCTTCAGTCACTTCCGGCAGTCATAAAATCTAAAAGCCATGCAATAAACAGTCCTATTGGGGACCGAGTGGTCACGATCGCTCGGTAGGTGTCACATCATAAAACACACCCTTTTGGACCAACGGGGATAATAAAACAGACCCCCTTCAGACAGACTCCGCCTTCCACGAGGGAGGGGGGTGCAATATTTATATCAGAAGTTTCGCCCTGAAAAAACACTCTGTTTCTTAGCCTCCACAACCGCTTTACCTCGCGATACGACCAGGGCCTCGGGGCCCTGGGAGTAAGCCCACTCAGCCTTCCGCTAGTCTACTCTCTCTATGCCACACCTCTACGACGGCACTTTGCCTCACAGCCTCTAGCAGACCTCTGACGACTTGTACCTATTACGCTGCCGATCTCTCGTCGAAACTTTGAAAACTGGTCTTATGCTTTATGAACCTCTGAACCTCATCCTGAACACAGTGTCTTGTCGGGACACACCCCTATCAATAAATGGAGTCAGATATTAACGCCTACATGGAACATGGTCCATGTTATTAACTACAACAATCCGCACTTGTCACCAGGGCTAGAGTGATCAGGCACTCCCCTAGTGACGCCCCCCGACAATTGTTGACCTCCGACAATTGTTCCATCTTTTCCGACAATGAGTATTAAGGTGCACTATTTAAAACGGTAGGTTATTTTTAGGAATATATTTTCTTTGGCTGACAATTATCAATTATTACACAGGCCTAATAGAAAAAAATAATTTTTTGGTGCCAAGGGCTTTAGAATTTTATCTTAAGGTGCCGAATCTAAATATGAAATGAGTTTTTCTCTATCTGCTCTACTTTTTTTGATAATTTCATTTTTTTTTAACGTGCTGTTCTAATTTTACTTATTGCAGTTCTGAATCATACATATCATCACAAGGATTAGTTCCTGTATTATTATTCTCTCGAGAAGACAATCTTGTATTTTGTCACGAAATTAGAGGACTCCTGGAGAAAATTGGTGTTCCTGACTATTTTCCAGATGATTGGCGCCTATTTATTGACAGCTCAAAGGGAAGTTTGAAATGCGTCCTTCTACACAATGGGAATAAATACGGGAATAAATCAATACTAATTGCTTACTCGACAAAAATTAAAGAATATAACAGCATGGCCTCGGTCTTGGAGATCATGAACACCAAATATCTTCCTTCTTGTGCCTCTAGGATAACAGAGCCAAAACACACCACTGAGATATAACAGAATGGCCTAAGAGACAAAATATGGACTTTGTGGAAAAGAATGTTCAACTTTTAGTTGAACGAGAGAAAATCATCTTTCATCCACTACATATAAAGTTGGGCCTTATGAACCAGTTTGTAAAGACTCTTGATAAGAACGGGTCATGCTTTGCAAATATAGTGGGGGAAAATGCCTCAGTTGAGGGTGGAAAGAATTAAAGCAGAAATATTTGATGGCCCAAAAATAACAGCTCATTAAGGATCCTGCCTTCGTAAATTCGATGAATGAAGCTGAGCGAAAAGCCTTGGACTTCATTTGTTGCAGTTGTCGGAAATTTTCTGCGCAAACGCAAAGCTGAAAACTCAGTATTTGATGACACGGAAGCTGTAATGGAAGACAAAGCTCTGAACATTAAACCAGAAGAATTCGTCAGAGGAAATATTCATTTATACGTCGATGTTATCCTGATGTTTAAAAGGTTTTGCTTTGCAGGTTGCAAAGCTGTTAAGACTTTGATAAAAAAATAAATGATTAAACAAATGCTATTGTATTTTAATTTATGAGATTGGCGAGTTCAGGAAGATACAAATCTGGCCGAGTTTGGTTTTCAAGGAGAATGGATAAATGTAAAACAGCAGCATAAAATAAAGCAGATTTGATTTTTATAGTTCACTTTGAAGTCAGTGTGTTAGGATGAAGCCATGGACTTCATTAGTTGCAGTTGTCGGAAATTTTCTGGGCAAACGCAAAGTTGAAAACTATGTTGAACTGGTAAACGAGATGGTTAACAGTTTCAAATCCCTTGGGTGTAACATGAGTATTAAGGTGCACTATTTACAAAGCCACTTAGATTGTTTTTCTGAAAATTTAGGATACACCAGTGAAGAACAAAGTGAAAAACTTCACCAGGATATTAACTACAGAGGCCGGCTACCAAGGAAGATGGGATACGCACATGATCGCAGATTACCGCTGGAGTTTAAAAAGGTACCGTTCCAAAATGCATTCAACAATATGACGGAAAAAAAGCTTCCGAAGTGTTCAGCGACTTGTTGGTTTCATCGACGACTTTTTCCTCTATCTTTGTATAAAATAAACTTTGTATAATATAATAATAAAAATTTCTTGTTTAGTTTTTTGTTTGATCCATAGATTTAACTTAAAATAGTGTAACGCATATTTAATTAAACTGTTATATGTTAGAAATTTGATGTATTACACAAAAACTATACATATTTGAATTCTGAGCATCAACGTTCTAAATTCATAACCAAATTGATATGAAATGAGCTTCAAATACTCCGGCACCAAACCACATATTGGCCTGTGTAATTGACAGCGATGGGATATGTACCAAAACGAAATTTACGACTGCAGAAGGGCTTGTAGTTTTGAAAATTCAACGATACCCTAAAATAAAACCAGATCAAATGCTTTCGTCTTCAATTGCGTACCTCATTACGACAATCAATGTATTTTGGGGGAAAACCTCAGAATAATTCAACGAAACTATTTTATTGAAAGAAAAATTACAATTTGCCTTCCAGCATTAATAATTGTGCTGAGAGATCATTCATACCTTATATACAATTCCATTCATACCTATATACAGTCCATTCATACCTATATACATACAGATTCAGCCCAGGAGCCCCCCCGCCCCCGAAGCCAATCCCCCAGCAAGCTGGCGGAAAGGCCGGAAGCAGCGAAGCTCCCCCCGCCCCCTCTCCGGCAGTGGCGCCATCTGGCGTAGGCCACAGAAAGGGCAAGAGAGCCACACACGCTCAGGAGATGAGTGGGGATAATGGCCAGTGCCAGGACCCCATGACATAGATTATCTATTTATAATAGGTCGCGAGGCCACCGCCGTTTTAGGCGTCGAGGAGGATTGTAAGGATGAATGTTACTGGATAAGGAGTCGACCAAAGGATTCGGATGTGCGGAAAGGTTTTGGTGAAATTTGGAAAATCTTGAGGGTATAAGGTCGAGGACAGTTGGTACATGGAGATCTCTGTGAAGGGATGAGTTTTTAATATAAAAGGGTGCGTTGACTATGGTTCTGAGGACTTTGGATTGGAATGTTTGGGTACGTTTGATGTTCGATGGTTTGGCTGTCCCCCATAACTCTATTCCGTAAGTCCAAATTGGTTTTAATAACTGTTTGTATACGTGGAGTTTGTTTTCTAGTGTGAGGTTAGAGTTTCTGTTCAGTAGTCTGTATAACTGTCCAAACCGTCTGTTCGATTCTTGTCTTTTAAGTCTTGTGTGAGGGTTCCAAGTCAGTCTTTTGTCTAGATGAAAACCTAGATATCTAACTGTATTGGACATGGGAAGGATAAAAAAATTGTCTGTTATCACTTAAGAGATTCGTTGGGTTCGCATTGATTCTGGAAATGTTACGTAATTTCTCATATCTTTGAATTCAGCATATTATGACTGAACTGGTAACTCGAGGTCATAGAAAAACCTAAAAGTATATATAATAGTTGAACAGTTGAAGTCATTTTTATCAGGTTATTTAGATTTTTTTTAAATATATTTCACAGAGAACATATTGAGGACTTGAAAATGGGAGCTTGTGTTTGGGCAGACAAACGAGTATGATTGATTAGAACCCATAGTTAGCAGGAGGTCCCCCAGTGGGGGATTCACTATATCGTAACTCAAGTTAATTATGATATTAATAGAGGGGAAATCAAGCGCTCGCTATGACTCGTACCTCATTTTATTATTTATATAATGGGCCCTTGTGCACTTAAACTACGAAAATGGCCTCGGAGATTTAATTTATGGAGCTCATGGTGAAAATCCCTCCCGACTATTCGAACTGAAACTTCATAGCATGAAACTGTTACACTAGGGGCTACCACAACGGTATCTCATTGATGAAGGTTAATAGAAAAAGTTACTTCTTATTATTTATTTACAAAAATGTTTGAAGTATTATATTTTTAAAAATTAGTTTAAAATTTGTGTAGATAATTTATCTCCGAAGTTCAAGCAGCTATCCTATCTGAAGCCCATCCTTCATCGTTTTTCAGGTACATCATTCTGTCGGCTATTTTGGAACCATGAGTTTCGTAGAACTCCATCATGTTAGGGTACATTTTATACGCAACACTAAAAAAAAAAAAAGTTATAAAATTATTTGAAATTAAATATAAAACAAAAATAGTATCTTATAGCTAAAGAAAAGAACATACAATGTCAGACATATGTTACAACACGATCAAAACCTAGTTTGAAAACGGTTTGTGATTGTCAAAACAATCCGAGGATTGGGGTAAGGACTAAGAATCAGAGACATGCGCAGTCATTCTCCGCTCTATTACCGCTAGGCGTGAAAAGTAAGGTTATATATATATATAGTTAAAATTAATTTAAGTTATGTAACTCTTCAATTATAAATTATTAATCGTAAAACGAATAAACGTTAAATTTCATCTATTAATAATTGAGTATTCATTTTAAAATTATAATTTATAAATACATTTTTTCCGAGTCATAAAGATGTAAGTCGTTTTATAAAGTAACCTTCTGAAAGTGTCTACAGGTGGTGATTGGAAAAGCGTTCCTATATGTTCTAAATCCGTGACGAGGTTACGCTCACGCATGCTCAGTAAATAATCACAAACCAGTTTGAAACTAGTCTGTCATTTCTTGTTGGAACAGACCTAATAATATATATATATACATAATATTACGTTTTTTATATAAATTTATTTTTATCTTTGAATTTATTTTATCTTTTATTATCTTACGTTTAAGGTTCTTCTAATAAAAAATAATTCTGGCCAAAGGTGAATTTAATTACAAATAAAGAAAAACTTATTACTATTTATATAAATATACTTTCCGTTCCGTTCCGCTTCAAGTCCAACAACAAATAACTTAAAGAAATTTTTATTACATCACTTTACTAAGATACATGTATCACAGGCTGATCCCTAAACTAGAGAGTAACTGTGTTCTCATCATAACAACAACAACTAATAGCCATTTTGTTTTTTCATCCTCTCTCAATTGTTTTTATTTTCGCCTTCTTAATATATGATTTAAATAACGCCCTTTTTATTTAAAATTCTTGATATACAGAGGGGTCCAAGAAAATGTATCTACTGTTTAAAAGTCCATAACTTGCAAACTAATTGACGGAGTTGTCTCATTTTTGGCAGTGTAATAGTTTGTAGTTCCGGCAATCGCCATATAAGCGTTGTATTGCGTTGTTTAGTTTTGTCAGATGACAGTCGCCAGATAGTTGGTGTTTTATTGTTAGTTGTACCTTGTTACTCGAGTAAACATGGCAGGCGTAAGGCTTACATTTGATGAAAGGAAGTCTCTTTTAAAGTGGTATTTTAAGTACGAAAACATTAATGAGGTTCAACGGCAATAGCGAAATGTGCATCAAACAGAGCTACCGACACGCATAACGATTCGTATAAAGTTTATAATATCAAATATCACAACAATATATATATATATCTATATTGTTGTGAATTTGTGATGTTGCTTTTGATTTAAATTCAAAATTAGCGGGGATAAATCATGGCTATGAAGGGATGAACATTATTTGTTGCAGTTATATCTAATATTAATATTTATCATAAATAATATAAAGAATTAAATTTAAATATTTTAATATTGGGTTTGTTCACTTTAAAATAATAAACGTTAAAAATATCTGAGACAACAGGCATTGGAAGAAAAAAGATTGAAAAAACAAGAAGGCAAGAAAAAGATGAGTGCTAAAAGGACGCGGATACGTTCTTGTTCTTTTTGATCATCCCAGGAGACAAGCATATGGATGAACAGTAGATGGAAGAAGATTTTGTAAAGGAAGAAGGATTGAGATGATAGCAGTGGACGTTTACTGATATCGTGGCACAACAGGAACAAGGGAAGAATTCGCGGAATAACAAAGATGAGAAAAGGACATAACAATTAGTAAATGTTAAGGTAAAATAGAAAATTTGTTTTAACATTGTAATTTTGTCACAGACGTGCTTATGTATATAAAGTAATGAATCGTTTTGTAATTAAAAAATTTTCCTTTTGCCAGAATTCTTTTTATATTAACAGAACCTTTAAAACCTCAGATTAAATTAAAATAAACAATATAGATAAAAAACATAATATATATATATATCATTTTGTAACGACAACTGCAGGGTGATGTCTATAGTGAAATAAAAATGTTCTCTTTTCACTCGTCTCCATACAATTGGTAATGAATTTTAATACGCCAAGCGCTTTCTGCAATTCACAATTTAATATTCAGAGATTGAAAACCGTTAGGGTAACCCCGCTCTGCTAACTCATATTTTTCGTATGGCCTTGATAAATACAAATTGTAGGGAGACGAGTGAAAAGTATTTAAAAAAATATTTTTATTTCACTATACTCCATACATTTCCAATAAATTATATTTCTTGCATACATGACGTGTTAATTTGATACTTATAACATGAGAGTATATTTGCGAATCAATAATAAAAAGTGTTAGCGAAATAACTTATGTCGTAAAATTCCAAGTACTTCTGCGCTGATTATACGAACTTCTGACGCTTAGAGAATACGAGCGCCCAAAACGTAACTTACATTCTAGGCTTTTCTCGATTTTCTAAAAGCACATTAGAGCAGCATGTGTCTTTAAATTTATTCGAAGGCTCAACAAGCAAGTTTCAAGTGGGACGTACGAAAGATGGATTAACGCCAAAGGAAGCAAACCGGAAAATCTGTACACTTGAATAATTATTAACCAGACACCTATAAGTATGATAACTAGTTTTTAATGAACTTTAAAAAAAAAAAAAACACTTCTAGGGTATATTCATGTCAACAAGTTTCCTAATGTATTCATTTGTATTTCCTTGTAATGCGGGAAAAACCAAAAACTCTAAATCTAAAGACGACCATTCCTGATCTAAATCTAAGGAAAGTGGACTTACACGTGGCTGGGTTTCTCTAGAGTGAGTTCTCCTTCCTGCCATCTCTTGTGGGCGGTGTCGTGGTCGTCTTTGAGATCTTGCCATTCTATTTTCCGCCCCTGGTGGCAGACAAGGGCCCGGATCTTGCAGAAGATCGGCTCCCTCTCGAAGATGTCTATCCATTCCTCTTCTGCGAGCGGCTTCACGCTACCTTCTGCTCTCACCTGAAAGAATCGAATTACCCATTATCAATGTCTGCTGTAGTAATGTTAAATATTGTATTGAACAATAGTAAATGCCCCTTATTACGTCAGCAACAAAACCCTTCATAATGATCTGAATATACCCTATATTCTTGAACTCATCCCTTCCAAGTTCATAAAATTCCATAGTAACCTATCCAACCACCCTAATCCCCCAGCACAGTCATTGCACTACACCACTCATCCCTATAATCCTCCTCGGAGACTAAAACGGCAGTGGCCTCGTGACCTGCTATAAATAAGTGACAGTGGGAGTCCTGCCAATGGCCAGTTTCTCTAATCATGTCCTGAGCGCCTGTGGCTCTCGCGCTCTTGGTCAGCCTCCGCTGGCTCTTATCCAGTGACACGTCTGACGTAGGAGCGTGGAGGACTTCCCAAGACTCCGCTTCCTCCTTCGCACGCGAGGGAGGTGACAACCATGTGGACTTGGGGGGCCTCTGGGCTGTTTGTATATCTGTACCTTGGAGGGATACAACACGAGCTCCTTTGGATTCGTCCCACATAATACAATGGACTGACGAATCAGAAGAATCAAAAAGGGTGTAATTCAACGTCTAAAGTTTTCTCTTGTAAAAGCTTATGCAATTTGTTATAAGGGGTGACGGCAAACATTTTTGAAGATCACCCGTTAATACCTTAAGTGTTGTATCCCTCCGAGGTACAGATATATAGTATGAATGAGCGAGTGAATGAAAATTGTAAATTGGTATGAACGAGATCATATAGCACAATTACTTATAGCCCAATCAGGCAGATTGTAATTTTATCATAGTAAAGTTGTTAAAAAAATAAAAACTTGCATGAGTCATCACAACTACTGACCATGGATTTGCATTGCTAATTATAATAATTTTGACCTCTGCCACCTGAGGACGTCTGCAAAGATGGATAAAATGATACCAGCTCCTAGGCAACTAGGTCTTCTCATCCAATCCACATGGGGCTTGTGGAACACTTCCCTCTAACTGCCCTAACTTATTTTCTCGACAGGTCAGACCTTAAATTATACACATACTACCAACTATAGTTTAGACTTCATACATAAAAAATTAGAGGGTTGTTGGTAAATGTAAACTTAAAGTTTCAGAGCTTAAGCATTTGGTTTGCGACTATTATCGTATAACACATAATTACATAGATAGGCGAGACGCTCCTACACATTTGAATGTATAATAGGTCACTTAATTTGAAATATGACTTAAGATAGAAATTAATCATTGCATATATATTTATGTAAGACAATTATTGAAGGTGGGGTGAATAAACCTGAAATCAGTTTCTCTGTAAACAAAGTTAGCATTATTCACTATATATTATATTATAACAATTATTAATATTGATTTACACAATCTTACCTGTAAACAAAGAAACGACAATTACAGCTTATAACTATCACCTCTTTATTTACATTTCTGTTACCGAACATAACCTTCTCTATATGCTGGCTGTGTCATCTGGTGGCAGCCAGTGGAAGCAGCGCGGCAAATTCAAATTAAAGAGAGAATACTTTCATTACATATATATATTATTATTAGGTCTGTTCCAACAAGAAATGACTGACTAGTTTCAAACTGGTTTGTGATTATTTTGTGAGCAAGCGCGAGCGTAACCTCGTCACGGATTTAGAACATCTATATCCGTTATATATAACATCCGTTCCTATGAACGCTTTTCCAATCTCCCGTTTTAAGTCGATTTTAATTGAGTGCATATCTTAGGAAAAAATAAATAACGCCTATGCATGCAGTGTTGCCTTAATTTATTCCTGCAAGATAAATATCTTCGATGCAGTTTCGTTTATTTTTTTTTCATCCTGCTTTTTCTTATCTGTAATTACGATCATTTGCTGTCCAGGTAATTTGGAAAGGAGTGGTTCTGATCGAGTATGAGAAGCGTTCAGACTTCAAACTGTATCGAGCAATTTATACACTGAAAGAACAAAATGAATTTGAATGAAATGTAGTCGTTTTAAATATAGCCGGTTGAGCTTCCTGAACTATATGCATATGCCTACATATATATCTTTCTTTTACGTTGCATTTGCATTTTTTTTTTATCGTTCGGATTTAATTTATTTACGGAGAACCCGCCATTTATTACCTCTCTGGTCGTATTAACTTAACCGTCGGGCAGTATCACGTGATAAAAGTCTAGGTAATATCCTTATGTATGAAGCTCAACTAATAAACAACACACGAGAAAAACAACAACAACAACAACTTGCAAATCTGCTTCTTATAGAACCTAAAAGATAAGTGATTCTCACCAGGCATTGGCCATTTACCCAAGGCATTGGCTAACTTCAACACAAATGATGTTTTGTACATGTCGAAAAAAAAACTGTGGGTGGCTTACCTCAAAACCGGGATTCCAAAGAAAGATCCCAACTCTTCAAGCGACGTAATTTTATCGTGAGAAAATATTTATAATTTTTTGTAAAAATTAATTTATTAAAATAAATAAACTTTATTTTTTTTGGTTCGTAGATAATGTGCCACTCGCAACATACTTAGGTGATAAGCTGCGAAATCAGATCGTGGTGAAATATAGATTCTTTCCATATTCTACGTTCAGGAAAAATGGAGGGAAAAGACTGAAGTGACTTTTTGCAAAATTTTAGATTCAGCTGATTGAAACTCAAATTTTTTATTTGACAAACGTGACATCTCATGTTCGTCTTGTATAGTAGTCTACAGTTATCAATTGCTAATTGTGACTTGTTTTTTAACTGACAGGATAATAATTTGTCTTCCAAACAGCTTCGTAGAACTTTGTGATTAAAATAGTAAAATGGCTAATATGTAATGAATTACTCTTAGGCCATTACTACATACTAGGTTTGAAATACAAAATCCTATACAGATCTGTTTTTGCAATTTCGTACTACAATTTAAAAAATAATTTTTTTTAAAATTGTTAAATTATTATTCATACTTCTACAATATAATAAAAGAAGATGAATAGGGGGGGGGAGACTGTTTTAAGACGCATCGACGTTGTAGGAGACCTACATGCGAAGATGCTTTTATCCACCATGCCTGTTATGTACACTTCTTCTTGGTTCATGGACCCCCTAGCAAAGAGTTCCAAGAGGTCGCCCTCCAAGATGGAAAAATTAAATCTAAAACGGAGGAGATTTATAAATATTTGGAGGAACGCGGTGACTCATTAGCGATTCTATGGATGAACTGATGGGGAAATTTCATCAGACGAAAAGCCAACGGTGGCTACAATTAGGGCTGACCCACAAACATGGCGAGTATGTAATATTCAGCCGAACGAAAACGTACTGCTGCCTGCTTTCGTGATTGTCGGGCTCAGATAACTAAGTATCCTCGAAGTGGCGAGGAGACGCTCGCCGCGGGCTAGGGTCACTACTATCTCTTAGCCGCCGTCCGGCGAGCGCCAAGAAAGATATAAGGCGGGCGGACCTGTGGTCTTTCACCCTGGCTGCCGGCCTAGTCGGCGGGCAGCTTTAATTCGATTCGATCTGACTCCATAAGATCTTTAGAAGGTGTGTGCCCCGACAAAGCACTATGTTCAGGAGAAGAGGTATAGGGTAGGTAGTGTAGGTAGTTTATGTGGTCTTGGAATGACCACGAATTCACACTCGGTGTCTAAGGGTAGAAAACCGTCCGGATCCCAAAGGGGAGTATGAACCGGAGAGAAGCAGACTGGATTGCCGTGGGAGACGGTACTGGTAAGTTTGTAGGGCTACGACAACCGTCGTCCGCGAGGGAGAGGTCTCTCCCAAAGAGGTGCTAGTTTTAGCGGGACGAAGGCAGAGATTCCCACTAGGAGGGCGAGGGGTCTGACAACACTGGACTAAAACATAGGGAGGTTAGGAGAGAGAGATGCAGAGGTAGTTGAATGAGAAGACCATGGTTTTGAGTAGTGCAGTAAGCGAGAGAGAGAGAGAGAGAGAGAGAGAGAGAGAGAGAGAGAGAGAGAGAGAGAGAGAGAGAGAGAGAGAGAGAGAGAGAGAGAGAGAGAGGACAGAGAGAGAGGACAGAGAGAGAGAGAGAGAGAGAGAGAGAGACAGAGAGAGAGAGAGAGAAAAGTGTTCAAGGTGCCGGTTTGTTTCTTTCTGATTTTCACCCTATGGGGCGTTTCTTATATAGGTGGCTAGTCGTGGTGGGGAGTCATCCCCACCAGCGGCAGCTCTCCCCACCATCTTCTCCTCCCACTCCGACTGACGCCATAAGCTTTAATAAACATATGGAAACAGTGATAGATATGATCTGATCGAGAAGAGAGTGACTTATAATTATTTGTAATTAAGAGGTAGTCACAACAGTGATGCTGGCAACAAAATTTCGAAGCCAATGAGTACCACATCAAGACGTCAGAGTAAAAAAGAAGAGCCCATGAGAATTATAAACACTCTTACTGCCATTACAGAAGACGATGTCCGTTCCATGTGAAACAGATATGTACCCACCAACTGACCATTTTCTAGACCAAGTCGAGGATATGGTTCCAGGAATCCTCACGGTGTTCTTGGATTCGTTGGTATCTGCACAAAGAAGGGAAGTGAAAATAAACCTAGTGTTTATTGCCCATGCTATAATTACTGCGATTTCGACAATGACATGATCAGCAGTTTGCACCAAGTGCCCGCGCAAACGGCCCACTGATTGAAGAAGACTCCGACGAAGAAGAGGAGGAAGAGGCTGAAGAATTAGACTTCTAGCAGCCCATCACTTTATCGACCCACTTATCTGGTCCTCATGCAGAACCCATATTAGTTTTATATTACTTTTTTAATTTAAATTTTACTATTGTAATAAACTACCTTTTTTTACTATTCTTGTTTAATGAAGATTTTCTAAGAAAATTGTAATATTAATTGTTCTCTTCCCTGGTTGTCTCCTAAAGTATTGAATTTAAAAAAAAAATGAAATAGTTCATTTTCATAGTAACATTTATGCATCTCAATTTTAAAACCTCTAAAACGTGTTTAGGCAAGTTTTGTCTAACTTTTTGTTCGACTGAAACCACATTCAGATATTTATCCTTCATCCACACAAATCATTTTCTAATGAAATATCCTAATATTTACAAATAATATTTTACCCTCGTTTCATTTCTATAACTTGAATAGTGGCTCAAATTTGATGTGATGCACCTGGTCTATTGATCCACAGGTAAGAAATACTATTACGTCGCTCCATATGCTAAGTGGAGATAACAGTTGGACGAAGCATAGCAAAGCTAGCATAACACTTGCCACTCAACACGCTCACCTTGGCAAATTCAACTTGCAACCCCCCCTCTATCTCTCAAAGTTCTGACTCTATGGAAAAAATTAATAGAACTTTTCTTATAGGAAATTTTGTGTACTTTAATTTTGCATAAAAATTACTTCTTGCTAAAGTTGATATTTCCCGAGATATTTGAGAAAACCCGAAAAAAGGGAATTGCAAACTTCTCCCCCTCTCAGTATCTCAAAGACCTAATCCAATCCAAACGCCACTCGATAACAGTGCGGCAAAGATCCCGACATCCTGCTGATCGCCGCTCGTACAATCATTACTGCAGATTGGTAAAGCGGCGATTGGCATCCTCCCGATCCAATCCTTTTAATTCCCAACTCTCCTCTCTGACTACTTGGGATAACTCCTTGTGGAATCTAACTAAAAAGATCCTAAGTTATCATCCTGTTTCACATCCACTCCGTCGTGATGATGAGTCCTGGGCGGCTTCGGATAAGGATAGGTCGAGGACTTCGCTCTGCATCTTTCCCGTACTTTCACTCCTCACCGTACTCTTCAAAACAATACTCATCGCATAACTGTAGAAGATTTTCTCACTTATACCTTCTTACTTATACCTCTCTCACTTCCACCAAAAGCCGTTAACACCTCTGAGATCAAATACCTTCTGAAAAAATTACCTTACCGAAAATCTCCGGGATATGATCGCATTACTCCTCAAATTCTCAACAAATTCCTCCTAAAGCCATAATCTTCCTAACCTAAATATATAATTGCATTTTCCGAACGACGCACTTTCCTCTCCTCTGGAAACATTCCATTATTGTCCTATTCGCCAAACCCGGTAAACCACCCAATGACGCCTCATCTTACCGTCCAATTAGCCTACTCCCTATCCTCTCAAATATATTTGAAAAACCCCTATTAAAACGTCTACTTCCAAATGTTGAATTCAAAAACCTTTTTCCTATACACCAGTTTGGTTTCCGTCAACGACATTCCGCTGCTCAAGAAGGCCTTCGCGTTGTTGATCACATATAATCAGCCTTTGAAACCAAACAACACTGCACTGCAGCTTTTCTGGACATAGCTCAAGCTTTTAACAGGGTTCGCACGCAGGTTGGTTTTACAACCACAAAAGATATTTAGAACAGATCTTTAACACACAGATACGTATGCTAATCTGGAAATACGGAATAGAGCTATGGGGGACAGCAAACAATTCGAACATCAAGCGTATCCAATCCTTTCAATCAAAAGTCCTGAGAACAATTGTAAATGGCCCTTATTACGTCAGCAACAAAACCCTCCATAATGATCGTAAGATACCCTACATTCTTGAACTCATCCTTTTCAGGTTCATAAAATTCCATAGTAACCTATCCAAACCACCCTAATCCCCTAGCGGAGTCATTACACTCCGCCACTCATTCCTTCAATCCTCCTCGGAGACTAAAATGGCAGTGGCCTCGTGACCTTCTAGTGACCTACCTTTCATATTATATCAATAAATCTTCGGCGTCCGAATAGAAGGAGGGGACTAGTTCACGATCCCGACTAGGCCGAAAATCACCAGTGGTGTGGGCCTTGCCCGACCTCTGACATGCCCATATAAGCGAGAAATGGTTTAGTAGCGTCTCCCCCAACGGTACACCCTCTTTCACTCTCGGCACACTTGTCTTTGAGATCGGGACGTTTTTCGCCTAGCCTCAGATACATAGTGTGAATTCGTGGTCATTCCAAAACCACATAAACTACCTATAAAACCTAGCCTGTACCTCTTCTCCTGAACACAGTGCCCTTTCGGGGCACACCTTTAAGATCTTATGGCGTAAGATCAATAAGCAAATAGGAATTAAGCTGCCCCCCGACTAGGCCACCAGCAAAGGTCACATGCTTATTCATTTATCTCTTTCTGACGTCCACCGGGTAGCGGCCGGGTCGACGAGACCCCCCGGTGAGCGCCCCCGACAACATACTTTGATTTTTAATAAAATTATTAAAATGTTAAGTTGTAATGTAACGAAAAAAACAAAACAAAAAAAAAAACGATTTTTCTTGTTGGTAAGTTTACATTTGTTTTGAGGATATTTTCCCAACTAGGACTTTGACTAGCTTCTAACTCAGGTGTCATCTATCACCTATTCCAATAAATTTTATGAAATTTTACAAGATCTTTCTTGTCTCGACTAATTTTCTAAATACAGTTATTATTATTTTTTATTTATTTCCTCGTTTCAACATCTTTTTCAACAGTCACGTACTTTTTTTTTGTTTTAATGAAAAATATAAACCGATCTAACTAGCAGTTTTATTGAATCAACATACTTAAACCAAACTAATCACGATGTTTAAATAATTTTAAATGCTCAAAACATTAGTACCTGTCTGGATAGAAGGACGCCACGATCATCCTCGTTTATCCACAGGAAAGTCATAGCTGCGTTGGGATTCTCTTTCTGAAAAATTATAAAATAATAAAATCAAATAAACAATTGTATTTATAAAAACAACGAAAAGTAAACATGTAACATGTGCATACTAGCTGTTTTGACTTCTTGCTTCTGTTGTCGGTCATGATGACAAAACCGTCGTCGTCTAGCCTACGAAGGATCAATGTTCTGCTACTGACGTCTCCATTCCTATAAGTGTCATAAAAAAAAAAAAACTATATTAATAATATATAAAATTAATCTGTAATAATATTATCTGCCTTCGATATAAAATTAACTCTGTACAACTAAACTATGAGTTGTAAAAATTGAAAACCTACTTGCTTGCGGTCGATAAACACAGGGCATTCGCAGAAAGGTTGTTCCGGGTCTGTTGTCCGTGCCAGTTTTTGAAAAGATCGAATGGGTTTTTCGGCGTGGCTCCCATATAGTGAAGTCCTGTATCCTCCACAACCACCTTCAACTGAAAGAAAAAGTGAGTACGTCTGACGTGAAGTAAATGATGGAATAAATCAGCTATTCTGAATCTACCTTAGTATTAAACACAAGTACTGTACTTAGAAAGCATTGGGAATTAAAATATAATAGTTATATATGTGTGACTCGCCCCATAATGTAAATATAGTGTCCCAGAATTAACGCCAGATTTGAATTAGCCGCCATTTGTACAGTACAGTGCTGGCAACCCTAAAAAAACAAAACAATTTGACAGCTGACAGTTTAGGGTTAGTAAAAATGGAGCGTCACACGATAGAACAACGTGTCTTTATTGTTGAACATTATCTCAAAAATAATGAAATTCTGGCGGCCTCAGTACGAAAATTTCATACAAAATATGGTCGGAATAGTGTTTTGACTTCATCAACTGTGAAGAGACTAATTGAAAAAATTTGGGAGACTGGAGACACTGAACACCCTGGTCGTCCCAAAACAACCCGTTAAAATGTCAATATCGAAGCAGTGCGTGAGAGTGTTGTTGAAAATCAAACATCAATTTGGCGTCGTAGACAAGAATTGCAAATTTCAAGAAGCTCTCTACAGCGTATACTCACTAAAGATCTGGGTCTCCATGCAGGTTGCAGCACCTGACAAACCCAGTGTTTAACACTATGACCCCACCACCCCTCCCGCATCGATGGCAACAGACTGTCGGGGAAAAATTAGGATAAGAATTAGTATGTAAGTTAGTTTTATTATTATTATTATTATTTTGTTCCGGCATTTGTGCACCGCGGCCTCAGTGAGACCTATTGTGCGCCGTCCATGTCCCTGTCCTATATATGTGACAGGCCCACGGCCTTTGCAAATCTGAGGATACCGAATGGATCGATCAGTTCACATAGTTTGGGGTCTACAATGCGATCACTACCAAAGTGAAGGTATCGCCTTCTAGCTAGGTTATCACAGTCACATATTATATGACGTGCCGTTTCTCCCTCTTTCTTGCAGAATCTGCAGATTGGTGATCCAACTATCCCCAAATTAAAGAGGTGTTTATTTAACCGACAGTGACCTGTATAGAGTCCTGTCACACTTTTGAGTGTCCACCTGTCCATTGATAGAAGTGCTGAGCTTCTTCTCTTACAGGGTCCATCAAGAAACAGTTTCGAGTGTTCCTGTTTCTTAGTTTCTCTCCAAGAGAGTCTTGCCCTGTCCTCTAAAGTTAGTTTTAAGTTTGATCAAAAAGGTGCGCCCATCACCTTTATTAGTCAGTTTAGTCCAGTCACGTATAATGTATATCATTATACTTGTTTATTCATTATATAATTTCTATAAAATAACAAAACCTGTGTATAATGTAGTGATGCTACAGGAAGTACAAAATAATTCGTAAATAGATTCACCTGAGGATCTATAATTATCTGTAAATTTTAAGGGGCTATGAAAAAAACAAAATGTGTTTGTATTTATTATTATTATTATTATTATTATTATTATTACCAATAAAAACAGGGCAAACGAACAGGGTCCTCTTGTATTGACTCTCCTAGAAAAAAATCAAGAAACTGTAAACATGCGATCCGACCACAAGGTTACCCACTTCAAGCTTCCGTTTTTAAGGATTGATGACAAAGTATAGATTCGCAAACAGCAACGCTACTGTAGCCTTGGTAATGCTGAAGGTCTTTTTTGCTCATTTTTGCAAAATATTTGAAGTCATTCTTAATCCTCTTCAGTCGTATTAGTCCGGCTTCTTTGTTTACATTATTATGACATATTATTCACCTGTATTTAATTTTAAAAAAAATTGATACTTACAATTTCTGCAGAGGTGATGCCTCTAATATGGCGAAGAGATGTTAACGCCTTTCCCAAGAATTTAACTCCGAATTCCATCTGAAATAGCAAGCGTCAAAGTTATTTAAAAAAAAAAAAATTCTTTGTTTGTATGGACATACAATATGAATAGAACAGATCAGTATGTAAAGAATTTCAGTCGAAAAAAAAA
Organism: Acanthosoma haemorrhoidale; assembly: GCA_930367205.1. NCBI lineage: Eukaryota > Metazoa > Arthropoda > Insecta > Hemiptera > Acanthosomatidae > Acanthosoma > Acanthosoma haemorrhoidale. Next base: position 13,073,307 of record OV884011.1, on the reverse strand, counting down.
AAGAAGCTTTATCTTTGTTTTATGGCGGTGCTAAACTTCCCAGACGACACCAATTACAAGGGAATTTTATTAACTTTCGCTGTAAGAGGCGAATTATAAATGACACAAAATGTGTCTTTGTATAATTTTAATTATAATTAAAAAAAAAATGGGGACAGCAAAAAAGTCGAACATCAAGCGCATCCAATCCTTTCAATCAAAAGTCCTAAGAACAATAGTAAATGCCCCTTATTACGTCTGCAACAAAACCCTTCACAATGATCTGAATATATCCTATATTCTTGAACTCATCCCTTCAAAGCTCATAAAATTCCATAGTAACCTATCCAACCACCCTAATTCACACACAGTCATTGCACTGCACCACTCACCCCTATAATCCTCCTCGGAGATTAAAACGGCAGTGGCCTCGTGACCTGCTATAACTAAGTGATAGTGGGAGTCATGGCAATGGCCAGTTTCTCTAATCATGTCCTGAGCGTCTGTGGCTCTCGCGCTCTTGGTATGCCTCCGCTGGCTCTCATCCAGTGACGCGGCTTACGTAGGAGCGTGGGGGACTCCCTAAGACTCCGCTTCCTCCTTCGCATGCGAGGGAGGTGACAACCTTGTGGACTTGGGGGGCCTCTGGGCTGTTTGTAAATATTGTATGAATGATGAATAGTAAATATGGTATGAATGATAACATTTATCTCAATTACTTATTGCCTAATAAAGGCAGATTGTAATTTTATCTTAATAAAAATTGTTTTAATTATAATAATAATTATAATTATTTCTTTAAAACCGCTCCTCTTTCAGCTGTACTGTTTGCGGCCAGTTCTGGAATACCCCACATGAGACATGAGCTGTTAACTCGACCTTTAAGAGTTGTAATTTAAGGGTTTATAGCCACCAAAAGATCTTTAAAACTATCAATAGTATCTTAGTGTTAGTAACTTTTTCTCAGAAATCACTGTTGGTAGCAGTGCGAGTAATTTTTATGGGTACATTGCTACAATCTGGACTGGTCGAGTAATGTAGGTTAGAAAAAATAGTGTTTTAGTGGATTCTAAAGCTGCTCTCCTTGGAATAATAAGAAATTATAACGCTGACTAATTTTGCCAGGGGACACTCCCGGGCCTCTGCGAGGTAAACAAGACAGCTGACACCCATCGACGCCACGACCTCACTTACCGGTTATTTATGCTGTGAGTGAGGTGGCAATACAAGCCGAAGACAAAATTCGGAAAGTATCCCAGCTCATACCATAAGGCATTATTCACGTCAACAGCACTCTGTGTCCCTTGTGTCATGAGGGGGAGCATATGGCCTCAAACGTCTTCACTATCACGTTATCTTCGCCTCAATATAATCTACTTTACCAAGCAAGAGTGAATGGGCTCTCAAAAGCAAAAAAAATTGGCATAGAAGCTAAATCAGGCGTAGTACCTGTAATATGTATATTCTTATATATTACATTTTGTACTACAGTATTTGTATTACAGTTTTCCGCACAGACGTCATGTTCCTCTTGACGTCCCAATAGCTCTAAACATAGTAATCAGATAATTGAAATTCTTACTATAAACCAATTATTTAGAAACAGAACTCGACCTTGCCAAACAAACCCTCAATTATGAATCTTCTACAACCCAGAGCTATAAGCCAAAATAGGCATACTTTTCCCGAGAGGTGTGGCACCAAGATTGGCACCTGCGAAAGGGGGAAAAAACCTTGACAAAATCCTATACTGTAGGAGGGCGAGAGAACTCGCCAGCTTTCTCAATGCACTATCTGGGCATAAAAATGTATAGACATCTTCATTTCTCTACTCATTTTAGTAATAAAATTAAAAAAGTACGACAAAGGTCTTACCGGCTATCGCACTTGCTAACCTCACCAAACTTGTCGCTTCGTCTCAAATTGATGATATATAAATGTGTCCTCCGGCCAGCTCTACGGTGCCCCACTATTTACCCACTTGACTGAAAATACTTCTAAAAGTCTCCAACAATTACAGAATGGGATCATGCGAAAAGTGGTCCGACATACCTCTTTCGAGAGGTTAAAGAACACTGCACCCGATGCTTGGTGTGCCATCGGTGGGCGAGTTCATCCGCCGGAGACACAGTTTTTTTGACTCGTTGCACCACCTAACCAGCCCAGTGTTTAACACTATGACCCCACCACCCCTCCCGCATCGATGGCAACAGACTGTCGGGGAAAATTAGGTTAAGATTTAGTTTAAGTTTTTATTGTTAGATTTAAGTTAGTTTTAAGTTTATGATAGATAAAGTGAGCCCCATCACTTTTAATAAATTCAGTCAATTATGTATAATGTACATTATTATACTTTTGTACAATGGAGATCGCCATTTTGTAAACTAGAATTTGTATAAAATGTAGCCAAGCCACAGGAAATACAATGAAGCAATTGTAAGTAGATTCGTTTGTAGAATCTATATTTTGTACATATATAAATTTGTAACAAGGGGATATGGAACAAAAAAAATATGTTGATGATAAAAATATCATATATAACCTTCAGTGGACTGTCACCATTGTACATAGACATCTATACCTCAGCCGAGGTCTGCTACATTCCTCGATTCCTTAACCCAACCAGATTCCCTTTCACTCCTATAATTTCAATTTTATTTTATTTTCAAATTTGAGAGCTTTGAAAAAAAAAAATTGTTGATGATAGATGAAGAATGAAAAACAGAAACATACGAACCTAAAGTGGTAACGATAGAGAATATTGCATGTAATAAAGAAACTGACTGTCGGAGACAAATACTTTCCAATGCCACAACGTCACTTGCAAAAGAAAAACACATAATGCCAAGAGCTGTATAGTCGGCTGCAAAATTGTTGCGTAAAGGATATTTATTGGAATATTTAACAGATTACGCAATAGGTTTTATATGACCCCCACATCTTTCCTCGTAAAACCACTTTTTATTTATTTTTCCATAATCAATAAGTTTCAGCGAATATATTTCGATCTAAAATACTTAGTTGTTTTGTTTTTTTTCACAAGAGAAACTAACGACATTATCCCTTCACATTTCACGACATTGTATATTATTACACAAATAAGATAAAAAAAGTAAATAACATGAATGCATAAGATTTGATAAGGAGTATTGTGGTAGGTCTGAACAATTGCAAGACTGTGGCACTGCTCTAAAACAGGGATAGTATTTTAACTGTTTGTCAGTGTACACGTTACACAGAACTATGAGAAGAAAAACAAAACGTATCGGTTCAATTTCTCAAAAGATTCAAAGCTATTCCAAAAAAAAATAAAAGTTTCCAAACATTTTTGGAAAGTGAACATTATAAATCGCTCCATTCCTCTTTTTATTTCGCTTTATAAATAGTCAATAGTTTAGCCAGTTTCTGTTTAAAAGCTATTTTCAGCGATCAAATATATTTTCGTTAAAATAAATTTTGGTCTAAAATACTTTTTTTTTTTCGCAGAAGACACTAACGCAGAACCTACCAAACATCTCTTGGCACCGTTCCTTTATTCATACATTGTTGAGCTCATGGGTAGCCTTGAATGTACGAGGGTGGTCTGAAAAGTATCCGACCTAACAAAGATACAAGACGTTTTTTCAGAAATTTTTTTTTATTTAGTCTCCTTGTAACTCTAGACACTTCTCCCAGCGATGCTCCCATACTCGGCGTTTTTCTCTGCAAAATAATCGTTCACGAAGGTAGATTGCCTCTTCATTTGACGAAAATCTCTGTCCTCCGAGCGCAATTTTTAGATGAGGGAACAAAATGAAGTCGCTTGGGACTAGATCTGGTTAGATTTTTCTACAAATGTGGCCGTTTTTCCGCAAGTTCTGCCTTCAGCTTGTCAAGTAATGATGCGTAGTATGCTCCTGTAATGGTTTTTCCTTTTTGAAGATAATCGATTAAAACAACTCCATGACTATCCCAAAAAACAGACGCCATCACTTTCCCAGCCGAAAAAACAGTTTTTGCTTTTTTTGGAGCCGGTTCCTCCTTTGCAGTCCACTGTTTGGACTGTATTTTTGTTTCGGGAGTATAATGGTGTATCCAAGTTTCATCCACAGTAATTAATCGGCGCCAAAACTCGGATTTATTGCGCCTAAACTGCGCCAACAGAGCGTTGGAAATGTTCATTCGAACACGTTTTTGGTCTAACGTGAGCAAACGCGGCACCCAACGCGCAGACAGCTTTCTCATCTCTAAAAGTTGATTTAATATGTGACAAACACGTTCTTTTGACATGTTCATACCTCTGCTATCTCTCTCACTTTAATCCGGCGGTCGTCTAGCACCATTTGGTGAACTTTGGCGATGTTTTCGTCGGTAGTTGCAGTTTTTGGACGTCCCGAACGTTCATCGTCTCCCAAGCTCTTACGACCACGTTCAAATTCAGCTGCCCAAAATTTCACTGTGGTAAATGATGGTGCAGAGTCCCCATACACAGAATCCAACTCATCTTTGATTTGCGTAGGCCTATTGCTTTTCAAAAAAATATTTAATGACAGCTCGATACTCGATTTTGTCCATTTTCATAAAAACGCTCACATCGACTCACTCAAACGACTGTTACACAACAACCGCGCGTCCAAAATGTCTGAAACTTTGGTGAGTAGCTGTCAACAGATGAACAACGAAATTCACTAGCTTTTATTTACGACTGCTGCTATCTTCATGTTGAGGTCGGCCACCCTTCGTATTTATAACAGAGAGGTTTTTTCCAGTTGTTCTCTCTAACATCTCTAACATCGATCTAAGCTGACGGTATCCCAACAGATTCATCCACTCGGGCAGTCACCTGGGGACGACCTTTCGACTGCCGGCATGACAACGACACCTGTTGTTATAACAATCTATCTGATATTTTAAAAGTATATTAAACAAATATATATTAAAATGTATTCGGTTAGTAGTCGATAGGAGGAAAAATGACTGAGACTTATGTTTAAGTTTTCCCATGGCTGAGGACATATTAAAGACAGTATTTAACCGTAACATTTTCCATTTAATACGTTATAAATCCATTTTAATTTGTTGAAAAAGTAAATTTTTAGTTACCGAGATGTTTAAAAAAAATAAAGTGAATTTTTTTTTTTTACAACTATTAGTTTCAAAGAAACTCACAGAGAATCCTTTGATCAGGGGCCGGCATATGGAGGAAAGATAAACCAGAATCTGGGATTTCTATTCCTTTAGGTAGACACACCTCGGTCTTTCAGGCCGAAGTGATGGCGATCAATGTCTGTACCCAAACCTTAATTGGGGAGGGAGTAAGAAACAGACTGATCACAATTTTCACGGATAGCCAGGCAGCCATTGGCGCCCTGAGAAGCTATACGACCAGATCTTATTTGGTTGAGGAGTGTAAAAACAACCTAAACACACTCTCGCTAGCCAATAAGGTTAGAATCGACTGGGTGCCAGGACACACAGGCATCACAGGCAATGAGAAGGCAGATGGCCTTGCAAGGGTGGGCTCAGAACAGACACCTCTTGCACCTGAACCCATATGTGGTATCAGCCTCAGCTACGCTAAAAGGCGTATAAAATTAGCTTTAGAGGACAGGGCAAGACTCTCTTGGAGAGAAACTAAGAAACAGGAACACTCGAAACTGTTTCTTGATGGACCCTGTAAGAGAAGAAGCTCAGCACTTCTATCAATGGACAGGTGGACACTCAAAAGTGTGACAGGACTCTATACAGGTCACTGTCGGTTAAATAAACACCTCTTTAATTTGGGGATAGTTGGATCACCAATCTGCAGATTCTGCAAGAAAGAGGGAGAAACGGCACGTCATATAATATGTGACTGTGATAACCTAGCTAGAAGGCGATACCTTCACTTTGGTAGTGATCGCATTGTAGACCCCAAACTATTTGAACTGATCGATCCATTCGGTATCCTCAGATTTGCAAGGGCCGTGGGCCTGTCACATATATAGGACAGGGACATGGACGGCGCACAATAGGTCTCACTGAGGCCGCGGTGCACAAATGCCGGAACAAAATAATAATAATAATAATAATCCTTTGATAAAATAAAATTTTGTTAATAATCCTTTAAAAAGGCCGAGCAAACACACTACTTGTAAGCGATATACCTCATAGTATGGAGCGTAACCTTGGCGTAACCTAATGGTTTTTACCGCCTTTTCTAAGTCAAATCAAGAGTGTTTTTTTTCAATAGTTGAACATAAACATAAATATATTTATTATTATCATTGATTATGTTCATCACAACAATATTATATCATTATTTTGTATATAATTTTAGAAAAAAACACAAAATAAAACAACGATACCCCCTTAGGTACGCTATTGCTCTAAGATGTTATAGAGGAGCTAATTCATATTTGAGAACATACCTTATCTTAAGTAAACGTTTATTCTAACACTTTCTTTCCTCCACAATCTAACTTTTTCCAAGTTGCAAAAAATACTATAACGTGCAAAAAATAATATAGCTGCCGAGCCTATCAGGAACTATATATGGATTGAAAAACAAACAAACATATTATATTATGGACAGGCACCTCCATTAAAGTAACCATTTTGCGAAGAAGTTGAAGCAAACTCGCACGAAGTCTTACCGGCTCACGCATTTATTGACTTCCCCCAATCTATCACTGCGTCTCAAGCTACTGATTTACAAGAGTACACTCAGACCTACTCTACTGTATGGTGCACCGCTCTTTCGTCATATGACGTATACGACAGCTCGGCGACTCCAACAATTCCAAAACGGTACACTGATGAAAGTGGTCAGAGGTACTTCATTCGAGCTGCGGAGCAACAGTGAGCTTCACGATATATTTGAGCTGCCTACGGTGGATGAATTCATCCAACGTAGACATATCAAATTTTTGGACTCCCTACAGCACTTGACAAACCCGGTGTTTAACCACCGCTCCGTTCCCCCATCGATGGCAGGACGCTGTCGCGGCTGGCGGATGGCAGGTTTTAGTTTGTAAGTTTTTCTCCCACATTTTCAAACTGAAGGTGAGCCCCATCACCTAGCATTATATTCATTGCATTGCAATTTTAACGACAGCCTGTATTGTTACGTAACCAAACCTCTTTCGAATACATCAGCGTATAGCAGAAAGAGGAGAATTGTTAATTTGAAAATTTGTAATTTGCAAATTGTAAATTGTTACAAATGTTTAATTAAAGGGGTTTAGAAAAAACAAACATATTATTCCCAATGGCTTATTGAAGAGACATGAAATATTGTAATGCAAAAACGAATTCAAAGATATTTGAGAATAACGTTTTGGGATTTATTATGAAATCGTTCGAGATGACTTTAATAAGTCATGAAACCTAGTAAAGTCAAGGAGCTAAAACTGTGCAAATCTCACGCTAATACAAATACTGTTAAAAATTATGTAGTTACTAACAAGAGATGACATAATAATTTTTGGAAGTATAATACATTTTGCTTCATCGGCCGATTAATGAGAGTCAAATTATCACCTGCAAAATTTGTACTTTATGATAACACAGTTTTAGATACTCTGCAACCATAAATATTTAGTCCGTCATCTCTCGTGTTGCCCACCTCTCATTTACACATAATTCAAAGAATATCATTTGTTTTATAATGTATGATTCAGAGAGGAAACTGGATATCAGATCAACTAGTATACAAATACTCCGAATACTAGATAATGAACGAATTTAAAACAAAAATATCATTAATATTTAAGCATTAAAACTATAAATAAAATTACATTATAAGATAGACCTGTAAATCACAAAATGGATGTAGCCCTAAAAGCTTCGAACTGTACTGAAGATATGATGATGATCTACGCTATCTTACTCGTGCAGTCAATGATTCATGACGTTCATTTTATCGTGTTCAATTAGAGATATTGATTTTTTGTTATAACGTTTGATAGAGAAGCGGCACGCTATTGCCAGCATTATGTAAAAATACAAAAAAAAAACAAAAAAAAAAAAAACCTAAAAGCGTGGACGAGAAGTGATAGCATTTTGCGATTTCCTTCCACGTGTATAAAAAAAGTACTTCTTTGGAATTGGGCACAATCGATTTTTTGTGGCATTTCGATTAATTTTGCCTTGGGGGGGGGGGGGTTCATTATATGAAATATGGATGACTGATCTATCTTTTTTTGGGACATATCCCCCTTAATAAAAAAAAAATCAACAATATAAATTGTCTAGCCAACAATCATTTTATTACGTTCATAATCATAACGCACGTTTTAATGAAGGTTACTTTAGATAAATAGTATTCACTAACTTGCAATACTGAAGGGAAAAGTAAATAATGTATAAGTATGAACATGTCTTGTATGAACAAACCGGATTTTGATAAAAATGATAATTGTCTCTATTTAAAAGGATTTTTTAATTAGTATATTCTTCAATCAACAAGGAGCTATCTTTATGGTATGCACATAATAAATAATTTAACATTTTAAGTTGTAACTTAAAAACAAACAAAATATAAATTATTAGTGTAACAATTACTAGGCCGTGTTAGGAAAAGTGTAAATGATTGATTTCAGCACTGAATAATGTTTAAAACTATGGTGTGTAATATTGTCCAACCTTCCTTAAAGTTTTCCTAAAAGAATTTTTCGCTAAACTTGTGCGACACAAAACAATTGCGAATAAAATTGTATTTTTTGAAAGTATCCAATCCTTTCAATCAAAAGTCCTGAGAACAATAGTAAATGCCCCTTATTATGTCAGCAACAAAACCCTTCATAACGACCTTAATATACCCTACATTCTAGAACTCATCCCTTCCAAGTTTATGAAATTCCACAGTAGCCTTTCCAACCACCCTAATCCTGTAGCACGGTCATTGCACTGCGCCACTCATCCTTATAATCCTCCTCGGAGACTGAAACCGCAGTGGCCTCGTGACCTGTTATAAACGCGTGACAGTGGGGGTCCTGGCAATGGCCAGTTACTCCAATCATGTCCTGAGCGTCTGTGGCTCTCGCGCTCTTGGTCAGCCTCCACTGGCTATTATCCGGTGACGTGGCTGACGGAGGAGCGTGGGGGACTCTGGGCTGTCTGTAAATATTGTATGAATGAGCGAGTGAATGATGAATTGTAAATATGGTATGAATGAGAGCGTTTATCTTAATTATTTATTGCCTTATGCAAAGGCAGATTGATATTATAGCCCAATAAAGAGTATATGAACTATTTTTTGAAAATTATATAAAGAAAACAAAAGTTAAATAAAGAAAGTTTAGTTGAAGTAACGAGAGATAGCCTGGCCTGTTGACGTAACTACTTGGTATTTACGTCAAAAAGTAACTAGATTGTAAATTGCTCAAATATTGAATAGAAGCTGGGCCGACCTTAATAATTTATAGAAAAGGCCTTGTCCCTCGACTCTTATACCCTGTATCCGTGTTGTTTAACTCCTTTGCAAACCACGCCAACAACAAAGCTGCTATTGCAGGAAATGGCATCTTAAGCATTATAAAAATGAGATTATACATTGGGTACTAGTGTCAGGTTACCCGCGAGGCAATGTTGTCAAAGCCAATTAGAGTGAAATTCATAAAGTGTCGTATCCCCCCCCCACAAGTAATATTTCAGTTCTGAGGGGCCTAGGAGTCATGGTAAGATTTTGGAAGTCCACAGATTCAAAGAAAAACAAAAGACTGTAGGCAGATAAAAAGTAGTGATAAGAATTATCGTTTAGACCAACGCACGGGATCTCAAAATTAATGACGATTTTATAGATTACGCTCCTTCCAGTAAATAGGAACTATTGTCGGTGAAAAAGGAATGTTAGACGGAAACATCAGAACTCGTCCGCAAAAAAAACTATGATGATTGATCTAATGTAATAACTGTTATTTTATTAATATCATCATGTAGTCATCACACCATTTGACATAGATTTTTTTTTTTTTAATTTACTTTATATAAGATGATCACATCAGTGTAATGGTATTTTTTTATTCATTTTATCAAAATTAACAATATTAAAGTTTTTTTGTTTTTTCATTCATTCATTTTGTTTATTAGCATCCCCCTGGCCATTCTAATATGCATCGCACCCCCGACAACCCAGAGTGACGCCTAAGGTGGAAGTGGTCTCTACCAACTAACGTTTTTGTTATAAGCGAAATTACTAGAAGAAGTAACAAGACCGTATAAACCAAAAAGCAAAGTTCTAAACACTGCTTAAAATACTACTGTATTTATTTAATGTAATCATTTCAATAAATAAATAGATATATAAATTGGAAAAAACAATAAATAATGGCTGAATGTCCAACGAAGAGCACTGACAAAGTACTTCCGGAGTCTTCAGGGTAATCTTGACCCAGGGACGGATTCACGCGAAAAATACGCTGTGAACCAAAAATTCTAAACGTTTCGTAATTCAGGAACAAAAAAACACGTTCATTACAATATAAAATAACCTCAATAGATATACGGTCATTTGTAAGCCAAAGCCTGGGCTCAATCGATAGTCACTCAAATCGAGGTTTACCTGAAATAATTTCGTTCTAGGAACAAGTTTCGAATATTTAAAAGATCTTCATCAGCTGCTTGTGTGTGTGTGTTTAAGGATACAAATTAATAAAGAGTATAAATTTATTTATTCTACTAGAAATACTAGTAAATACATTTTTAATGTAGAGGCTGTACTTTCAAATGTTTAGTCTGTTCTACGATAGGTCTGGGGTCCCAACCTGACCTTGCTTTAACACCCATGTGATCAAGGTTTGCAACTGTTAACAGTTAAAGAACAAGCAATACGGCCTACTTTATTTTAGTAGCTTTAATTTTTTAAAAGGCGATTTCCAGGGACGACTGCAATACTTTCTCTCCATATCAATATATCCTTGGCTCTGAAGAGGAAATGTTACGATAAAATCCGAATTCTCCTTCACCCTTCCGGAAAGTAGGCCTCGAGAACCACCTCAGCCTAAATTTTGCGATGAGCACTTAATTATGATCTGACATTTAAAGATCTGAATTTACCCTTGAAATTTTAATAATTCGTTTTTTTTTCTCTGTATTATGTCAATATTTCAGCGGTCGTTTTTATCTGTTGAAAGGAGGATTTTTTTCAGCTACCAGAATGGTTTAAAAATGAAGTATTTCGGTCAACTTATAAGACACTGGCTCGGAGTTATATTTTCACTTGCTTTATTTGGTTTATCTGTATTTAGAAATTAAGTTAAGAATTAGTATGTAAGTTAGTTTTAAGGCTGATCAAGAAGGTGAGCCCCATCACCTTTATTAGTCAGTTTAGTTCAGTCACGTATAATGTATATCATTATACTTGTTTATTCATTATATAATTTTTATAAAATAACAAAACCAGTATATAATGTAGCGATGCTACAGGAAATACAAAAATAATTTGTTAATAGATTCACCTGAGGATCTATAATTATATATAATTATCTGTAAATTTAAAGGGGCTATGGAAATAAAAAAAAAATGAATGTTTTTTTTCCACTATTAGTTTCAAAGAAACTCAAAGAGCATCATTTGATAAAATAAAATTTTATTAATAATCCTTTAAAAAGGTGGAGTAAACACACTACTTGTAAGCGATATTACTCATGATATGGAGCGTAACCTAATGGTTTTTACCGTCTTTTCTAAGTCAAATAAAGGGTGTTTATTTTCAATAGTTGAATATAAACATAAATATATTTATTATTATCATTGATTATGTTCATTACAACAATATTATATCATTATTTTGTATATAATTTTAGAAAAAAAACACAAAAAAAACATCAATACCCCCTTACTTACGCTATTGCTCTAAGATGTTATAGGTGAGCTAATTCATATTTGAGAACATACCTTATCTTACTACAATTTAGTCGGATGGAAAATAATAAAATTAAATACTTCACGTTAAAGTTGGCTTCATAACATCTCACAATAACAAAATATTCAATAAATTATATGCTCCTAACGTTTCTATCTATGTTCAAACTTGATTAACATTCATTACAATATATAATAACCTCGATAGGTAGACTGCCATTTGTTAGCCAAAGACTGGCTACATTACCAGGCAAATAATCAGGCACCATCATTCTTAGTAAATTAAAAATTGTAAAAAAAAGAACATTAAATTTTAAAAGTAAAAATGAAAACGTCAACTATTTAAAATTGATGGAATTATATGTATGCGAATACATATACACGTATACTAACCAGGTATGTACAAAAAATAAATAAAAAATGTCCTTATAAATTGTAAAAAGAAAAAAAAGAACATTAAATTTTAAAAGTAAAAATGAAAACGTCAACTATTTAAAATTGATGGGATTATATGTATGCGAATACATATACACGTATACTAACCAGGTGTGTAAAATATCCTTACAAATTGTAAAAATAAAATAAACTAAACACTTTGGGAACACTGCGTTTAAATGACTACCACACTTACCATGTTACTGCGCCGGCTGCGGGATGCTTAATGCCGGTAGGTGCGCAAACGCCTTATTTAACATTCCTTGTTACATAATAGGGGTAGCCAACCCCTCTCATACCACCTATGTCTTGGATTTGGAAGGGGGACTTTTCGACCATATCTCTTGAAGATACCTCCTTGTCGACATAGTTTAACAGTCACACTTATATATTATAGTCGTTATATGAACGGCGACAAAGAGGTATAATTAAACAAGTATGTATATGGTACAATATAGAGTTCGTTTCAATCGGATAAGTTTTGGCTTCTATGTTACTATTGTACTGAAAAGCTGGGACTAGACAAGTCTGGTTGTCGTTAATAAAACGTTAAAAATATAATGACATGGAACTCAGGAGGCTATATAAAGGGGTGCTGGGTTCAAATCCCAAGTATGAATTTCACAACTACAAAGCCCTACTTACCATACACTACACTAATAAGACCCTAATACTCCCATTACAAGATCCGCCACGTTTCTTATCCGTGTCACAAACCTCTGTAATTTTATTCCCATAAATGTTTGTCATTCATCACCTCTCGTAATCTCTAAATCTAGATTTTACCAGTTCCTCACCTCCTTCCAATCTAACAATTATAATTAATCTAACCAATTAAAACAATTCAAAATTCACTATTATAATTTTTTTTTTATTAATTGTATTCATTTTTTTTATTTTATCAGCAACTTTTTATGATGCTATTATCCTTTTTGTAACATTTTTTTCTAATGATTTCTTTATGTTCTCAGTTTCAATTGTCTTGTATTATTGTTCCAATCTTATGTGTTGTTGGTTCATTGTAGTCATCGCAAATGTACATGGGCCCTTTATTATTTATAATGTAATTACATAATTGTAATACATATTTTTCCTTTTTTTTTTGTCAGCTATACATACTTTTTTTTGTTCCTATTGGCTATTCTTAGGGTACAAAGCCCCAGAATTTTGGCAACATTTTAGTATTTTTTTAAAAATTTCATTTCATCCCCCCCTTCCCATCGAGTAATTCTCCCTTTATAACCCTGGAATACTGGACAATTTCCACTCAGTTTTAAACTGCTCCGTGTTATCCACCTCCACCTATGGACTCCCGATCTCTTCCCTCGTTTTGATTACGGTTCTGTTGGGTGTGGTGAGTAGGGCTGATCCGACGCCACAAGGTATAATAGACACTTTTACTTGATTGTGGTATTGTTAAAAAATATTGATAGCATTATAAAAATCATGTGAAATATTCGATACCTAATTGTATCGACTACATTTCTCTACTCATTTTAGTAATAAAATAGAAAAAATACGACACAGGTCTTACCGCCTATCGCACTTGCTAGCTTCACCCAACCTGTCGCTTTGTCTCAAATTGATGATATATAAATGTGTCTTCCGGCTAGCTCTGCTGTACAGTGTCCCGCTATTTACCCACTTGACCGACAATATAGACAAATGTCTTCAACATTTCCAGAATGAGATCATGCGAAAAGTGGTCCGACATTCTCTCGAGAGGTTGAAGAACTCCTACCTGCACCCGTTGCTTGATGTGCGGTTGGTGGATGAGTTCATCCGCCGGAGACATATCAAGTATTTTGACTCGTTGCAGCACCTGACAAACCCAGTGTTTAACACTACGACCCCACCCCCTCCCGCATCGATGTCGGGGAAAAATTAGGTTAATAATTAGTATGTAAGTTAGTTTTAATGTTGATAAAAAAGGTGAGCTCCATCACCTATATTAGTCAGTTAAGTCCAATCACGCATAATGTTTGTTCATTATATAATTTTTATAAAATAACAAAACCTGTATATAATGTAGCGATGCTACAGGAAATACAAAAATAATTTGTAAATAGATTCGCCTGAGGATCTATAATTAGCTGTATATTTAAAAGGGCTATGGGGAAAAAAAACAAAAACAACCCCTTACATAATCTCATTAACTTAAAATCTTCCGTCAAAGCTATCAACAGGAGAGGGATCTATCCTCGTATCTCATTTCCTAAGGCACTTCTTTAAACCGCTCATTTGTAGTTTATGGCCAAAATCTTTGGAAAATTATCTCCATTGACATTCCATTTCGTCATTCCATTTTATCCCATTTCGACATCCCATCGCCATTTCAAACGATGAAAATACGAAGTAGCTGTAGCTTTCTCTTGCTATTCAATTACTATTTTTGTTATTTCCTCTCATCAAACTGACAGGTAACAAATATTATTTCGAATCTGGTACTCATTTATTCAAGTAGATAACCGTCCCCCCCAGGAGGTTAAGCAAACTCTGATCAGAACTACACATCTCAGGATAAATTCTGAAAGGAAGGATTCCTAGTATTGAAGCTAGGTGTCTGTGACTTAAGGAAGCTTAAATGCTAGACCGACTTTCTTCACGTTAAATCTTATATTTCAAATCACTATGTCAATAGAATTACTTCGTGCAGACAGAACCCTCCTTTTATATTTGAAAGTCAATCACATTTGTGGTAAGGAAATACTAAACCAGCCTGAACATTCAAATTAGTGACCTCCGCGAAAATATAGCGTTTCTTGAAAAGATATTTTTGTTTATTATACGAGGTTATCAGATAGTAAATACATTAGTATCTAACGCATATTTACGTAAATTTGTTTTGGCCTATGTCATCTATGTCACCTCCGATGTCACCTCTACGTTATGGCAAGGCCATCCTTTCTCCTGATGGCAAGAAGATAATATGATGATAACAAGTACTCTTGTACCAAAAGTGGTGGTGTAACAATAATCCTCAAATACTATTAACATGATCTAATTTGGTGTAACTCTGCTCAGTATATATACATAGATATATAAGCTTTATAATTTATTTATATTTGAACAGAATCAAAATGATGTTTTGATCTCTGTAAGTATGGGTTCGAGACTTTAGCATTGTCAAGAAGCCCGGACAACGCCAGGAAACCAGAGCTAGGGGCTTATGTAACCAGTTTATTTTCAACTGCTAGAATGTTGCAAAATCTAAAGAGAGTAGATTTTATTTTGAGCTATGTATTTCGTCATTGTTAAATACATAGCTGTTGAGTGAAATCTCTGACATATATTTATGCTGATATAAATGTCTTAAGTAGGCACGTATCCTCTTCATGTTTTATAAATCCAGTCAGACCTCACTAATCAATTAGACCTGACAATTTTTAAAACAATGCAAATGTTTGTTATAACGAGGGTATTAACATATAGACCACATTCCAGGATAAAATAGAATAAATGTAATCAAGTGTAGAAGAGGTTATGGAAATGCTATTCTCTCATGGCCGCACGGTTGTAAATTTCTCAGTGTTATGCAAGTCTTCAAATGCCCCCCCCCTTAATTGTTTTTATATTTAAAATATCTTCGATTGCGATTTGAAATATATATGTGTAAAGAAAGTATACTCTCTTTAATTTGAATATTTGAATTTGCCGCGCTGCTTCTACTGGCCTCCACTGGCTGGAGCCATCAGCAATATTCTAAAAAGTGATATGATACAGAACGGTTATATTAAGTGACTAAAGTTGTAAATAGAGAAGTGATAGTTATAAACTGTAATTGTCGTTTCTTTGTTTATATGTAAGATTGTGTAAATCAATATTAATAATTGTTATAATATAATATATAGTGAATAAAATATTGCTTACTTTGTTTACAGAGAAACTGATTTCAGTTTATTCACACCACCTTCAATAATTGTCTTACATATATAAAAGTTAAAGTCAGAGGCAGCTCTGTATTGAAAACTAATGCGATCATGGAACGTAAACATCCCATGATCCTATATATGTCGGATTACGGATAGAAAAAAAGGCAGCCTATTTCCAGAACTAGAGTTAGTCTTTTGTTCCCGTTTTCCTTCTTTTTTCTTTATCACATATTACCCGGTGGTGAATAACTGGTGCCGAAACCCGAGAAATCGTACGGCGCTGCGGAAAGCTATCGTTTTTTCTCTCTTTCATTTCGTCTCTCGGTTTTTTCTCTCCTGTTTTTTCTCTACTATTACGGGAATGCCGGAGTGATTGCTAAGACCAGGGGTGCTCAACGCAACGGCGGATATACCACAGCTGCCCCAGACAGCTATGGCAGCCGCTCATGCTAATACCTGGATGAAAATTCAGGCAATTACGGCTCAAAATGTGATAAAATCGATTTTCGATCTGTAGAGATTTGCAGGAGAAACTGAACCACTTCCTGAAGGGAGGTGACAGGCTGATGACATGAATAGAAGGAAAACGAGTGGAAGACCTTATCACCGAAGGAGACGCTGAAGCGAAACATCCTGAATATGATTCAGGCCGATGAAGAGACCCGGTGGAGTACCGTAAAAGAACGGTTAAAGAAAGCGTTCTGAGGGGGAAGATGGACACCCGAAGAGGATATTTTCAAGATGTTCCGGGAGATAAAGAAGCCCCACCAGACGAAAGGCCACGATGGGGGAACACTCTTAGCGAGATACAATAGTATCACCGAGAAGATGAGGAAGCCCGTGAGCGCGGCTGAGGTAGAAGCAAGGATGGCATTCCTGTCAACGATTTTAAAAGCGCAGTTGGCAAAGGAAACAGGTAGAAAAGAGGGAGGAGCTTCCTAGGGAGCGCACGTTCCTAGAATTTGCCCAGGAGATGGTGGAGACTAGCGCCAGAGGAGAGGAGGTTTCAGGCTATGGAGAAGAGGTAGGCTGAAAGAGGGTATCGTACAGAAGGCCCAAAACCACACTGGTCCCCTGGAGGAGAAAGGAGAAAGGGTACGGCGGAAGAGAGGCAACAGCGGTGGGAGACAGGAACGGAGCAAATTCTGGCCGTCCCAGGAGACGCGAGGACAGAAAATGATACGAGTGCGGGAAAACAGGAAACTTGGCAGCACAGTGCCCACGCACCAGGTGCTTCGAGTGTGTCACGGAGGGGCACGTAGCCAAGCAGTCCCCATACATGAGCCGTCGAAGAAACGGAAATCGACTAGAGCCAATGGAGGTGAATGCTCAGATAGTGTGGAGGAGGGATAGGCCACAGTCGGAGGCAGTAGAAACCTCTGAAATATCCGATACCGACAATGAGAGGAGAAACCAGGAAGCGTAGCGGGCTCGGGGAGCAGCAGTGCCCGAAGAGGCGGTCGACAACAGGCGGCTGAAGAGCGGAATGAATGTGAAATCTGAGAAGTGGGGCAGAGGCAAGGCGACCGGGTACTAATAAGTAATAGCGTGAGCGGTACATACAGAGGTCTGCCAATTATTTGAGTAGCGTGCGGAGTGCAGTGCCTGGTGGATACTGGGAGTATCAACACGATAATGTGTCGGGAGACCCTGGAGAGGATGTGTGTGGGAGTGAGGGAGGATACTTCAAATACAGGTATGATGTTCTTGTAGCTTGGTTACCTTGGGGGGGGGCTGTCAAGTAGAAGGGGAAGCCGTGATAGGTCTAGAAAGATGGGGTCGAGGCGGGGAGGAACTTAGAGTTCATATAATGGGGGAAATGCCCAAGGAATACGAGGGGATCATCGGCGGATGTGACCTGCTAGCAAAGGTGGAGCAAGGGTGAGGAACGAAAAGGGAAGATGGGACAAAAAGGGAAGACAGAAGGGAAGAGATATAGGTGCTCGAAACGAGGGAGTGACGTCGGGAAAGACGTCGGAGCGCGGATAGGAGCAATTAGGCGAGTGCAGGACTGGAGAGATGAGCTCCGAAGGGTATATGCAGATATATTCTTTACAGAAGGTGAGAGATTAAGCGTCACAGGTAGAACAGTGCATGAAATCGGGAGGTAGTAAGTTACGTGAAGGAGCGCCGATACTCGCAAGCTATAAGACACCATATCAAAGTAGAGCTGGACGACATGAAAAGGCAGGGGATCATTGAGGACAGCACGTCACCGTACAATAGCCCTTTGTGGTCAGTCAAGAAGAAGAGTGCGGAAGATGGGTGACCCGAAAAATATAGAGTTGTCGTAGACTATAGGTGACTCAACGACAACACAGTGGACGAGAAATACCCGATCCCAAGATTCGATGACATCTTAGACCGGCTGAGCGGGGCGCGGATCTTTAACACGTTAGACCTCAAAGCGGGGTACCATCAAATACAGATTGATCCGAAGGATCTCTACAAAACAGACTTCACCTTCGAGCGAGGGCATTATGAATTCACACGGATGCCATTCGGTCTCAAAAGCGCATCTATCACGTTCCAGTGACTTATGGACGAGTTACTCAGGGGTATCGATGAGTCTATGTGCCAAATTTATATGGACGACCTCCTAGTATTTAGCGCGGATAAGGCCTAACACAATGAGCACCTGAAAACTGTGTTCACCCGAGTTAGGATATTCGGATTAAAATTGTCGGAGGAAAAGTCCCGGCTAGGCCGGAAGTTATTACCTTTTTGGTACATAAAATCTCTAAGGGAGTGCGACCAGATGCTGGGAAGATAGCAGCCATCCAAAAGATGGTGGTCCCGTCCGATGTCAAAGGAATCCGACGCCTTCTAGGAACGGTAAATTTCTATGGAAGACTTGTCTCGGAAATGGCGGCGTAATAAGTACCTCTCAATGACCTCTTGAAAAAGGGACGGAAGGTGATCATCACTCCCGCTATAGAGGTTGCTAATAAGTTGCTGGATGTCAGATGGCATGTCAACATCTCGGGACACCCAAAGAGTAGGGACGGAATTGAGCGTCTCCACGGTACCCTAGGGGATCATATCCGCGTTTATCATGCCGGTAAGGGGATGGAGCCGGTTGAGGCTATGCCACTAGCGGTGATAGCTTATAATCACTCCGTACACACGGCTACGGGGTTCTCACCCTTCGAGATTCTTTTTGGCCAGCGGGGACGTCGCCGAGACACCAGAAGAACGGGGGAGGTATACGAGACGGCCACACTGTTCGTCAACAACCGCGCGGAGTTGGGGAAACTCTGGGGGAAGGCCTACGCGAGGATTACGGCCGAAAAACGTAGGAGAGTGGCGAGGGAGAACGTGGGCGTCAGCAGTCCCTAGTCGGCAGGGTAGCCTAATTCGCTTTGATCTGACTCCATAAGATCTTTAGAAGGTGTGTGTGCCCCGACAAAGCACTGTGTTCAGGAGAAGAGGTACAGGGTATAGGTAGTTTATGTGGTCTTGGCATGACCACGAATCCACACTCGGTATCTAAGGGTAGGCGAAAACCGTCCGGATCCCAAAGGCAAGTGTGAACCGGAGAGAGGCAGACTGGATTGCCATGGGAGACACTGCATTTGCAGGGCCACGGCAGCCGTCGTCCGCGAGGGAGAGGTCTCTCCCAAGGAGGTGCTAGGTTTAGCGACACGAAGGCAGAGATTCCCACTAGGAAGGTGTGGGGTCTGACAACGCCGGACTAAAACATAGCGTGGTTGGGGGAGAGAGATGCAGAGGCAGTTGAATGAGTAAGGGCAGCGTCCTGGGTCCCATCCTCTATAATCTATACACCGCTGATGTCCACTCTACCCCCACTACCTTACCACTAGCTCTTTTTTATTCCATTCCTTTTCCTGTATCTGAGACAGTACGGTACTTACGCTTCCATCTCGACAAACGGCTAACCTGGAACCCACATACGAGGCTAAAAAGACAAGAACTAAACTAATACTTTGGACAACTGTACAGACTACTCCAAAGGACATCCCATCTCTTAACAGAAAACAAATTACTAATCTACAAAGTTATACTTAAGCCAATCTGGACATACGGAATAGAGCTATGGGGCAAATCACTCAACGCTTTGAGAGACTTAATAGCATTCTGATGATTAATAACGAAGCCTTGGATGAGTCAGAGAGGACACTTAAAAAGTCGAATATATAATTAAGAAACGTCAGCTAATGGAATGCAGCAAAGGAATCCAATTTGGACGTCAAGACTGACATAAAAAAAAAAGCGGAATAATTAGGAGTGTGGTTTTCTTATCACCCAAAGGAAGTTGCCAATATACAACTGTTTATTGTGATATTTTGCAACTCCTCAACACATTACTGGGCCGCGGCCAATTCGCTCTGTCACGGTTTGGATGCGGACAAGAACTTTGTTTACCTCGGAGAAAAGGTTTACCCTTTACTCGGTTGCTTCGGTGAACAATTGTTTTCTTTTGTATTTAGCCAGACTCATAAAGGCTGCCTTAAAGGAAAAGGCCACATGATTTATTAGACGGGACTAAATGAAAAGAAGATTTACAAGAAAATCCACTCTTTGTAATAAAAAAAAACTGCGATGAATTCGAAAAAGACGATGACAAATTCACCAGAGGATCACAGGAAAATGTAATGAACAGAAGATGAAATTTGAATATGGAAGACAATTTAAAACTTTTGAAAACAGATAACTAAAATTTCAAAGAGACAAAAAGGAGCAAAACAAATCTCGATTTCGTGTTAATCATTGTATAATGTTACATATGAGAAAAATATTGGCATGTGTACAAATCGTAAATTGTATATAACAAGATGGACAGAAAAGTTTCTCTCATTTTTGATACTGAAAAGGAAGTAAATCGGGGAAAATGTTGAGAAAGGAAACATGGAATACGGCAACACCAACAGATTCTACGGTCCCAATATCCAGTGAAGTAGGAAAATTCCGATAAAATCCCAAACGAAAAAGTGGAACGTGATTTCGCGATGATTTAAAATGAAAACTACGTTCGTGAAAATCGAATAAAATTCTTTAACAGAAGATGGAAATGGACGAATAATATCGTTTGACTGTTGTCCAGAGAGAAGATATCACAACGTCGGGCCATAGGATAATGAGAAAAGCAAGAAACGGAGTAAGTCGCCAACATTGCAGAGAGGTTAGAGACGAAAGCGGACCAGACTTGAACGCAATGCAAGGGAACGACGGCGGTGTACATATCATTAGCAACGTTTGACATGTTGCTTGTGTTGTCAACTGAGCAAACTACAATGTGCAAAGAAATGGAATATTTGTTTGGATATTGTATATTACAAAATGTGGTGACAACACTGTCGTTACCTTTTTGCATGGTTATAGATTATTGTCATGGAACCTGTGTTTAGAGTCGTAGTTGCCATGAGCTGCTGTGATGTAATAATGATTAATAAATGTGAATACAAATGTAACAGTTTTGTTTATTCAATAATAGCCACACAAAACATGGCGCAGTCTATAAAGTGAAGTTATTTGGAGTGTTGAACGGTTCGATCGGGAATTAAAGTATAACAATTATCCGTGTGCGATGGAGTTAAATAAACCGTGTACTTTAAAACTTTCAACAGGAAATGTGGCAAATAATTTTCGGCTTTTCAAGGAGGATATCTAGATTTATTTGTTGGCAACGGAGACTGTAACTTCAAGTGCCCTTATCAGTAGTAGACTAAAGTACTTAGTTTAACAGTAGTTAAAGTAGACTTAAGTACTTAGTTTAACAGTAGTTAAAGTAGACTTAAGTACTTAGTTTAACAGTAGTTAAAGTAGACTTAAGTACTTAGTTTAACAGTAGATAAAGTAGATTTAAGTACTCGTACTTAGTTTAACAGTAATTAAAGTAGACTTAAGTACTTACTTTAACAGTAGTTAAAGTAGACTTAAGTACTTAGTTTAACAGTAGTTAAAGTAGACTTAAGTACTTAGTTTAACAGTAGTTAAAGTAGACTTAAGTACTTAGTTTAACAGTAGATAAAGTAGATTTAAGTACTCGTACTTAGTTTAACAGTAATTAAAGTAGACTTAAGTACTTAGTTTAACAGTAGATAAAGTAGACTTAAAAACTCGTACTTAGTTTAACGTTAGTTAAAGTAGGCTTAATTACTTAGTTTAACAGTAGTTAAAGTAGACTTAAGTAGTGATTCGTTGAATAAGTCTGGAAATAGGAGTAAATTTCTTGATTGTACACATTGTGGGCAGAAACACTCAAAGAATCGTTGCCCTGCGTTTGGGCAAAAGTGTTACAAATGCAATAAAATAGGGCATTGGGCTACAATGTGTGGTAGAGGTGTGAAAAAAGTTGAAAATGTGGATGTTTCTGATCACAATGAGGCATTTGATGATTTTGGCATTGGTTCCATTAAAGTAAATCAAATAAATAAAAACAAAAATTGTGAATGGTTGGAAGATATAGAATGTTTTCCACATTCTATTCTACAAAAAAAATTTTGTTCAAATTAGATACTGGCGCCGAAACCAATGTTATCTAATTGCATTTGCTAAAAAATTAGTTAGGAATGAGCGACTCTGATGTTTCCAATAATTGTACTGTGTTGGAGGCATTTGGGGGCTCAAAATAAAACCTATTGGTGCAATTAAGTTGAAAATTAGTAATCAAAATAAATGTTGTACAACAGAATTATTAGTTCTTGAGAAGAATGTAGGTTTTCCAATTCTGGGACTCAGAACATGTTTGGATTTAAATTTAATTAAAAAAGTAGAAGATATCAAAACTACAAATTTCCCAAAATTTCTGCAGCAAAATAATGATGTTTTTAAAGGTTGCTTTCCAGACTTGTGTTCATTAAAATTGAAAGAGGGTGCTATTCCAAAATCAAGCCCTGCTCGCAGAGTTAAAATTAAAGATAGATTAAGAGAGACCCTGATAAACTTAGAAAAAAATAAGGTTATTGCAAAGGTTGAGAGCCCAGGAGAATGGGTCAATAATATTGTTATAGTGGAAAAGCAAGACTCATCATTGCGAATTTGTATAGACCCTCAACAATTAAATAAATATCTCATTAGAGATTACTATGAAATCCCAACAATCGAGGATATATCTGTCAAGCTAGCCAATAAATCATTTTTCTGTCTCTTTGATTTGGAACAGGGTTTTCATCAATTGGTTTTGGATGAGGCTTCTAGTGATTTGTTGACCTTTTGGACTTTATAAATATCTCAGTGTTACCTGAATGCTTTCAAAAATTGACCCAAAAGTATTGTGGCCATTTGCAAGGTGTCACAGTTTAGTTTGACGATATTCTGTGTTCTGCAGAATAGGAGGAGGGATTGCAGGGAATCGTGAGTGATGTTGTGGGTGTGGCTCGGAAAAATAATATTAGATTCAACCCAAAAGTTCAATATTTCGTTAAAGGGGTTAAGTTCCTAGGGTTCTTGTTTAGTGAACATGGGCATAAGCCGGATCCAGACCGAATTCGTTTCATTAACGAGCTAAAAGCACCACGTAACGTTAAGGAACTACAGAAAATGTTAGGAATGATGGATTTTCTACGCAGCCACTTACCGAACTTGTCTCAGGTTTTGTCTCCCTTTCGGCTGTTGCTAAAAAAGGTGTCAGAATGGTTATGGACCTCGCTTCACGATAAGACGTTTCTTTAATTGAAGGAGCTTTTTGGCATTTCAACATTATTGAGTTCTTTTGAACCTACTAAAAAAGTAGAAATCCAAGCATATGCTAGTAAGGATGCCCTGGGTTGTGCACGTTTTCAAGAAGGTAGACCTATCCTCTTTGCCAGTAGGTCATCGTGAGTGCAATTATGCTCAGATTGAAAAAGAATTGCTTGCTGTTGTTTTCGCGTTTACCAAGTTCCACAAATATGTATATCGACATTCCAGTGTTACGTTTTTTTCTGATCATTCGCCACTGACGTCTATTTTTACAAAGGATATAAGTAAGATAGTTAACAATTGAATAAAACGAATGAGATTGACATAGTTGCCTTATCAGTTTGAATTAAAGTATCTGCCCGAAAAATTCATGTAAATCGCAGATTTTTTATCTCGTAATTTTGTCAAATCTGACCGATCTATGCTGGAGAGAGTGCATTGTTTGGGAGCCACAATCAATTTTACGGATGAAAAATACTCTAAGTTTGTAGCTGAAACCCAGCAGGATCCACCTCTTTCACAAACAACTAAATTCTATCGTAATGGTTGGCCGTCAAAATTAGAATCCACTGTAGCTCCCAAAGTGGTTCATTTTTATAAATTTCGCAATGATATACGTAAAGAAAATGGTTTATTATATTTATATAATAGATTGATTGTTCCGTTTGCATTGAGGCGGTTTATCCTGAATCTTTTGCATGAGATCTGAGAAAACAGTTAAGAGTTTTTTTTATTGGCCAGGGATGTCTGATATCGTAGACTTAGTGTGTCAAACATTTCAAAGGAGTAAGATAAAAGAAGAGCTGCTCCCTCATGATATTCCGAATATCCCTTTTTATAAGGTCGGGCCTGACATAGCTGAATTCGATAGAAAGAATTTTTTATTCCTTGTTGATTACTACTCCAGATGGGTGGAAGTAATTCCTATAAAAGATAAATCCAGTTCAACCATCATAATGTCAATTAAGCCAATTTTTGCAGTAAAGGGTGAGCCTCTTATCCGAGGTAAACAAAATTCTTGTCCACATCCAAACCGTGACAGAGCGAATTGGCCGCGGCCCAGGAATGTGTTGAGGAGTTGCAAAATATCACAGTTCAAATCGAGGCAACGAATAAGTTAATTATCAAACTCAATAAACAGTTGTATATCGGCAACTTCCTTTGGGTGATAAGGGAACTTCAATTCTAATAATTCCGCATTCTTTTTTATGTCAGACTTGACGTCGTATAAAACAGTTGTATATTGGCAACTTCCTTTGGGTGATAAGGGAACCTCAATTCTAATTATTCCGCATTCTTTTTTATGTCAGACTTGACGTCGTATAAAACAGTTGTATATTGGCAACTTCCTTTGGGTGATAAGGGAACTTCAATTCTAATTATTCCGCATTTGTTTTTATGTCAGACTTGACGTCGTATAAAACAGTTGTATATTGGTAACTTCCTTTGGGTGATAAGGGAACTTCAATTCTAATTATTCCGCATTCTTTTTTATGTCAGACTTGACGTCGTATAAAACAGTTGTATATTGGTAACTTCCTTTGGGTGATAAGGAAACTTCAATTCTAATTATTACGCATTTGTTTTTATGTCAGACTTGACGTCGTATAAAACAGTTGTATATTGGTAACTTCCTTTTGGTGATAAGGGAACTTCAATTCTAATAATTCCGCATTTGTTTTTATGTTAGACTTGACGTCGTATAAAACAGTTGTATATTGGTAACTTCCTTTGGGTGATAGGGGAACTTCAATTCCAATTATTCCGCATTTGTTTTTATGTCAGACTTGACGTCTTATAAAACAGTTGTATATTGGTAACTTCCTTTTGGTGATAAGGGAACTTCAATTCTAATAATTCCGCATTTGTTTTTATGTTAGACTTGACGTCGTATAAAACAGTTGTATATTGGTAACTTCCTTTGGGTGATAAGGGAACTTCAATTCTAATAATTCCGCATTCGTTTTTATGTCAGACTTGACGTCGTATAAAACAGTTGTATATTGGTAACTTCCTTTTGGTGATAAGGGAACTTCAATTCTAATAATTCCGCATTTGTTTTTATGTTAGACTTGACGTCGTATAAAACAGTTGTATATTGGTAACTTCCTTTTGGTGATAAGGGAACTTCAATTCTAATAATTCCGCATTTGTTTTTATGTTAGACTTGACGTCGTATAAAACAGTTGTATATTGGTAACTTCCTTTGGGTGATAGGGGAACTTCAATTCCAATTATTCCGCATTTGTTTTTATGTCAGACTTGACGTCGTATAAAACAGTTGTATATTGGCAACTTCCTTTGGGTGATAAGGGAACTTCAATTCTAATTATTCCGCATTTGTTTTTATGTCAGACTTGACGTCGTATAAAACAGTTGTATATTGGTAACTTCCTTTGGGTGATAAGGGAACTTCAATTCTAATTATTCCGCATTCTTTTTTATGTCAGACTTGACGTCGTATAAAACAGTTGTATATTGGTAACTTCCTTTGGGTGATAAGGAAACTTCAATTCTAATTATTACGCATTTGTTTTTATGTCAGACTTGACGTCGTATAAAACAGTTGTATATTGGTAACTTCCTTTTGGTGATAAGGGAACTTCAATTCTAATAATTCCGCATTTGTTTTTATGTTAGACTTGACGTCGTATAAAACAGTTGTATATTGGTAACTTCCTTTGGGTGATAGGGGAACTTCAATTCCAATTATTCCGCATTTGTTTTTATGTCAGACTTGACGTCTTATAAAACAGTTGTATATTGGTAACTTCCTTTGGGTGATAAGGCAACTTCAATTCTAATAATTCCGCATTTGTTTTTATGTCGGACTTGACGTCGTATAAAACAGTTGTATATTGGTAACTTCCTTTGGGTGATAAGGGAACTTCAATTCTAATAATTCCGCATTCGTTTTTATGTCAGACTTGACGTCGTATAAAACAGTTGTATATTGGTAACTTCCTTTGGGTGATAAGGGAACTTCAATTCTAATAATTCCGCATTCTTTTTTATGTCAGACTTGACGTCGTATAAAACAGTTGTATATTGGCAACTTCCTTTGGGTGATAAGGGAACTTCAATTCTAATTATTCCGCATTCTTTTTTATGTCAGACTTGACGTCGCATAAAACAGTTGTATATTGGCAACTTCCTTTGGGTGATAAGGGAACTTAATTCTAATTATTCCGCATTTGTTTTTATGTCAGACTTGACATCGCATAAGACAGTTGTATATTGGCCACTTCCTTTGGGTGATAAGGCAACTTCAATTCTAATTATTCCGCATTTGTTTTTATGTCAGACTTTACGTCGTATAAAACAGTTGTATATTGGGAACTTCCTTTGGGTGATAAGGGAACTTCAATTCTAATTATTCCGCATTTGTTTTTATAGCAGACTTGACGTCGCATAAAACAGTTGTATATTGGCAACTTCCTTTGGGTGATAAGGGAACTTCAATTCTAATTATTCCGCATTTGTTTTTATGTCAGACTTTACGTAGTATAAAACAGTTGTATATTGGTAACTTCCTTTGGGTGATAAGGGAACTTCAATTCTAATTATTCCGCATTCTTTTTTATGTCAGACTTGACGTCGTATAAAACAGTTGTATATTGGTAACTTCCTTTGGGTGATAAGGAAACTTCAATTCTAATTATTACGCATTTGTTTTTATGTCAGACTTGACGTCGTATAAAACAGTTGTATATTGGTAACTTCCTTTTGGTGATAAGGGAACTTCAATTCTAATAATTCCGCATTTGTTTTTATGTTAGACTTGACGTCGTATAAAACAGTTGTATATTGGTAACTTCCTTTGGGTGATAGGGGAACTTCAATTCTAATTATTCCGCATTTGTTTTTATGTTAGACTTGACGTCGTATAAAACAGTTGTATATTGGTAACTTCCTTTGGGTGATAGGGGAACTTCAATTCCAATTATTCCGCATTTGTTTTTATGTCAGACTTGACGTCGTATAAAACAGTTGTATATTGGCAACTTCCTTTGGGTGATAAGGGAACTTCAATTCTAATTATTCCGCATTTGTTTTTATGTCAGACTTGACGTCGTATAAAACAGTTGTATATTGGGAACTTCCTTTGGGTGATAAGGGAACTTCAATTCTAATTATTCCGCATTTGTTTTTATAGCAGACTTGACGTCGCATAAAACAGTTGTATATTGGCAACTTCCTTTGGGTGATAAGGGAACTTCAATTCTAATTATTCCGCATTTGTTTTTATGTCAGACTTGACGTAGTATAAAACAGTTGTATATTGGCAACTTCCTTTGGGTGATAAGGGAACTTCAATTCTAATTATTCCGCATTTGTTTTTATGTCAGACTTGACGTCGTATAAAACAGTTGTATATTGGTAACTTCCTTTGGGTGATAAGGGAACTTCAATTCTAATTATTCCGCATTCTTTTTTATGTCAGACTTGACGTCGTATAAAACAGTTGTATATTGGTAACTTCCTTTGGGTGATAAGGAAACTTCAATTCTAATTATTACGCATTTGTTTTTATGTCAGACTTGACGTCGTATAAAACAGTTGTATATTGGTAACTTCCTTTTGGTGATAAGGGAACTTCAATTCTAATAATTCCGCATTTGTTTTTATGTTAGACTTGACGTCGTATAAAACAGTTGTATATTGGTAACTTCCTTTGGGTGATAGGGGAACTTCAATTCCAATTATTCCGCATTTGTTTTTATGTCAGACTTGACGTCTTATAAAACAGTTGTATATTGGTAACTTCCTTTGGGTGATAAGGCAACTTCAATTCTAATAATTCCGCATTTGTTTTTATGTCGGACTTGACGTCGTATAAAACAGTTGTATATTGGTAACTTCCTTTGGGTGATAAGGGAACTTCAATTCTAATAATTCCGCATTCGTTTTTATGTCAGACTTGACGTCGTATAAAACAGTTGTATATTGGTAACTTCCTTTGGGTGATAAGGGAACTTTAATTCTAATAATTCCGCATTTGTTTTTATGTCAGACTTGACGTCGCATAAAACAGTTGTATATTGGCAACTTCCTTTGGGTGATAAGGGAACTTCAATTCTAATAATTCCGCATTTGTTTTTATGTCAGACTTGACGTCGCATAAAACAGTTGTATATTGGCAACTTCCTTTGGGTGATAAGGGAACTTCAATTCTAATAATTCCGCATTTGTTTTTATGTCAGACTTGACGTCGTATAAAACAGTTGTATATTGGTAACTTCCTTTGGGTGATAAGGCAACTTCAATTCTAATAATTCCGCATTCTTTTTTATGTCAGGCTTGACGTCGTATAAAACAGTTGTATATTGGTAACTTCCTTTGGGTGATAAGGGAACTTCAATTCTAATAATTCCGCATTTGTTTTTATGTCAGACTTGACGTCGCATAAAACAGTTGTATATTGGCAACTTCCTTTGGGTGATAATGTCCATCTTTAGAGATGTCCATTGAAGTAGGCTGTACAGTTGTACAAAGCGTCTGTTTAGTTCTTGTCTTTTTAGCCTCGTATGTGGATTCCTAAAATACTAGAGGTCTCCGAGGAGGATTATAGGGATGAGTGGTGCAGTGGAATGACTGTGCTAAGGGATTAGGGTTGTTGGATAGGCTACTATGGAATTTCATGAACTTGGAAGGGATGAGTTCAAGATTGTAAGGTATATTAAGATCGTTATGAAGGGGTTTGTTGCTGACGTAATAAGGGGCATTTACTATTGTTCTCAGGACTTTTGATTGAAAGGATTGGATACGCTTGATGTTCGACTTTTTTGCTGACCTCCATAGCTCTATTCCGTATGTCCAGATTGGCTTAAGTATAACTTTGTAGATTAGTAATTAGTTTTCTGTTAAGAGATGGGATGTCCTTCAAAGTAGTCTGTACAGTTGTCCAAAGCATTTGTTTAGTTCTTGTCTTTTTAGTCTCGTATGTGGGTTCCTAAAATACTCTAAAATACTAAAGGACTTGCGGCAGAGGGTGATGGTAATGTGGGAACATTTTGCTTCATTAACTTTAATCCGCCATTGGTTGTACCAACAATCGATCTCATCAAGGTGTTATTGAAGGTTTTGGGATGCTACATTGGGGTCCAGTTGGGATTATAGGACTGCAGTGTCATCTACAAATGTTGCCAAGAAGGTATTGTGGACATCAGCGGTGTATAGATTATAGAGGATGGGACCCAGGACACTGCCCTGTGGAACTCCTTCTTTTATGGCAGGTATGGGCAACCTTTGACATGTTATGGGCCAAACTTTAGTGTGCAAATACGTTCGCGGGCCGCGTTTAAAAGTAGTGCATTTTAAAGTAGTGTTCATAATTTTTAGCGATAGATATCAGTCAGCCATGAAATAATACGACAATGTTATTACAACACAATTTATTAAAATAACAAAATGAAATGAAAAAATAGGTACCTACAGCATTAAATTAAATCGTTAAATTTAGAATTGTTACAAACTACGAAAGTTAAATAGCGACACCGAAATCAATGAGACACTTGAGCTTGAATTTGGGAAACTAATTCATCGATGTTTGGATTAATTCCACTGGTACAAAGACGTAAAGAATTTTCCAAATTATCGTCAGTCAGCCTTGTACGATGTTTTGATTTATTAACTTTCATCAATGAAAAGAACTGTTCGCATTTATAAGTACTGCCAAACGCACAAATCAATCTTCTTGCAAATTTTCTAAGCTGCGGAAAATGGTCTTCTTCGAGGTATTTTTTGTAGAAATCGCACAACTCCACGTCTTCAAATTTAGATTTTAGGAGTGAGTTTTCTTGAATCTCGATCAACTCCATTTGCAAGTGTATTGGAGCATTTTGTACATTACTTTTTGTTGGAGTAGCAAATAAATTGAAACAGTCTTCCATGTGTTTGAAATCGCTAAATCTGATCGAAAATTGCTCCGACAGTAACTTGAGTTCTTCAGCATATTGAGCGTAAGCAATATTTTCATACGCAGAGAGCGTGGTGAAATGGTAACTGTTACCAGACAGCATATGTGCCTCCCACAAGCGGATTTTGTTCTGAAACGCTTTCAAATGGCTGTACAAATCATTTACTAACTGTCCTTGTTTTTGAAGTTTCAAATTTAAATCATTCAAATGGCCTGTAAGGTCGACAAGAAATGCTAAGTCACATATCCATTTTGCGTCACTCAATTCAGATAGTGGTTTATCTTTTATTTGCATAAATTCTGCTATCTCATTTCTAAGCTCGTAAAACCGTTTCAGCATTTTCCCTTTGCTTAGCCATCTGACTTCACAATAATATGTTACGTCGTCATACTCGGCTGATATTTCATCCAAAAACGCCTTGAACTGACGATGGTTAAGCCCTCGGGATCGAATAAAATTGATGGTTTTTACTACCACATTCATAACATTCTGGAGTCGAATGGACTTAGAACACAAGTTCTGTTGGTGGATAATGCAATGAAGGACTATCAAACCATCTTTTTGCACATTTAATTCAGTTGCTTTTTCATTCAAAATTCCGATGAAACCTTTACGTAAGCCGACCATAGAAGGTGCACCATCTGTGCATACTCCAACTAATTTCGACCATGGCAAGCCAAAACTTGTGAATACCTTTTGAACTTCATTAAAAATGTCCTCTCCTGTAGTGGTTCCTTTTAGCGGCTGTAAAGCAAGCAATTCCTCAGTAATAGTGAATTCTTTATCAACACCTCGAATAAATATAGCCAGTTGAGCTATGTCAGACAAATCGGTGCTCTCGTCTAATGCTATGGAAAATGATTCAATACCAGTCATACGGCCAGTCAATGTTGTTTTTATATCATTAGCCATCATTTCTATACGTCGTACAACGGTTCGTCTTGACAAACTAATTTTTTCAAATTCATTTTTCTTTTCAGGACACAAAACACTGCAAACTTCTGACATACACTCCTTGATAAATTCTCCTTCGGCAAATGGTTTCAATGACTTTGCCAATTTTGAACTAACTATAAAACTAGCTTTCACAACATTATCAAGTTGTGTTCTTTGTCTATGAAATATTTGCTGCTGTTTTTCCAAATTTGCGGTAAGTTTCTGGATTTTGTCTTTTCTTATTTGTCCTGTCAGTGAGAGCAGCGTAGGATGCTTAGTTGAGTAATGCCTCTTTATATTGAATTCTTTCATCACCGAAATGGATTCATTACACATCAAACAAATAGGCTTACCATTGTGCAAGATAAAGAAGAATTCTTCAGTCCATTTTTCTTGAAACTGGCGACCCTCTGCATCTACTTTTCGTTTCCTTCCACCAGACATCATTTTCATTTACTTATCGTTCGATAAACTTAATAAGAAAATAGGTATAATTAGTAAGCACTCAAGATGCACCCAAAGTCACAAAGCAAACTTATCACCACGGTAGCTCGAATAGGACTGAACTAAGTTCCGGCCATCCACCCGCTTATATAGGCAAAATGAAGGAATGATCTAGAATCGTCTAGTGTAGAACAATACAATTGCGAAGCAATAATCCTTTGTTGCGCCGCCAGTGTGGCGGCAAACATCAATGGCTTTGAACTTTGATGTTTGCCGCCTCACTCTTTGATGATCACCGCCACTCGGCTTGCTCGCTCACTTGATTCCATGAGTATGAGTAAGTAGTGTATTTTTTTTTTTTAAATTGGGTTTTTCAAAATGTCTCGCGGGCCGGATCAAATCTTACAGCGGGCCGGATCCGGCCCGCGGGCCGGCTGTTGCCCACATACGTTTTATGGGATAGTAATTAGAATATTCTAAACCTTCCTTGGAAGCAGCAGTTTGAAAGGTAGTACTGTAGGATTGGGAAAATATGTCGAGGGTCTGTGGTAAATATGTTTTGAGCTTGTAAAGCAAACCCGGGCCCAAAACTGTTCTTCAAAAACAATTAGAATTTGTATTTGTAAAAACTGTTTGTAAGGGTCTTTCAAACGGATAAATTATGCAAATTTATGTTTTTCGTAAAATCATGGATTATTCGCGATTTTTTTTTTTTATCAGCCTCCTACTGAACTAGAGATTTATGAAAACTTCCTTGTTTAATAAGCTTTATGTCCAGTCACGTATAATGTGTATCATTATACTTGTTTATTCATTATATAATTTTTATAAAATAACAAAACCTGTATATAATGTAGCGATGCTACAGGAAATACAAAAATGATTTGTAAATATATTCGCCTGAGGATCTATAATTGTATATAATTATCTGTGAATTTAAAGGGGCTATGAAAAAAAAAAAAAACTTTCTTTCCTTGTTAATTAAGTTGATGTCTGTTACAGAATAAGCTGAGATTCACCTCCATTTTCGTAAAACAATTATATGAGGTCAAATTCTCCTCGAAGTACCTGTGTTTTCAGCAAAAATAATTACAATAAATTATAAATGAGATCTGTGTAAAAATAACTAGTGCACTATTACTTTTAATTATGATTATATTAGGATGATAATTTTTAAACACTACTTTTTTTTTTTTTTAAAACGCTGTATTCATTCCAAGAATAATTTAAAAATGGTACGAAATGAGGATTAACGAGGCCGAGGTCTCCTACAAAGCTTTTATTTATTTATTTTCTGTGAGCTTGGACATATTGCAATAAATTAATTACTAAAATACACTTTTTATTTATGAGAAATATGTAAAATATTATATTTAATGTGGATATAACAAGTAAAATTCTCGTTTAAAAATAATGATATTTACAGATTGACTTAAAATAATAAAATTTAATGATAATACTTAATATTCCTGGTAATGATAATATAAAACGTTATTTAATGAAGATTTCAAATGTGATCTCCACCCTGGGTACGGCGCTCCCTTGTCCTTTCCAACACGACTGCAATGACCTCTGCCACGTTAATACTCAGTTAAATAATCTTGTTTGAGGAGAGTCTTTCAAAAAACTTAATTATCAATAACAATAAAAACACTGGTATATATATATAAATATTAATCAGTTAAAGCGTTACAACATTCTTTTAGGAAGGCTAAACCACAAGTGTGGGTGTCTTGGCCCTAGCAGGTAGCAAAGGGTTAGGAGGGGGTTAAAAGAAAAAGAAAAGGAAGACCATATGTCTCAACTGAGGTACACGTTTCTACTAAAAATGAGTGTCGGGTTGTCACTAGGGAGGTGCCTGATCACCCTAGCCCTGGTGACAAGTGCGGATTGTTTGAGTTTATAACATGGATCATTGTTCCATGACGGCGTTACTATCTGACTCCATTTTATGATAGGTATATGCCCTGACAATGCACTATGTTCAAGAGAAGAGGTACAGAGGTTTCATAAAGAATAAGTCAAGTTCGAGCGGAAGCCAAGCCAGCGTTACGGGCACAGGGCGCCAGAGAGTCTGCAAAGAGACTAAAAGACGGGTGAGAGACTCAAAGGTGGATAAGGAGACTGAGAGACTGGCGAGGAGTCTAATATACTGACTTCCAGGGCTAGGAGCCCTGGCGTAAGGCGTCACCGAGTAAAGGTGGATGAGGAGACTGATTTTCAGGGCCAGAAGCCCTGGGTTAAATATCGTTTCCCCTTCCTGCCGGGAGGCGGCGAGGGTCTAAAAGGGTCGCTAAGTTTATGACTGCTTATGGCTGCCAGGTGGTACCCTTGCCCACCTTGCTCTTAGGCCGGTGGGTACCTGGCTGTTTATGACTGCCAGCTGCTAACCCTTTCAGGTTTATGACTGCCGGCTGGCGGCTCTTTCCGGTTGTGACTGTTAGGCTTCCGCGTTTTATAGCTAAACACTTTACAATGATTTACAATACATTCAGTTCATGTTATTTTACTTTCGCTTACAATATATATGCAATAGAGTATAGGATGATTTAAGTTATGTAGTTAGCGGTCGCTACAATGAGTATTATATAACTCTCGTTTCGTTGGATTTTCGAATGAAAAAAAAAAATATTTAAAAATTATCATCCAAGGTGATAGTCCACTAGTCCTTTTTACACAGATCTCAATTATAATTTATAGTAATAATTTATTGCAATTATTTTTGCTAAAAACACAGGTACTTTGAGGAGAATTTCACATCATATAATTTTTTTTACAAAACTGGAGGCGAATCTCGGCTTATTCTGTAACAGACCTCACCTTAATTAGCAAGGACATAAACAAGGAAGTTTTATAAAAGTGGGGAATCTCTAGTTTAGTAGGAGGCTGATTTTACGAAGAACAGAACTTTGCTTAATTTATCTGTTTGAAAGACCCCTTCAAATGGTTTTTACAAAAGCAAGGTCTTAGT
The DNA here is from genome assembly GCA_930367205.1 of Acanthosoma haemorrhoidale. Classification (NCBI taxonomy): domain Eukaryota; kingdom Metazoa; phylum Arthropoda; class Insecta; order Hemiptera; family Acanthosomatidae; genus Acanthosoma; species Acanthosoma haemorrhoidale. The sequence continues at coordinate 13,038,283 of OV884011.1, read as the reverse complement.
GTTTTTGAATAAAATTTGTGTCAATTGCCTACCTAAAAAAATTTTTTTAGTTATCGCTTCCTATTCAACAAAAAATGTATTCAACCATATAAAAAACAAACAAAATTTGAATTTAATCCTTCCCTGTTTGGAATTGGGCCGTAGCCAAAATGAACTTATTTGTTCCATTTGAGGTCTACTGACTGTCAATTAAATTTTGGACATTATTTACATGAGCCCCTGTAGGTATCTCATATACAGTAATAGTCGGTGTGTTAGTATAAGCAGAAGAAATATTGGGGGGTTTGCCCCCTTCAAAACTGCATGAAAACCAAAATCGTAACTCTTACAGTTGAGAAGAAAAAAAAATTAATAAAATTCTGAAATGTCCCCAAAATTTTCGCTTTTAACAAAAACGAACATTTGTTACGTCTCAGTAAAGTCCATTTTATGATAATTAATTACTATGTGACATTTGATCCGGATCAAAAAATAATTTATGAAGTCACCTTAAATACACTGACAGGCATAAAATTCCAACCATCTGATTTTTTCATGTTTTCATCTCAAAATAAATATGTATTTTTTTTAATTGCTTTCAATTAGAAATGTTGATATTAAGGATAATAATCCTTAATTCAATTAAAGGACTGTCGTTCCCAATGTTTACTTTCCATGGAATTAAAAATGTTTATTCAGTGTCATTTGCGTTCTGGTGCAGCATTCCTGCAGTGCAGGAATTTGGGAAATTCGATATTTTAATTTTCTCAATTTTAAGTTTAAAAATACCTCTTCGTGCTGAGGATGTTGCACGTGGTGTGGCAATTATTGATGATGGACGTTCCATTAGATATGCAGCTAATACCATCGGAGTTCCCTACGAAACACTATTAGACGCCGTCAGGCGTTTTCGAGAAACTGGGTCTTACCACAGGGTAAGACCCAGTTACTTTAAGAATTTTACGAAACCGGCACCTTATGGTTGTTCAAGCAATTCATCAGCTCCAAGAACTTCGAAAAGTGCAAATTTCTGAACGTGCTGCTCGAAGAAGATTAAATGAGTATGGACTCGCTTTTAGCTTTTAGCTTTTCGCCCAGTAAGAGGACCAGAATTCACAGAGTTACACGGCTGGCTTTTGCTCGAGAACACAGTCATTGGACTATGGACGAATGGTGTGCTGTACTTTTTACAGATGCATCTAGATTTGCTCTACGATCTCCAGACGGGCGTGAAAGGGTGTGGAGAAGAAGAAATGAAAGGAACGCAGGCTGTAAGTTCGCCCAGAGCCAACCTTTTCAACGTGGTTCCTTAATGGTGTGGGGTGGGATTTCAATGTAGTGCCGCACAGAATTGGTTTTTGTTCGTGGAGGGTCTTTGACGGCCACTCGCTATGTAAATGAGATTTTGGAACTTCATGTCTTGCCTGTCCTCATCGAAATCAGCAATCATTCATTTCTAATGCACGATAATGCACGTCCACATGTCGCTCACATAGTACAGACGTTCCTTCATCAGCACAACATTGAGGTCTTAACCTGGCCAGCACGTTCTCCAGATTTGAACACTGTCAAGCATTTATGGGATAACCTCGGAAGACGTATTAAATACAAATACAATTTTTTTACAAGTGGGTGGAATTTTTTGCCTGTCAATGTATAATGAATTGCATGTCAATGCCTAAATTCCTATTACATAATTGTGAAAAAAATCATCTGTATTTTTACTACTTTCATTATGTTTCTTGAATCGTCTGGACCTTTCTTAAAACCAATAAAAAAAAAAAAATTCAAATAACAAAAATATTGCGGCCGAAATCGAAAAACAAACAAAATACGAGCGATCTATCCGATTTCGAATCTCTACCTTCTCTGGCTTGGTAGCGGATTATTTGTTTTTTATTGCTATTTGCAGATTAACAATTTTAGTACAAGTTTATTTTGAGTAAAATACTTCAAATATGGGAGTTCATAATTGCCTATTGAATTTGAGGCCTACTGAGGTCACATTCTCTACATTAAAAAAAAATTGTTTGTTTGTGCTTCCTATTCAAATCCTTGACATTTTTGGACCCGGTCCAAATATCGCATAGCAATTCATAATCATAAAATGAAGTTTACTGAGACGTCACAGATGTTCTTTTTTTTAAAATGCGAAAATCTTAGGGACATTTCAGAATTTTATTAATTTTTTTTTTCTTCTCAACTGTAAGAGTTACGATTTTGGTTTTCATGCAGTTTTGAAGGGGGCAAACCCCCCAATATTTCTTCTGCTTATACTAACACACCGACTATTACTGTATATGAGATAATCTAATTCCATGTAGGATGTCATTTCTTCGAAACCTCAGATTAAAAAAATCTTAACTGCAACATTTTCTTTTAAAATTAATTTATGCGTTGACAACACCTGGCGTCCATCAAAGATTTAGTACGTTTAGTATAAAGTAAACTAATTGTGACCACGATTGTCTATTACGAAAGTTAAAATAAATAGCTATAAATTTTCACCACAGATAGAAAATGACAGTTATTGACCGAATCCATATTTTCAAAGTGTAGTTTTATAATATAAGGTTATTAATGGTTGAAGATAGAAAAGTGAATTCAGGTTAACGTATGAGTTGTGGCATGTCAGAACTAAATCCGAGATGTTTATAAGAATAAAAAAATTAAAGTAAAATCATAAATAAAAATGTTTCATATAGTTTATTATATTATTAATATTATTAAAACATGATATTAGTATTTGCTTGTGGTGTGGCAACTTACATCACAAAGTTTATACTCTTTACGGACGGGAAAACGCCCGCCTACCTTTCCATATTTCATCAATAAATCTTCGGCGTCGATATAGGGAGAGGGGACTCGTTCACGATCCCTATACGGCCGGAGCTCACTAGAGGCCCGGGCTAAGTAGCTCCTGATTGTCCAAAATAAAAAGCTCTCTCATTCGCTGTAGCCAGGAATGACCTGGCTAAATGAGGAAGAAATTATCTGATTTTCAGTAGGAATCAGACACTTAAAGTGAACATTGCTCTCCATCTCTCCCTCTCTCTCTGGACTGGTGCTTGCTGGTCAACTGGAACCATGGCTTTCTTATTTAATTAACTCTGCACCTCTCTTTCCTAACCTCACTATGTTTTAGTCCGGTGTAGTCAGACCCCACACCTTCCTAGTGGGATTATCTGCCTTCGTCCCGCTAAAACTAGCACATCCTTGGAAGGGTCCCTTCCTTGCGGACGACGGTCTCTGGGTCCCTACAAAATGTACCTAGTAGCGCCTCCCCCAGCGGCCCAGTCTGCCTCCTTCACACTCGTCTTTGGGATCCGGAAGGTTTTCTACCCTCAGATACCGAGTGTGAACTCGTGATCATTCCAAGACACTGTAAACTACCTATAAACCTTTGCAGGCTAGGGTTTTATATTATTTTTATCTTGTTATGAAGATTGCTTTCGTATATGCTTGTATATTAAATTTGTTTAAACAAAGTTATACTTTTGTCAATGTTTATTTATAAAATATGATTTTATATTATTTAGTTTTATTATAGATAATATTTATCAGTATTAAATTGATGTAAAATGCGTAACTATACCAGTATGTAACACTTACTTATAGTATTTAAAATGTAATGTTGATCATAAAAAATCAATTGATGGGAGCGTTACTTTGTGGCATTACATTTTCAAAATAAAATCAAATATTGATAAATAGATTCTTTTTTTTTTTTTGGAAATAAATAATGGGTTTTATCTTGTTATATCTTCATTTTGTTCTGGGACGCAGGTTTGCTTTACAAGCTCAAAAAATATTTATCACAGACCCTTTTCCCAATCCTACAGTCCTACCTTTCAAACCGCTTCTTTCAAGTCCGCTGTGGTTTAGAATATACTAACTACTGTCCCATAAAAGCAGGAGTTCCACAGGGCAGTTTCCTGGGCCCCATCCTAAATAGCCTGTTCACCGCAGATCTCCCCAATACCTTCTTGGCAACATTTGCAGATGACAGTGCAGTCCTGTCATCCCACTCAGAACCAGATATAGCATCTCATAACCTTCAAACCTTGACGAGATCGAGTATTGGTGCAACCAATGGCGGATCAAAGTTAATGAAGCAAAATGTTCCCAGGTTACCTTTACCCTCTGCCGCACGTCCAGTCCATTAGTTTTTCTAAACTCCATTCCTCTTCCTGTATCGGAGACAGTATCGTATTAAGGGTTCCATCTCGACTGAAGGCTGAAATGGAACCCACACACGACGCTAAAAAGACAAGAACTAAACAGACGCTTTGGACAACTGTACAGACTAATTCGAAGGACATCCCATCTCTCAATAGAAAATAAATTACTAATCTACAAAGTTATACTTAAGCCAATCTGGACATACGGAATAGATCTATGGGGGACAGCAAAAAAGTCGAACATCAAGCGCATCCAATCCTTTCAATCAGAAGTCCTGAGAACAATATTAAATGCCGCTTATTACGTCAGCAACAAAACCCTTCATAACAATCTCAAATATATCCTACATTCTTGAACACATCCCTTCCAAGTTCTTTAACTCATCCCTATAATCCTCCTCGGATACTAAAACGGTAGTGGCCTCGTGAACTGTTATAAATGCGTAACAGTGGGATTCCTGGCAATGGTCAGTTTCTCCAATCATGCCCTGAGCGTCTGTGGCTCGCGCGCTCTTGGTCAGCCTCCGTGAACCGGTGACGCGGTTGACGGAGGAGCGTGGGGGACTTCCCAAGACTCCGCTTCCTCTTCCGCATGCGAGGAAGGTTGTGAATAGTGTATGAATGAGCGAGTGAATGAAAATTGTAAATATAGTATGAGTGAAGTTCAGTACCTATTCAGGTAACAACAACATAATACGTTACCTGATTTCGTATGATCCTTAAAATATATCCTTAAACTATCATATATTGTTATTCATAGAGGGACAAGGTCCTAGAATAACGATTTTTTTTTGTCTATTCTATTCTAAAATAATAGAAAAAATATATATTATCCTTATTACTATCGTAAATGTCATGATTCTGTTTTCAATTTAATATTGTACATACCGATATTTTTTTTATTGTTTTTTTATTTTTGTAACCATTCCTGTTCCACTGGAAGTTTTTCTTGAGTATATTATAATTTTAATTGAGATATAAACTTTATTTTACTTAGCATTGTCTCTGGGTGCTGCACTATTTATTTCTATTTAATTTATCCTTAAACCGTATCCTTAAACTATATTTTTATTCATAGAGGGACATGGTCCTAGAATAACTATTCTAATATAATAGATAATATATAAAACAGTAATAACGATATGTTCCAGTAGTTATCAGGGCTATAGCCAGTTCCGGCGCTTTTATACTGTCCCGCACAACGCCGCTGACATGCAAGACAATATTTCCTTCAATACCCGATGTAGAATTTCCACCCGAGAGCTTCAGTTAATTTTTTTAATTCCTTGACCACTTAAAAAAAAACTTAATAATATACAATATACTGAAAGTTCAGTACCTATTCAGGTACCAACTACAAAGATAATATGATTTATGGATTAAATACCTGATCTCTTACGACGGTGATAGGATAGCTCAATATTTGGCCCATTTTAATGTAGTTTTAGAACTGAAACAAAAAAAGTAATATTATTATTACTAATTATAAGAATTAGCTAAGAAAATATATATTTTTTTTTTTTAAATGTATTACTAAGGAGACTAATGTTTTACAAGCATTTAATAAATTTAAGAATCAATTACATGATTTCGACAAGGCACAATAAAAATAAGGTTATACAAGAGATAATTATATTATAATAACATTATATAATGCAATCATTAAATAAGCCATGACATTCCTACTAGAATTGTGTATCGTTCATCCAAACATACCAACAGTACAAAATGCCAGCCCTTAATGTTTCACTTTTTCAAATCTGATTTATGATTTATTTCCCATGTTTTACATAATAGAAAAAATATATCCTAAGGTAGTACGGCTGTGGATCTAGTCTAAAAACAAAAGACTAACATCACCCCTCTTGGTTACGAATAAAGTCTTCATAAGAATCATTTGAAAGATGACTAATCATCACACTATCCATTGCGACCGACCACATTTCAACTTTTGGCCGTACGGACTCCTTCATCTAGCTTTAATACTTTCTCTATATAACATTTATCTGTTATCAGTTATCTGTTATCAGTTATCTGTTATCAGTTATCTGTTATCAGTTATATGTTATCAGTTATATGTTATCAGTTATCTGTTATCAGTTATCTAGATATTTTAGGAGCAGTCTCTCCAGTGACCTCTATTTCGCCAAGCCAACTTCTTAATTTTGTACTCACTTATTTCCATTCCTCTCCCTGTATCTGAGACTGTACGGTACTTAGGCTTCCATCTCGACAAACGACTGACCTGGAATACGAGGCTAAAAAGACAAGAACTAAACAGACTCTTTGGACAACTGTACAGACTACATCAAAGGACATCCCATCTCTTAACAGAAAACAAATTACTAATCTACAAAGTTATACTTAAACCAATCTGGACATACGGAATAGAGCTATGGTGGATAAAAAATCGAACATCAAGCGTATCCAATCCTTTCAATCAAAAGTCCTCAGAACAATAGTAAATGTACAGGCATTGGGTATTACGTCAGTAACAAAACCCTTCATAACGATCTTAATATACCTTACAATATTGAACTCATCCCTTCCAAGTTCATGAAATTCCATAGTAACCTATCCAATCACCCTAATTCCCTAGCACAGTCATTGCACTGTACCACTCATCCCTATAATCCTCCTCGGAGAATAAAACGGCAGTGGCGTCGTGAGCTGTTATAAATGCGTAACAGTGAGAGTCATGGCAATGGCCACTCTAATCATGTCCTGAGCGAATGTGGCTCTCGCGCTCTTGGTCAGCCTCCGCTGGCTCGTATGCGGTGACGCGGCTGGAGGAGGAGCGTGGGGGACTTCCCAAGACTCCGCTTCCTCTTTCGCATGCGAGAGGGGTTAGAACCATGTGGATTTGGGAGGTCTCTGGGCTTTTTGTAAATATGGTATGAATAAGATCATTTATCACAATTATTTATTGCCCAATTAGGCAGATTGTAATTTTATCGTAATAAAGTTGTTTTATAATCAATTACTCGCTTACTCTTTGGATCTTGCTAGCTTACTCACTTTTGTCACCTAACAATTTTCTAGTATATATTAATTAAGCTAATATTTTCAAAGTGCTGTGAAGTGCTATTCATACGCTCTGTAAGGTATGAAAATCCGATAGTTACCATTACACCCTCCTGACGAAAATAGCAACTGTATGTAAATATAGCTGATGACTAAAGTAAATTTTTAGGCATTTAGTTTATAAGCAGAACTTGGGTTAGTTCAGTATCGGAAGAGCTCAGACTGGGTACGTACTGACAGCAAAGTTGATTTACATGTATGAAAACGTGGTTCTTTTGTGAGAAAGTGGCGACAAGAATAAGGGAAGACTTCCCCTGGGCCCGATCTTACCCGAGCTTCTGCGATCTACCTGGTCGGAACAAAAAATTCCCCAATTCTGACCTTCCCCCCTTCCCAGCGATCTGACATTTCTCCTTGTATCCATCATTCTTCATCCTTATCTTCCTATTCCAAAACCTCCTCACCATCCAGTCGTACTCTCGCTAGCTTGGGAATCAGATGTCATGACTATTATTCTATATCATTATATTATTATGTTTTTCCCTAATTATCTAAACTCACGTTTGAGTTAAACTGTTTTCTCTGCAATGTCTTGTATCATACCTATTAAAAAAAATTATGTAATGATTTGTTTACTGGAATGATTGAAAAAAAATCAGTTTAGACACAAGCTTTATTGTATTTTGTTTACTCCTTGTGTTTAGCCACATTTGAATTTATTCATTTGTACCTTATTATTGTTCAAAGAAGATATGAAGATTAATTAGTCACGGAATAAATACTGTTTTTCTATAATTATCGTCCTGTGATAATTATAAATAATAGTTAAAATGTTTCATATTGTGTATGCCTAGACGTAAGCAAACTAGCTCTTGTATAGTATATTGAGATACTGTGTGTTCCTCTGTGCCACCCGGAATATAGTGCAAACAACAAATGCCAAAATATGACGATTAGGAAAAACAAATCATGTAGTTTTGATTTTTGGCACAGTTGTTGGGGGAGTGTCCTGTACAACATTCTATAAGTCCCCGAAGGTTTTTATGTACCTTCTATGTCTTTGTCGGACCATAAAGGAAAATAATAACTTTTAGAACTATATCAGTAAACCATCAAATACCATGGTAAATGCCTACATTTTGGTAAAAACCAGAGGTTAAAATATGACACGGCAGTGTTACGTAACAGGGTGAATATAAGTATATATATATAAAATTAATTAATTATATATATATATATATATATGTATCTTTCGAATGAGATATCCTTGTAACGTTTAAAAAAAATCAAAAAGAAAACCCGATACAATCGCGGATGGTCCACAACAATGAAATAGAATAGCATTGAAAAAAAAGAGTAATTTGTGTTGTGTTATAGGTTCCAATTGTGTTTTGTTATATGTGTGTGTGTGTGTGTTTCCATAAAATTTCGATCGACCTGAGATTTCAGAAGTATATTTTACAACATTTCAATTTTCGTTTAAGCGGTTTAGTCATGAAAATGCCTCGTCTTGAACCCTCGCTATATCCTAAACGTTTGATTCAATGTAAGAAATGAATGAGTACATTTTTTTATAGGCAGTGTTATGTACTTAAACTTTGTGCTAAAATTACCAATTTGCGAGATATTTAAGAAAAGCAGAAAAAAATACCTTTAAACCCCTCACCCCCCCCCTTGTAGGTTGTACAGGGGCCTCGCCACAACTGTGCCAAAACTCAGAACAACATATATATATATATATATATATTTTTTTTTTCTTTCCTTGTCTGGACTAATATTATGTAACGTATTTGCAAGAATTCGGTCAATAAGAATTCATATGTGGAAAGTCGTCACTCGAGACTCAGTCCGTGAAGCTCCCGGACTAATTATTAGGAAGAAGTTGTGAGCTCTTGTTTCGATCGTACCGGTATATTTTTCTTTTCTTTTATTGTTAATCATTAATAATTATAATTAATTTTGGAACCTATAACACAACACAAATTACTCATTTTTTTTTTTCAATGCTATTCTATTGCATTGTTATGGACCATCCGCGATTGTATCGGGTTTTGATTTTTTTTAAACGTTACAAGGATATCTTATTCGAAAGACTAACAGATGAATCCAAGTTAAAAAGTAGTGCGAACACTCCCAATAAAAGGGCACGATTTGATTATGTAACAAGGTAACGATACGAAACGTTTCACTGTCTCAATATCATTTAAACGTCTTTAAAAGATATAAATCTTTCATTCTGATGAGATAAACTTAAAAACGTTACAGACTCATAATCGTCACAGATAAACATGACGTAAACGTGGTTGTTACATGTTGACAAATAGACTATAAACGAAAAAAGAAGGACAAAACCCTCTGAGGGTTTCGTACAGTGGCGATGGCAACGGATTCATAATAAAGAAAATGGGTTCAAAAATCTCATAGATGTGAGTGAATAAGACCGTTAGAATACACCTGCCACGGGAGTGTTACGTAACAGGGAGGGTGGCTAGCGTTCGGTCAATGTTTAGAAAAATTATGTTAATTTACTATAGTACATTTTAAACTATGATAACTGTATTACTTATGTCCACCATAAAGATGGTAATGTGAAACTGGTGAATGAGAAGTTAAGCACAGTTGACCGAACACCGTCCGAACACGAGAGCACGTTTATTTCAGCTTTCAAAATCCAATTAAAAGCATATATCCCATAGATCGATACGCCGCCTGTGGTTTATTGAATGCAGATTTGGTTCTTCTGTACTTGAGCAAGTTACTCGCATGCATTACATAAATATACTCTAGAAAATTAGTCAGGAGTTGTGGTTACTTACTCTGTTAATAGCCGACAGACGATGGTTTCGTGGCGGACTGATCCTTGTGTTACGTAAGACCGCTGGCGTTCCGCAATTAGTACAAGTTGGTATTTTAAAAAAAAAAAAAATATATATATATTTTTCACTTAAAGAAACCTCGCGGTTGTAATAGTAATAATAATTTTTTAATTTTAAAGTTAAAAGTTTAACTTTTGACGGAGGTTTACTTTTGAAATTGACTCGACAAGCACACTTGATAATCGAAAGGCTCATAACAAGGTTAAAAATAATCACAGTTAGGTCCTGAGACGTGTTTATTATTAGAAAGAATTTAAATGTGTCTGATCTGAGTCCAATGATGAAAACAATTATTTCGCAAAACTAACCGTATCAAAAAAATACCAAATTCATTTGAGTTAATTTATTTCTGATTAATCCTTTTAATCGGATTAACTGAAATATATATGGGACGGCCAAGGTTAAGGACGGAAATATTCGTCGAGTTCAAGAATGAGCGTTCGCCAATATCAGCGTGGATCGCAGAATCGTTTTTTCACCCCCGGTGTTTTATTATATCAAGGAAGCATATTAGATAACTTTATTTATTAAATAAGCATGTTAAATGGCTTAGCTTATGCATTTTACAGTTATTATAATATTGCAGAAGTAGAAAAAAAAAAAAATCTCTCTTTATTGAATGATTTATTTATTTACTCCCCTAAGCAGGGGCGTAGTTTCATTTTATTTTTTTCAGAAGGGGGGCAACTTTCGAAAAGGTAATGAGTATTATTTTGGGGGGTTAAAAATACATATAATTAACCATCTCTAGGCTTAGTCAATAATATTTATAACGCAATGAAAGATATTTCTCGCCAGTGAGGCATGCAGGTATGTCAAGTTGACTAATTATATATAGCCAGTTGTAATTTAGCTGTCTGAGCTCTTGTTTTCCTTCTAATTTCACTCTATATGGAATTAAGTTATTTATAAAGAGATTTGTTTTTAAGATGGTGACACCGAAAATAGACTAAAATATTTTCCCTGAGTTTTTTCATTATATTTGTTGTTTTTTTTATACTTTTTTTTTTATTTTATACCTTCTGATTATGCTGTATCTATCATGTTTAAATAATTTGTTTCCTTCCTTTTTGCTTTATTATTATTAAATTCCTATAATCGTTTTGTTGTTAGTAGGTTCTTTATTTTAAATAATTTATCACTAAAATCTCATTATTATTATAATGAGCTAGAGTTAATTATCCTAAAAATAGTGTATTTAAGAGTTGATTTTCTTGTTGAAAGTGTACTTAGAAGGAAACATCACAAATTAAGGTTTAGTTTCATAACCTTAGTTTTTTCAGATAAGGTGTCGATATCATAAATCATTCCCTTGTGTGAGGTGAACACCAAAATTTCTCTTCAAACACAGAACAATCGGCTCAGTTGGGTATGTTTTATATGAAAGATTTATAGAAATTATTTAGTAATCAAATCAATTAAAAACATCGTTGCCTTTTGATTCACCATGGCTTCACCAACAAAAGAACAGATTAAGTGTCACCTGGGATTAGTGAAACATAAGTCTTTCTCAGACCCGAAGAAGCCTGATACGTCTTAGAATAACTTTCGTATCATGTTACCACCGCAAAAGTAATCAAAACCGATAGATTATAAAAAAACAAAACAAATATCCATCTATTTTTGATGGTATTTACAGATTAACCGCTATCAGGGGTCGTTTACATTTGTTTTATCATTAGCGTCACTTAGAAACATGACGCCATAACAGATGACTGTGTTGGGCGCCTACTCCGAAGGCGGTAAGTAGACTGTTATTTAAATTCTATTGACAGGCATTCTATTTGACATTGACTTTAAAACCTTGAATAGAACTATGTTGAGGTGAGACCCGGAAACAACATAATCTACCATAGATGACGTTACACCCACACCCTCCCAAAAGCGATACTTTCACAGCTGGCAAATATCGATGACAAATTTGGACTGTAATATTAACAGCAATTTAAGTTACCCTAAGGTCCTAGAATCCAGAGGTTTGAAGAAGTGGTCAAATATGCAATGACTATTCACGGATATCGCGTTTGAAAGGCAAAAAAGTACTAGATAAAAAACAAACAAACAGGGTTTACTTTACTATTTACACGTTCTAATGAACCTAAAATCACTAAGGGGGTGGATTTCAGGTTCGAAATCACAATTTTTTCAAACCAATTATAAAGAGGCAGCCACAAAAGCGGTTAAAACGATAGTTGACTTAAAAACTAACATATTTTTTTCATTTCTATGTATTGCTATATTATTCTATATAAATAACTATATAAAAAAAAGAACCAATAATGTCAAATATACATTGGCTTTAAACTCAACTATACCACTTTGTTTTCATCTATTTTATGATTAGTTGATAATTAGTTTCACTTATACATAGTGTTTCTTCTAGAGTGTAAGGAAACTCCAACAAACATTATATATTACAAATTAGGACATCAAGACCTTCAAAATGCCTTCTTGTTCAATAAGTTAGGAGAAAGCTTGTTAATTACCGAGTATTTTGCTTAGTTAATTACCTTTTATATTTTGTAAGGGGTAAGTAGTATTTTTCATGTTTACTGGTCTTCAAGAGGAACCTTCACATATAATTTTATTTCCCATCAGCGAAAACGTAATGATTTTAGATTTTAGAAAAAACCTAATCTTATTTCTTCATTATAATGATATATCAGTGGAACATATGTGCTTACCTTTATTTTCACTAGAATCAAATTTAAGAAAATGTAATACAATAATATTTCCTCCACATTATAATTTATGGTGAAAAACCATTTGTATTACACTAAATAAATAAGTTTAAAACGTTAGTAAAGTTTTGTGAAAATGAGCGACCACAATGCGTAGGGAAAGCACCCAACAACACCAAAGAAATAAATATATACCAAAATTTATAGTTAGTATATAATTTATTTTTATTGTACATAAAAGAATTTTATTTAATTGATTAATAAATTAATAACAATAATGTACAAAATCTACATTACATTGTTACATTGTTCGTATTGAGCACTAAAAAGCACAACATTTATTACTTCTTCTCCTTATAAAATAATATCCAATAAGGTGTAGACCGAAGAACATTATAAACAGGCCGTATATGTCGAGACTGATGTTTGAAGAATGGTAACCATATTTGTGAAGAACCTGCTCCCCAGTAGATATACAAGGCAATTCTACATTCGTAGAGCAAGCTGAAAAGTTTAAAATTTAATTAATCAAAGGAATCGAAAATAAAAAATAAGTACATATGAATGAGCCCTTACGTATGTTTTCCACTTCCCTCCATTGAAGAATCGAAAGCGCTTCTAGCCCGTAATAAAATCTAGAAATATACTTTAGCCATGTCAGGTACAGTGGGACAGTACTAAAAAAAAAAGTTTAGTTAATTTAACAATAAAAAAAACTGAATTAAATAATTCATTAAATTAATAACACGAAATAAACTTAAACATCATAAATTTAAATAAAAGGGTATATTTATAAATTATTAGAAACAAAAAAGTACTAAATATTATTCTAATAAATAAATTAAAGTTAAAGGGGTTTTAGATCCTGTTCTGGATTTATGAAAGAATTCATAAAATATCACATTTAACTAACAATGTGTAAGTCATTGAAGAATTGTCCTGCTGTAGATGACAATATAATATAACAATATGAAGGCCCCTTCAGAAAAGGACATTTGACTAAATATTAAATTTCAAGTAACATTTAAATCAGCTACAAATGTATAAGTTTACAATTAAAACAAATCTTCTTTGATTACTTATTTTTTCTGGCACAAATTACTTCTCTCAATCCAAGTATATCAACTAATACTGTTTCATACAAATTTTAGTATTGGTCTGTTTGACACGGCTTTTGATAACATGGTTTGTCAGAGGTACCATATGCTGACCGATACGTGAAAATTCTGTCCCAAATTTTAACATATAAACAAAAATGATTTTAACCAAGTATTATAATAAAAATTTTATATTATATCATAATAATATATTAAAATAATTTATGAAATAATTACCTTAACTGCAGGAAAATACCACTGAACGTGTACGATATAAAATCGAGTGGAACAGAGAGTAAAGAAGCAGTGTTAATGTCTTCGAACATAGCAGATATGCAGCATCCTGAACAAAATAACAAAACAGATTCTTAAAAATGTTTGACTCTTGTAGAAAATGAAGGTTAGTCCGTAGAATAGAATTAAAAAAAAAAATGTGTACCGGGTCAAAGACCCCTATGAATAATATTATTGTTCAGATAACAAAATCTGTCTGCCAAATAAAAATAAATATTACATCATTAAAAAAAAATATGAAGAAAAAATTACTATGTAAAAAATTCTATAAACAAAAAAATAAAAAAAAAGATTGTTTAAATGCATTTAGTAAATAATAATATATGTAATAATATAAAGTTTTTGATGGATCCACATAAAAGAAACAAAAACAATAATATGAAGACGTCTGTTCAATACAATTAGGCATCAAATGAAACCCATTAAATTAATGCAAAACAAAAAAACTAATATACAAGTTGTATATATGAGTATATATATATATATATTGTAATATTTTGTCAATTTACTAATGTAAAAAAAAATTAATAAAACTTTTAAACTTATAATTTATTAGATCTCTAAAGTTCTTAAAGTTAAAGTTCTTCTTAATTTTTCTGTATCAACTTGTCTTGGTTCAGCTCAAGTATTGCGTTTTGTTGATCCTCACGCTCCAAATATAATGTTGCCTTAATGGTTTTCTCTACATTCTGCCAATATGGAAATATGATGTATGAGGAAATATGAAGTATGAGGGCCCTCACGTCAAATATGTTTGAGCATCCACAAACTGCACAAAATCATCTCAACTTCAACTTCTCATGCAATGCTAAACAACTGACACCATCTCCTATCAAGCACCTCTAAACAACTGAACTCCCAGTGTTCCTCTCAGCTGTTCCAATTACCGAGATACTTCCCAAATGTTTCATTCACTTGTTTCATATTAAACTACAATTTATTTTATATCATTTAATATTTTATAATATATTATGCTTTTCTAAAAAATAAAATTACAATATATATATAACATAATATAATACAGTTATAAGTTATATATAAGTATTTACTTCATAAAATGGTTCACCATGTTTTTTCCATATGATTTATAGTATTTGCTTACATTAAATGTATTTTGTAAGGCATATTTACTTTTCTATGGAATTTCAAATAGTGAAATACATTATTTTTTAACATTACAAATTACTTTATTTCAAATCAAGAAATAGAGAGAAAAACAAAAGAAATACAGTAGTTCACAAAAATCTAGTGGTTATGATTTTCATATGATTGGTTGTCATTCAAAAAAATTGTGTCAAATATATGTAGGAAATATGAAGTATGAGGGCCCTCACGTCAAATATGTTTGACCAATATGCAAACTGCAACAAATCGCCATCAACACCTCTCTTCTCTATTCATTATTTATATTATATATATAATGAACCAATTAAATAAAAATAGAAATACAAAAATAATAGTGTGAAAATATAATATAGTGAATGAATCGTGAGTGAGCAATAAAGGAACGAGTGTATGCTGCAGTTTTGTGGCAGATCAGAGAGAAGAGATCTTGTGTTCCAGGATTAGACTGAGGATTTGAACTGTAGAATATTGTATATGTAAGGGATAAGGGAGGTGATGAGAATTGATGGTTTGGAAAAGGAATAAACCGAGGAAATATTATGCCCGGAAGGATTGGATCCTATCTCGGCATAGAGGTAGGAGACATGGGAATATTATTTCTGGGGGAGTGCAGGGTCCCCTCACATCTCTCAAACCATTTCATGATTCGCTTCAACCAGTCACAAAGACTTTTTTCCAAGAAGCTGTGTAGGCAGAATTTTGAAGGGGAAAATATATGCAGAAGAACAGGCAGGATAACTGAAAAGCAAATTTTTATTAATTTAACAGGAGTTCTGGTAGGTCCAGTAGCATTAGCGCGTGCTGTCATAACAGAGGTTATAAGTTCTGCGGAGAAACATATTTAAAATAAAAATCATTGCCATTTCACGGGAGCTTGCATGAACTAAAGGATGAGGGAGGTGGCGAAATGGTTGAGGAGGCAGATACAAAATATGAATTTACCTCATCAGGGAGAGGGAACACAAGAGGAGTCACAGAGGGAAAAAACTCTCCTGAGCTTTTGAAGGATTTGCCATTTGTATTAGGAATCAGGAGCAGAGGGCTTCATGAAAGTACTTAGACTTCACCCATCGGACTTTTGCTTGGGTCAATTTCTGGAGTACTCTGAATGCCTGATAGTCATCTAAAAGCCTTGTGCGTCTGAAGCGTCTCTCTTTCTTTGCAAGTCCCTGGTCTCCTGGCATATCCACGGAGTGTGCCGGAAGTGAAAAGCAGAGGTTTTTAGGGGGGGGGGCATGGGCATTAAGGTGGTTGGCAGTAAGGATGTCCACCATGGATTCGATTGTGGAGAAGGAGTGAATAGTATTCCAATCTAAAGCTTTGAGATACAGCAGAATGTTTTCGGGGGTAAGAGCATCCAGATTGCAGCAGGTTATGGTTTATTGTGGGAGGCGTACAAATGTATATTCAGCATTTTAATTCAAAATCAGATTATGTCTGTAAAAAAAACAAAAAAAAACAGTCTTGATAAGGACATGATATTTCAGATTATTTCTAAAAAGTGAATTGTCATTGTTTAGCTCTAACCTCCAAGTTTTCCTTAATCCGGTGAATAGCTAGGTATTCACTTAAAAACTATACCTAATGCAAAGGTCTAGTTGTTTTAGAATTAGAATTAATCATGAATCTAAGTCAATTTTACAGAATATAGGTCTATATATTTTGAGAATGATACAATCTTCCTAAATATAATTTTTTTTTTTTTTTTAAAAACCGGAATTCCTCATTTTCTTTACGGATTTTCGCTTTGGCAATTATAGGCCATGTTTTACATAGAGACATGAAATTTTATCCAGAGGTTTTATGTGTTAGCATAATGACATAGAAATTATTGCTAATCTGTGAGTAGGGAGGGCATCAAATGAAATGTCTCGATAATCTCCTCAATAGTATCTAATATTTGTTCGGACATTAGCAGATTATAATTACAAAAATTTATTAATAATATTTTGTTCATATTTTTGTGGAGTGATCTAAACATGCAAGTTCCATATGGCTCCAAAGACAAAAAATAATTTTAAAAATAATTATGAGCTATTTATTGATTTTCAACACTTGAGAATGTACAAATTTTTGAGATACAATTTTGTAATACCTGACACACAGGCGAGATTTTAATTTATGGAATTACTCTTTTAATTATCAGCACATATCAGAATGTATTTAAAATTTTATATTTTCACAAGTTGGTAAACTTTATCTAATCTATGACATTCGAAACTTGAAAAAAATTACATATGGTAATTACCGTAAGCAGTTGAACATACAGCACATGCAATGACAGGAAGACAGAAATAAAGAAATCCTCCTCCGATGACATTTAATCCGACAATCATATGTATAACGAAACAAAAGAGCAATGTTTCCAAAATGGTCCGAGGGATCTGAAAAATTCCTTATTAATGAACAATACAAAGTATAAAACATCTTTTATCAATGAATTATAACAGTGGTTAATTACTATAAATATAAAAATAAAAACTCATCACAAATATGAGTTCTGAGGATCTGGATGCTCGATTAAAGCATCTGAATGATATAACTGTTTACTTAAAATTTATTATAGGATATATTTATAACTAATATAAATAATTGCGAATGAAAAACGATAACTCACTAAAAGAAGCATTTTAGAAACATAGTAAGGGGCTGGCCTGTATACTCCGTTCCCCACTTCTCTCAACAAAATCGGGATCTCCTCAGGAAACGTGTGCATGACAGCATATGCATGGGAGAAAACTGTCTCTGTGATTACGGAGTAATGCAAACCTTGAAGATTCTGAATACCTTCTTGATTTATTTCGATGCCGATGAACGGAGATGAAATAAGCATGGCTGTACACTGAATCAAACAAATAAATAATAGATACATTAATAATAATTTAGCTAAATCACAAATATTGAAGAAAGAATTTTGTTGGTACTAATTTATTAATCAATTCGAACAGTTTCAAAACTTCACCAAATTGAAATTTCGCATTATTCTATATTATAGGACCATTTTCATCTAAATATAAATCAAAATAACAAGGTTTCTTCATAAGTATTCTACTTTTATTTATTTTAACATTCAATTTTTTTTATCATGACTAGTTATTTTAACGTATAATTTTAGATAGAAATTACTTATTTACTATGATTAATCATTCTTGTTAAAGTATTTTAAATAATTACAAATAATTTTTATCTATGTTAACACTTGATATAAAAAATTTTTAAATAAACTTAACCTACAACCACCACACACATCCTATAATATATTATGTCTTATGCTATAACCACAAGAAGATAATCAGGCTGTTGGTTGCCTGCGTGGTATAAATAAAACAGAATAGTGTGAGCAGACGCATATTAAAAATAAGATGAGTAATTTAGAAGATAAGAGAGTAAATACATATGAAAAGTGAAAGTGTTGGACCTTTCGAGGAAAGAGAATACAATAGAGTCACCCTGAAGAAGTGGGAGAAGAAGGAACAAATAAATTGGTGAGTTGAGAAACCCCATAAGCCACATTTTTGGAGATATTTAAAATTTGGTGGGTTTCCATTCTGTTGTGATAGAATCATGATTTGGCGCCATAACCCCCGTAAGTCCGATGCATTTTGGCTGTTTTATAATGGTCGTTAGTTATCATTTAGTTGAGAACCGAAAAGGGGTTTCTCTACACAACGAGGTTAGTGATTCTCAAAAACCATGTTTTCCCTAAAGTTGGTAAAAAGCCTATCAATAAAAAAAAAATGGACGAAATTCAAACGATTTCTGCCAGATGACCAACACATTCAAAAGTTTTACTCAGGTATTTTTCAGTGACACGCATGTGAAAGGGATGAAGAATCATAAGTTAACTAATCTAAATCAATCTAATCTTAAAATTTACTTTTAAAATCATAGTTATTTTACTTCGATTTCCTTTCAAATGATTTTATAAACAGTTTTCTCATAGATAGACACTTATTATTTTCCTTATTTCTGTAAAGTTGATAATTTGAGAAAACCCATAAGTCAACCAAATTTAAAAGTAAATTACCATAATGAATCTTAATGTCTTAATTGGTAACATAGGTTCAGAGTCAGACACATTTTAATTATCAGTTGCTTTGAAGCATAACGCTTTGGCCTGGACTGTTTTTTATTGTTTTCCAAAAAGTTGGCCGTTATAACCTATGGGGCTATGCAAATCACCAATTCAAATAGGCTGAATATTTCATGTTATTAATCGAGCAGTCTATAGAGAGTTATTACAAATAAACAAGTCACTAAGAAGAATTTATATCATCATAAGTTAAACTGTTAATATTCATTTATGAGTGTCAGTGTTATGTGTGTTGTAAAATGAAAGTGTAGTACCTGTTCTTATTAGCTTAATCTCTGGTACGACTCCCAGCGGGGGTCCATCCAGAAGATTAAACTAATTTTTGGGAAATGACGGAGTGCTCCACCTCGCGGGTTGACCCGGTATTGTAGTACCTCCGGGAACGGCCCATATAAATGAAATCATGAACCAATTAATTAATTTAATTGAATCAATAAACGAAATAAATGACTTTAATATGGGTCGTTTCCGGACAGAGGTGAAGCAAGCCCCTAGCACTCCGTCATTTCCCAAAAATCAGTTTATATATAATCTTATCGAGTCGTACCACCAGAGAGAGACTAAGCTGATTTTTAAGATTGAACTATTATTATTTATTTTTATTTTTTTAAGTAAATTAATAATATATTATTGTGATATTAGAGATTGTGGAGTTTTTATATAATATTTAATCCAACTTATCAAGAAGGCAAAATAAAAACAAGTGAGAGTGTATGAAAAAAAACAAAGGATAGTATACTGGTTGTTGTGATGATGAAAGCACAAACAGAATTATTCTCTCTCTAGTTATGGAACCGGCCTAGTGTATAGGTGTCTGGGTCTAGTTATAATGGAAAAACTTTTATAGTATAGTTGTTGTTTGTATCATAAGGAACACACACAAAATTACTCTCTAGTTTTAGCCAGTTATAATTAGCTGTTGTTGTGGTACTGAGAGAACACACATACAGTTAGACTCTGGTTTTGGGATCGGCCTGTGATACATGTTAGCTGTAAATTGTGAGTCAGAAAGAATTTAAAATTTCTTTTGGTTAGTGGTATTGGACGTGGCAAAACCAAGAAGAGCCATTGCAAGAAAAGAAAAAGAACTGATTTGGTTTGGAAATAATTGATGTGGATAAAAGAAGAAGAAGAAGCAAAATTGTAAACAAGTATTTATAAATAATTAATTTAAGTTTTTTTTGTAATTAAATTCATCTTTTTGCCAGATTTATTTTTGTTAATAGAACCTAATAGTAAATAGTAAATAAAATAAATTTAAAGTTAACAATAAAACTAATTTATTTGAAGAACGTAATAATATAAATATATTATTTTACAATGTTAGTTAATAACAAATCAATAAATAGTATAAATATTTTTTACTATTTCTTAACTTCCAACAGGTATTTTTTTTAATGGGAGAGTACTGAATAAATAAAATAATTTGTTTTTTATTTAATTAAAGCAACCCCACTACCTTATTGGTATAAATCATATTTGAATAGATAAAAAAAAAATTTTTCTAGATATAAGATTTAAATTAATTTTATATTATATATAAAACTATACTAATGATAAGGCTAATGCTACCTACTATATACATAAAGAGTCGAAGTAATGTATTTTGACAATCCCTGTACAGGTCGATGGAAGACCTCCATAATAGCCACTTTATCTGTGTGCGAAGTGTCGGAGGTTGGCTAAGAAATATTAAAATAAAATTTATAATTAATGAATATAACAGTGAGAATCTAAAAGTTAAACTTAAGTGTACAAAAGAAGCTGAAATATTGAATATAAATAATTTTAGTAACTTACACTGAATAAAACTTCAAAAATTTCTCCTCCATCTAAAAATAAATTTAATGTTATTCATCAAATTTGTTAATTGTTTACTAAAAAAACATTCTTTAATACAATCAGTGAAATTACTTACTCCAAATATCAGGTTATTATTAGCTGTACTTTTCTTAACACATTCGATGTCCTTATGCAGCTGGATAAAGGTATGTGTGGTAACAAATTTTTCGCAAAGTTTCTCCGGAAGAGTACTAAGCTGAGTCACGACAAACTCTGCTGTATTATAAGTCGGAGGACAAGAAAGACCCATTCTAAAAATTCATTTTACAGTTACAATTTAAGAATTTTTACGATGAGTCAATGTAAACAAATAAAAGGTTAAAAAATGGAAAATGGCAGGAATGAAAATCTCTCGGACAGATAAAGTCCAAGGAGTTGCAGACTTTGCTTTCAAACATGTATGGAGTATTTGTCTTTGTTGAATGTATGTCTCTTCATATAATGGCATTCTTACAAAGAATAAAATTGATGAAATCTTTTAAAGGTATGGACAACGGTTGCACTGTTTATACAGGAAACAAATAAAACATGTAAGTAAAATGATAATGTATGTATATTTAACTAAGTTACTATTGTATTTTTTAAGTGATTTTCAGTGAAAAATGGTTTAACAAATAAAACCAGATATTTTGTTCAAGAAACTCACATTGAGTTCCATAAGGATTTCTTGATATTATTTTTCAATTTTTATATCCAATATTTGGTTTAAATATATTTTTAAAAAATAAAAAATTTTAGTTTGTGAAAAAATAAATAAACGGGAAGGCTATTGATTCCTAGATGAACCAGTTCCATTTATTTCTTTTTCGACTTCAAATTAATGATTAGCATTTTGATATGTTGGTTGCGATGGTTGCCAGCAATATTTCTAAAGGAAATGCCATTATAAAATTTAAAATCTCCTCCCCAAAATAGGTATTTGGCCATTAGTAAAACTATAATACAAGTATCAGTCATCGATATAATAAAGGAGAAACCACAGACAATTATTAACTAAATGGAATAATAACAAGTGAAATAAAATTCTACTGCCTTTGGAGTGATTTGAACCTTAGGCCATACTAGTATTTGATCAAAGATTCATAAATTAATTTTTTTTTAATTTTATCGTCTAAAATTCAGGTATATCAATTATGAAATGTATATACGATTAGAACTAAATACGTAAAGAGTTTCTTTAATATTTATCTAGTAATTGTAAAAAAGCTACTCAATACCTTTGACCGTACTTTGACCGAATAAAATACTTCATTTTATTTCATAAACAATGAAATAACATCAAAAATGCGATTCTATTGTTGGCTCTGAAAACTACACTTAGAGATTTAAAAATAAATCTTTAAAATTTAGTTAGAACACATAAAAAGCATTTCTCCTTACATATTTGAAAGTATAATCTCTCCCTTCGAGCTTAGAAAATATTAACAATTAATTGATTTGGGTATAAAAATATTTACTTACGATGAAAAATATAACTTTGCTTCATTAACGTCCCCAAAATAGGCTAGGCGCCCACCAGGAACCAACAATGAAACAGTATCAAACAATTCAAAGATTCCAGAAGCTGGTTGGTGGATTGATGCAATGATGGCCTTACCTAAAAAATATACGACATCGATTAGCAGAAAGTATTTTTTTTTCATTCATAAAATGAATTGTTTTATATGAAATAAAACTCCCTCTAACCATTTTTCAAAATTTTATAGGAAGGGCGAAATAGCATTCTCCTGTCAATATTTTTCAAAAAAATGTGAAGGTCATGTTGTAGTTGATGCCACAAAATAATAAGGAGGAAAAACTAAAAATAAGATAAGGTAGATGGTATCGAAGCCAACACAATGGGCTTCCCATGTATTACTTTTATTACCATGTTGACTTTTTTATTTTTTTTGATCTTCCAAAATCTCTATAGTTTGATAATAGAACCCATAAATGGATTAGCAAAACTGCACTAGGTGCATTACAGACTGCACAAAAAAATTATTGATTTATATTTTACAGCAGTGAAAGGCAAACGGTTTACTATTACGCAAGAGTTTACTGATTCTAAGGATCAGTTAAGATTTCTCCTTGACACAGTCAATCGCCAAGTTTGTAAAATTTTTGTTTTTATAATAATGGCTGATTTTATTGTCTTTTTCTGAACAGATAAATACCACCCTTTACTTAGGTAGTTTATGGTATCCGAAAAAATTAAACATTTAAATCTCTATATTATACATTATTGAAAAGAGGAATAGTATCGTTTTATAACAAACATATTACATCGTTGGGTCAGATGTGTGAGGTACAAAGTGAGCGATCTGCGAAAATGACCTTGTTTAGCTACCTCATAGCTGTATCCTATTAAAATTTATGTTTGATTGCATCTATGATACAAGATCCACCACATGAAATAAACAATGAAAATTACAGACTTTCCCATAAAATTTGGATCAAAAACCGATTACAACTAGCACAAAAAAACAGACATCCAAAGATTCAGAGAACCTGATTATACGAAAGATCATTGTACCATTAAAGGAATGTTATGTTATAGAAATTATGAAAATAAATTTATAATTAAAACAAACTAGTATGAAAATGTGTTAATAGTCTGTGTTTGTTTGTATAAATGTGTTTTCGATAACTGATAATACTAATGTGCATCGGTATAGCATTGGCATCACAATAGGAATGTCTTAAAAGAATTCAAATATCCAAATATAAATTTTTTTTTGTAATAGAAAAACTTTCCAGCAAGAATAAAATAATCGAAAAGTACTAAACATAGTAAACTATGCACAGTGAATTACCTCTCGAGGCAAGTTGACGAAGGATGCCGATGACAGTTCCGGCAGTAAAGCTGTCAAGACCAGTTGTTGGTTCATCACAGATAAGTAATGGAGGATCTGTAATTAGCTAAAAAATAACAGTTATTAATTAATAATATTTAAACCAAGCAATTTACATTTTTTTAACGATTATTTTTTTGTTAACACTTTAATGGAGCGTTGCCTTTGTGGTATCTTTTCTTCCTGCTCATTTTAGGATCAAAATAGTCTTTTAACAAAATAAATTATAGGATATTTTCTACAATTTGTTTTTATAAAGCAGGCAGTGCGGGAGCACCAGAAATTCATTTCTCATGTGTCATAGGGCAGAAGGACAGGTTTCTTTGATATCTATACCAATACTTTTACTTTTCAAACAGCCTTGGGGTGCACAAACCATAGGAAATATACTCTAATTTAATTTTGATATGGCTTTATTATATAAAATGAGGTAGAAAGAAAATAGGTCCGCTATAAAGATATAATTTTTTAATAAAGTTTAAACTGTTATATTGAGTACAACAAGATAAAAAAATTGACTGAAAACTGTGATCAAAATATGAACTTGATTTTATTTCTTGGGAAAAACACTGTTTTACCTGAACAGACAGACTAAGACGTTTTCGTTCACCGCCAGAGAGACTGGACAGTCTTACATCCACACAGTTGGAGAGACCAAGTTCTTGTATCAAAGAATGTACTATCCTTTTTTTCTGTAAAGAGGAGACCCTTCGATCCATTTTCAACGTCGCCTAAAATGGATGTAATAATCATAGAAAAGAGTTCACAAAAATTATAACTGATGGGATAACCTGTCAGGGAAGATTGGGTTTTCTTTATACCCATAAACTTCCATTAACTGGTGGACCATTACGATGGGAAAGAACCTTAAAATCTTCGAATAAATATAATAAGACTATTAGTTACCATGAAATTCAAATGTTCTTTTACTGTGAGTGACTGAACTGCAAGGTCGTGTTGCGGAACGAACCCTGACATTTTCATCATTAGCTCCTTATCGACTGGGCGACCGTTAAGTTGGATATCACCTTTAAGTACACCTAAAAATGCAGGCCTTTTTTTAAAAAAATAATAAATAGGTGCATTTATATTAAAATGATATACTGACCTAACAAACATAATTTTAACTTAAAAATTTCATGTAAATAACATACCTGTATATCTTTGGCTTAAAGCTGCAAGTAAAGTCGTTTTGCCAGCACCACTAAAAAATGCGAATATAATTATTAAATTGTATTGTGATAATTTCATTAGTGTAAGAGGAACTAATCTCTTCTGAGGAAGAGTTATTATAAAGGCCTAAGTAAGTACATCATCTAAAATAATAATGATTACAGAAATGTTAGCTCACCTTGGTCCCATAACAGCAGAGATATTCCCTGATTTTACGATACCGCTCACTGAGAAAAAAACATTTAAAATATAGGATAACTTAGATCAACATTATAATTAGTTTAAATGATTTTAATTATAAGAAAAAAACAGTGAAATTCCGATTGAGTTACGGAATGGT
This sequence comes from Acanthosoma haemorrhoidale, assembly GCA_930367205.1. Lineage (NCBI taxonomy): Eukaryota > Metazoa > Arthropoda > Insecta > Hemiptera > Acanthosomatidae > Acanthosoma > Acanthosoma haemorrhoidale. The sequence continues at coordinate 13,012,744 of OV884011.1, read as the reverse complement.
TCCTATAGTAATGGCTCTCAATCTTTCCCTTTGTAGGTCCAATTATTATCTCCTTCCTATTCGTAGTGTTTGAGAATATCACAAATTGTTGTTTAGAATGTTTCAGAGTTTACCTCAAGGTTTTAGACGGTTTAAGAATTTTTATATTTTCTCAAGACATTCTTTGTTTTTAGCAACATTCATTTTAAACATGTATTTATAATTTTTATAATATTTGTGTTGTGTGAATTCGCTGGTGTTAATTTTATATCATGTTTGGTGTAAGTGAGGTACAGGATTTGAACTCTGGACTTTAATTAATAATATTATTTTTTAAGTATGAAAGTCATTAAATAATTTTTAAAAATATTATTATTCAGAGTGAAACTTATAAAGATTTATCTGTATCGTGATATTTATATTGTGTAAAAATCAGTTTTTTTAAAAAAAAAAAAACCTTCAAGTCCCTCCCTAAATATTTTTTTTATTATTGATATTACATCAACATCAACATTTTGTCTATTCAAGCATCCTCAGGACTACACAAATTAATTATATGAAACTAACTATAAGGGTGTTAAGCATATGTAAGGGTAATATTCATTAAAAAAAACACCTTTTCTACCTCAATCATCATTATATGGTATACCAAGGCAAAAAAGTAATTATATAGGAATGACAGAATTCGCATTAATTATTTTCATCAAAGCTGAAAAATTGCTTGTTGCATTTATAGTTATTTTTTAATAACTCAATATTTTCTTTTTTTATAATTAAAAAATCCGATCTGCTGAACATGCCGGTGGCAGGAGAACACACCTACATCTCTGTCACCAAACCATTCATTAAAAAAATCCTAACCTTGTTACAAAAGAATGCAGCAGTCTAGTTTCATAGAAAAATGAAGAATTCTCAAGGCCAAATTAATTAACTCCTTTATTTTAAACTTAATATCTTGAGATTTTACACTTATAATGTTATTGATACAATTATTAATTATTAGTTGAGGCATTGGTCTCACTATTTTTAGAAATTAAAAGACAGAGTAAAAAAAAATGATTATAGAACAGGAGGTTGGCATTCTCAGGTTCAAACCTCAATCCTGTACAAATATTTTTTCTTGAGGTAATTAACATGTTTTTAAAATTTTTATTCAGAATTGTTTTTATTATAAAACTTATCAAGAGTGTAACAGTATTAATGGGCGATACAATCAATTTAAATAGAAATCTAAGCCAATGTAGGACTCACCGTTATTCAGTAATTTCAATCTTTTCACTTCTGACTTCCCGAACAGCTTCTTCCTCTCTACTGTCATGTAAAGGGACACATTTTGCCAACAGAACGCCAGCCTATCGTCCATCTTAAACCTATTTTATGTAAAATAAAATTCATTATTATTTTTTATAAGGAAACAAACAAATTTAAAGATGATTTAACTATTCTTACAATTTTTCTTGTGTTGGTAAATTTACATTAATTTAACAGATAAAAATAAAGAATATGTTATTACCAGTTAAGCTAGTCTCAGAAGAATCGTTTATTACATTAAAAATGTATTGTTTACAAATTAAAAAATATAAATAAATACTGATTTAATTTCAAAAATGTACACATTATATTAATAAGTATATTAATATGATGTATGTTATTTCTTTTTTTTTTTTTGTATTTTGGTAGATTGGCATGCATACATTAATTACTGTCAAGGAAAGAAATTAGCAATCAAAAGTACAGTAAAGAAAACTATAGACACTTTACCTCACTGTAAATTATCCTGTAAGAAATAAATATCAAAATGCTATAGCATTTATGGCATTATTGAAACCATAAAAAGGACATAACACTAAGCTCCCATGGACAGACACACTACTACCACAGCTTGGTGGTTACATAACATGCCCCTGTGAATGGGGAGTAAGGGCTACTCCAGAATACCTGTTTCAGCTCAGGTGATGTATCAGAGTCATATAAAGCTTAATATGATTATAACACTAAATAATGTTTGACAGAGTAAATAATTCAAATATAACAATTTAAATACGATAAAATTTAATATTTACAAAATTAAACAAAGTCAACATGTTCTTTCAAATGGAACTGCATATTAAAAACTAATAGACAATTTTATTATATCTGATCAAAAATACATATATTTAAATATAATAGAATCAAGTTTAAGATTTTTACATGAATATTTAACAATACTCTACAGTACATTTAATTATATGATGATCTTTTAAAATATATTTTTATCAATTTACATACCTTTTTTAAAAAATGTGTACTATTTATTTATATATATATGTATATATTAATGTAAATTATGTAACTTTGTAAATGTATTTATGTGTACGGTAAAATATAACCAAGTCAATCAATCAATAAATATATTTATTTGGAACTATACATAAAATATTTTACACAAAATTTTAAACAAGGATAAAAAAAAAAAGTAATAATTTAAAGGGACACATTTTGCCAACAGAACACAAGCCTAACATCCATCTTAAACCTATTTTATGTAAAATAAAATCCATTATGATTTTTTCTAAGGAAACAAACAAACATATTCAAAGATGATTAAACTATTCTTACAATTTTTCTTGTGTTGGTAAATTTATATTAATTTAATATATTATTATAAATATAATATATAAATTAATATAGTCTCTTTTCCAAAAAACACCATAGTTATATTTTTGTAATATTTCGCCTTGAGAACAAAATTTAAGACACTGTTCATTCTATGCGATTTCAATACAATAAATTATACTAGAAACATAAGGATAAGTACCATATAAACAGTATATATTAACTCCTTCTCAAACAGAGACTACACAAACACTGCTAATGTCTTCTTCAAAGGTAAAGTTTTAATTGATTCTTTCCTTTATGTTCAAATAGATACTTAATAATAGAATGGTTGTATTTCACATGCCAGCATTGCAATAGCAGTTTGTCAACGTATTCTACAAATATTTTCTATTTATGACCAAAATGACACCGAAGACTGTTGTCCTAACACTGAGGTGCTAGTTAAAGCAAGGTGATATCTGTCAGTCTTAAATTTAGTTTTCTTAACTGGATTCATTTATTCAAGTAGCTACTAATTTATACTGACCATACCCAAACGCAGCACCCAAAGAAAAAGCGTGGGGAACGAACCCGGATCTCCGCAATTAGAACTCAGCTTGCTATACAATAAGCTAAGAAGACGGCCATGGATTTATGGCCGGTCATAAATAGAAGGGGGACGGATATCATGTTTCATTGTGCTAATTTGCTTGCTATTAGTTGAATATTAAAGTGGATTGTATGATTAGGTAAGATTTAACTGATAGTCATAAATACTAAATAATCGGATATTGGTCGTTTCTTCATTTCTTTCACAATTGCTTGCTGGCCAGATTTTTCCTCTCCTCTCCGCTGGGTCCCTTCTTCAGTCTGCTCCATATCCTTAAAGTCACTCGAAGATATAAGATTAAGCGGTAGTAGCTTTGAAGCCATGAGATCAGTCTCTTCTGGTCACAAATCAGTCCGAAAACTGCGATTTGTACAATTGTATCATTTGATTAATAATTGAAAAAAATACGACCACACCACTAATAACCATATAATTAAAAAATGAAACTTTCATATAATCAAAAACAATAAGAGAGGCCAGTGATTCTTGTGTTGATACGTTTCAAAAAAGATTTGAATGTTCATGAAAACTAGACATGTCAGAATAGTAATTATGATAAAACAATTATACTTTTTTCAAAAATATTTCTTCAATGTTAACACTACATTGGAAGGAAAAAGGCGAATAAAAGGGTAAATGATGTGTCTAAGCGATCTAACAATTCAGTTAGACAGCATTACAAATAGGTATTTCTCTCTCTCTGATCAGAATTAAAAAATATAAACAAAAATACAAGAACGAGTATGTAGAACAATGTATATACCCAAGATTTACATTTATGAGGTATACCTTGTCAAGATGGGAGGGATTGATAACTCAAATCAGGTTTTTCAAAGATTTGGTCTTATTTTATTCTGCGGCAGCCGCATACTTTCCTACTCTATAAAAATTGACCTATATTCTAATACTGGTTCATTCTTCTCTCCAGGATGTAATTAAGTTTCTCTGCCTCTAAGACAAAATGTTCAGTCGATTACCAGTAAAAATTTTATCAGGTAGGAAATGTTAAATAATGAGCCGCATCAGACTAGAAATCTTTATTTATAACAAAAAAGAACTCGTTGGTTCTTCTCTCTAAGACACATCATACAAAAAAGATGCCATATATTACACTCCAATATGAAGTAGATTAATTAGATCTTATCTATACTTTCAAAAAGCATATTTAAACAAAATTATACTGGCAAAAATAATAAATGATTAAACAAGTATCTTATTCTACATAAGCCAGTTCATAATAGAGATCAAGATTAACATGATTGAATGCCTTACATCTGTATTGTACAGTAATTTAATTTTCATTTCATCGAAGATCATAAGTACCAACATGAAACTAGTTAATCAAAGTGACACTGAGATTTTTTTTAATAAATAAAATATTTTATTTTCTTTCTGACAATTATATTTTAAAGAATAATAAAATGTTGAGTATTAAACCTAGAATGGCTTATAAATAATTCGTTATTCCTTACTTAGATATATGAAAAAACCGTGGAGCGGAATCTGAAACTTACGTTGCCATCTTCAATGCTGTTCAAAATACTGAAATCTATATTTAAAAAAAAGAAGGGAAATAGTTACTTAAATAGTTACTAAGTAATATCTGAATAAAATTTGGCCAAAGTATCACTTAAAATAAGAAGATACACATGCTGTCAAAAAATGAATACAATTTTAAATAGTGTAAAACATATTAAACAATTAAGAGGGGGTAATAAATTAAACAATTACTAGTGCAGTAGTGTTTCAAGGTTCAAATCCATAGATGAAAAGTGAACTTATTTTTACTTCCATAAATGGAATTGGGGGCTCCTGGAAAGGCTAGCCAGTGTTTCAGCCCTAAATTGGAGTATGTACGAACATAGATAAATATTGAAAAAAATTACAAATATAACTCATAAAAAACATTCCCTGAATAAGAAAAAATAAAAACCAAAAAAACACATATATGTATATATACAAAACAATAAATTCTGTAACATTAAAATTGTAAACAGACTCTTTCTAAGATTCTCTCTCATCTGTATAAATAATAATAAAAATAACTAATAACTATTATAATTTTTTTAAATTATTCCAACAAATACATTTTCATTTAAAATAACAGTCCTGTTTAATATATTAATAATGGACAAACTTAAACAGCTGTTAATTGATTTTTTTAAATTTCTAACAACAAAGTGACTTATTCATAAAGGTTTGTGTTCCTATCAAAAGAACTGGTTGGTTTCCGGTAGGACAGTCCTTTATTGCCTTTAATGCGGGTAAATAAAGGCTTAAAAAATATAATTATTTAGATAGCTGCACTATGATGCTGTAATATTTTGATTAATACATACACAGTAATTTAAAATAACTTAGTTTTTAACATAAAAAAAAGGAGGTATTACAAAAATGTGATGAGAAAAGGGGAAGTGAAAATAATGAAAGATAGTGTTAAAACAAATCTTACGATAGTGCCATTTAGAAAATACTTCTCCCAGAGACATATCAAGCCTAATTTAGTAACTCAAGAGTTGTTTCGATAATTAATAATGAATTTTGTTTATCAGAGAAGAAAAACAATAGCAAGCACTAACTGTGGTGAAAAAGTATAACGCTGTCAAGTTCGCCTGCAGTGCATGTTACCAATCTGACACGTTTTTATTACAGATTTGTACCTTTCTTGCGAGAACTAAACAACCTTATGGCACTGCCTACTCATATTTATCTACATCAATAAACTTAAATATTAATACAATTACACTTTTTAATAAAATTTGGTAACTGCCATTTGATTACAAAAAAAAGTTTGAAAGCATATAAACGCTAACGTTAATTTAAATATTCGATTTGGGACTGAGGTATTAAAAGGGCTACAGCACATCTGGAGTGTTAGGTAAAAGGAGTACATGTCAAAAATTGGTTAAAATCAGATAAGTCAATAAGGAAGTCTAAAAAATCTACATTTTTTTTGGTACGAGTATCAGTCTACAAAAAATACCTAAGATTGTTAGATAACCATTATGTAAAATTTAAGTGTTATTTAAAAAAAAATAGAATCAAATAAAATGAACCTAATGTTGCATTTGTGACATATACTCCTTTTACCCAACACTCCAGATATGTTTACAGGGTAGCAATAGTGCAACCTTCCTTACGTAAACTAACTGAAGTCAAGCTTAAACTTGGTTCCTTGGGACCTAAGGCTACCAAAATGATGCAGCAGACGGCCCTTATAATACCTCAGTGCGTTACATTATTAAAAACGTTTGTACGTTGCTTTCAATATTAAAATGAACTAAGATTTAATCAATGATTTATGATGTCTTAAATTGAAATTTCACTAGTTAGACATATTATTATTTCAATCAATGTTTTTTCTCAGACCAAATCTTTTATAAAGAAAAAATTACAAGGTAAGTACATTTACGTGATACGCTAACACGTAAAATAAATTATTACTTTTACACTGCATTTATTGTTAAATATTCTAATAAAACAGTTACCCTATGAAAAGAAAAGGAATTCGACAAACTTCTAAAATAAAAGGAGGTAACTTGTATTAAATATTTTTTTTTTTGCATTTATACCACAAAAATTATTTCTAAAAATAGAATAAAATTGTACTATGATTATCAATAAATACATGGAGCATTTATTGTTTTTAAGACAGATTTGTCTTAAAGGAAGTGAAGGTTTTTAGAGTAAATGTGGAGATCTCAAAATACAATAGAAAATCCAACTAAACATATTTTTAATAAACATATAATCCAGCAAATTTGAAAAGTACTTTCGCTGGCGTTTGTTTTAATTTCAACAACCATCACATTACCCATTTATAAAAAGTAATAACAGTATATAACAAGTTAATAAATATAATATGGCTACAATAAATTTAATGTTTCAACTTGAAAGACTAATTTTATAATAAATCGCCAATTTAAATTGGATGTGATCTAGGTGTATATACAAACATTGAATTTTCTATCAATACTAGTTATAAAATGTACAAGATTTACTTACATAGCCTTCTTAAGACAATTAGCAGTGTTAAAACGCTCCACATTTAATTAAATATTACCATGAATATTTAATAGGGATTTTTTAACTGAGTATTTCATTTGGTTTGTTAACAATTAAATATTTTTAAAAATGCGTCTTACAATGGATTTCATAATATTACAAATACTGCCAAAAACACAAGAGAGAATCACAGAACAACAAAAAAATTGTTGAATCATTATTATTTTAAAGGTCTTACTTCTTTTTTAAGTGACGAATGATAAATTTTTGAAATTGAGCGAAACTTTGTCCGTTGGGAAAACTGCTAAGTGAAGTTCTGTTTAAGCAGCATTTCTGAAGTATGTCTGGTACACAAGGCCGATGGATGATGAAGCGAACATTGCAAAGCAGGTCCACCATGTAGCGAAGCCGAACAGACCTCGGGCTACATCTTTCGTCATCACCTGAAAATGTTATACTTACTAAAAATTACTTCCAATATTACACGCAAGGGAGAATGCAAAATAATTGTAAAGGGTTTCTGTAAGTCAACTATTTAAAACATATTTTCAATTGTTCTACAAATATTTGTATATGTGAACAAATGATGATTAAGTAGAGGTAAAATAAATTATGCCATCGGGCCATCAAATACAGTTTATTTATACATTAGTAGTTCATTAATACATTATTTACCCCCCAAAAAAGTGACAGTGGCTGGGGAACAGTCGGGATTTGCTCGCGATGGTTTTCTGAGGTTTATGAGAGCGGAGGACCAACTTAACTTCAAATTTATTGCTCTCCATACAAGATTTTAACCCAGGCTTTATATATCGTGGAGTAGGCTGGTTACCATAAACATGATTCATAATTATTTTGATACCTGTTTTAGAGAATTCATGGCGAAACTAAACTCCTGAGCAGAAGCAAGCACGGAATCTCCCATGTTAATCGGTTCAACATGATCAGGAGCAATGCATTCAGTGTCAGGTTTCGCTATCCAGCTATACTCTCCTACAACAGAAAAAAAATAATCAATTAATAAACAAAAAGAAACAGGATTATTTTATTTCATTTTTTTTTTAAATATTGTTATAAGCAGTGCCCAGATTTTTATACAGTAAAACACTGCAAAATTTAGCGAAAATTCTCTAAATATACAATGCAACTAATAAAATATTCAAATGTAGTAATGTACAGTAGCAAAATCTTCTGAACTGAGGAAGAAATCAGAGTAGAAAAATTAAACAAAAATATGAAAATAAAACATACTTAGGACAAACAAAAACAGCAAATAAATTAATTAAAATATAACATAGTATAAAACAATTGTTTAAACCAAAAAAATGAAAATACACTGAGAGGTAAAGAAAAAAAGTGGCTACCCTGCAGTATTTCTACTGATTTCAAATCATCTTGTTGTTATTAACATCGGTTGAGCAATTACATAATTTTGAGTCAAATTTTTGGATGGTAAGGTAACGACGATCTTCTAAAAATACTAATAGTAAAGAATCGGATTGAAAATACAAAATGTATTTTAAGAACAAAACTTAAAATTTTATTGAGAATTCATTATTTATTCAATATAGATTATAATTTAAGCTACAAAAAATTATTTTGACCAGGAAATATAATTATTAGTAACTTTACATTCAGAAAGAAAAATAAATCAGTGTAATGAAAAATTAGTTACAAATCCTAAAATAAACTTATTTTATTTAAGCATTTGTTAATAATTAACAAATAAAAGTATGTGTTCTGTAATTATTACAGAACACATACTTTTAGAATAAATAGCAGGCCATATGAAATATATTAAGAATATTAATAGTATAAATTAAATAAAACCAAGTGGTATTCGAAAAAAAATTTTAAAAGTACTTTGAAATTAACAAAATTTTAAATTCATAGGTTGTGTTTCCGCCTCTTACATTTATTACGGCTAGCATTTCACGAGGAATTGACCTAATAAGGTTTTCCTCACACATTAGCAAATAACTCCAACAAAACAAGCTGTGAATCATCACCAATCTAAGCAAATTATTTATTTATTTATTTACATTGCAGTAAAGATCATGAAAAGGATATTACTTAGTCAAGTTAGAAAAATACAATACAAAACCAGGACTTCTATTTCATTATTTAAACTATGTACGAAATCTTCCAATACTCATAATTTGTTCCGTCATTAGCAAATGCTTAAATAAAATAAGTTTATTTTAGGATTCGTAACTAATTTATCATTACACTGATTCCTTTTTCTTTCTGAATAAAAAGTTACTAATAATTATATTTCCTGGCCAAAATTCTTTAAAATTATTTTTTTTTAACTTAAATTATAATCTATATTGAATAAATAATAAATTCTCAATACAATTTTAAGTTTTGTTCTTAAAATATATTTTGTTGACGTATTTGGTTTATTTAGTTTTTTTTCTCTTCTATTTTGTCTTTTCAATCAGATTCTTCACTATTAGCATTTTTAGAAGATCATCGTTACCTTACCATCCATAATTTACTCAAAATTATGTAATTGCTTTTTTTTTTTTTTTTTTTTTCCCTAAGCTCTCAAACTTATAAAAATAGGAATGTGGGAAAAATAAGGAAAATTATTTTTGGCCGGAAAGTGCCTTTTACTAAGGGGAGACCCCTATGATGTAATTGCTCAACTTCAATCGAAATAATAAATACTTCTTTAAAGTTTATTTTCCTAGAAGAGACTAATGTCGCCCGATGTATTAGTAATTGGTATCATATTATAGCTTTGAACAACTTTTGTGATATTTCCGATCACATTTAACAATTTAATAATACTTTGTACCGCCAAATTATTGCAAAAAATTATACATTTCTGGTACTTTTTGTTTAGAATGAACTGATCATTTACAGAACACTTGTCACTGAGCTGATGTAACTAACAACACAATTTGAAATTGTAAACGGTTTTTTTTTCCTTGAAACTTTTTTTATATATCCCAATAAAATAAAAGGCGAGCTATAACTTAAATAAAAACTTTTATAAACAAATGTTTTAAAAAAGCAGTCATTTTTATATTAAAAAAAAGTTTTAGTGAAACTGTTAAAATGAAACTTATCGTGAAACGTGAATAACTGAAATAAATCAATTTGATTGATTTAAATGAATTTTACAAACTTCAATGGTAAATATTAGTTTAAAAAAAATAATACATACCTAATGTCTTGTACATAAATGCATAAAACAAACACAAAAAGATGGGAATGAGATACTGCAGTGCTACGACACACATGTAGTAGAAAACAGCAGCTATCTGTAAAAGTCAAATAAGAAATAAGTTATTTAACATTTATTGAAAATTATATAACTGAAAATAAAAATGTTTGTTTGAATAGTTTAGATCAAGTAAATAACATGTTGTACTATTTATAAATCATCAAACAAAGAATATTATATCAAATTAAAATATAACCTGGTAAGGCATTTCCTAGCTATTTATTTTTCCTTAATAAATTTTATCCGTTAAACAATACCTTTTTTTGAAGTTCTTTGTTTGTTATCCTTCCAGCCTCCTTCTTCATCTCAGCGACTCTAGCATGGGCAATATTCAAATATGCCTGCAAGTACTGCGGGATGAGAAAAATTCTCAAAAGGGAAGTCGATACTAGCAACCAAAGTCTTATAGACTCGAACGTATCTTCGCTTAACCTGAAATAAATAAAGATCTCAGGGTGAGTAAAGTAATCAATTTCATTATAGTTTATATTATCAATGGTAGACTTTAAAACTTACAAAGGTTCTTCATAACCAGAGAAAACTCTTGCAGTAAGGTAATGCCTTGAAAGCGGTGTTACCCACAAAAGAATCAATACAAAAGGAGATGCGAAGGAAATGTTGAGTGCGATTTTTAACAGGAATCTGCTTTCACAATACCTTCAAATAAAATCAACATTAAAATTCAAAACACGAAAACGTAAACAATAAAAAATTATTTAATGTAATCACTTATTACCTAAGAGAATCCCAATGCATTCGTGCAAGTCTCATTCCCGGAAAAGTAAAAAATGAGCCGATGATGGCACACCAAACAGCCACAATAAATTTCAAAAACAACTTTGACGCAGGTCCCCTGTTGGTGAACGAAACATCGATTATAAATATAAAATAATTGTTATTTTTCCATTGTGCCCAACCAGAGATGGAAGATTAGCAGGTCACTATAAATGAATCATTCTTTCAATTGATCGAACAAACGGTACAAGTATTTTAAGATCATTAAAATACAGATTATCACTGGTAAGGAACTTTTTATGAATACATTAAGAATCATTTTTGGATACTTCAGGCTTGTACTAGCTCTATTATTGTTTTAGTTCGGAAGGTTAAGTTTTACCAACGACATAATTTTATGCAGGGTATTTTATAAGGTGAATTTATATAAAATAGAGTAATTTTATCATAATTCGAATCCAAACTTGGTATTTTAATTATGTTTTATATAAAATGAATAAAAAACAAAATAAAGTATGCCATCAGAGTTAATCACAACAGCATTTTATGAATAAAAATTAATATTGTATAGTAATATCTAGTTTGCTTAATAAATGATTCTTTTAAGTCCGCAGAATAAGAACCAAAAAAACCTTTAGTATAGTTTATTTAATTCAAGCACTAAAACTCTATGTGTGCCAAATCATTTGTAAAATTGTAATCTTTATTTAAAAATCGTATGGATATTTGCCTATTTCCTTTTATTATTTAAATAATTAATTAATTATTACTGTACTAAAAAGATAAAATCAACCTAAGCACAGATGTAATTTTGATCTTTACAAACTATTTTAATTATCTTTATTCAGACGGTATCTCGTGTTAATAACAAATATATAACAGACTACAAACACATATCAGAATCTTACCACTTAGTTAACTAATGGAATAATTCACTAGCCATTCAGTCAAAATAGATTGATTCATTTTAAGTGACTAACTCTTCACTTAAAGGGAACAACAGCCCTAAAAGGGTGAAGAAAATTTTTAGAGGGAGACTTACTCTGAATTCAATCCGTTTTTCTCTAAGAAGGTGTGAGCACTCGAATTAAAGCTTGTATATGCCGTTTCCAAACCTGATTCGAGAGTTTCTTCATCGATTAGCAAGATGGCCATAGCTACGATAAGGTAGCTGAAGAAAGTGACGATAACAGTCGATCTTTCTCCGATAGATTCATCTGCTTTAAAATATTCCAATGTCAAGGAAAGGAGCATCCTCCTAAATACAGTTAAGGAAACTATCCACATTTCAATCAGTTCAATTAATATAGTAATAATAATAATTATGATCACCACATAATCGCTTAATATATTCACTATTACATTAAAAAAAAAAAGGATACATGGAAGATAAAATAACCAAGAAGCACCACAACATGCTCAAATTGAACTCATCGACCAGAGGGAAAAAATATGAGTAAATCTGAATAAAAAATGATAAATTAAGATTAGATTATAAATTTCGGTTGACCTCATAATTTTGTATAAGATGGTCTGTTAATAAATACCTCAGTAACTGCATAAACAATAAACGAATAAAGAGAAAAATCAAGTAACCACTGGTACTCAGTGTAATACCTCAAATGTACAACATCGAGAAATGTTACTTTTGCGCTTTCCAGCTGAAACATAAAAGTTAATTCATGTACCTACATCAATATTGTTCTATGATTGCAAATGGTAAACAAAAAATGATGATAAACATACCTGAAAATCTAAATTTCTCGGAATGTGGAAAGTCGTACTTGAAATCCCATTTTCATGGTATTTCCGGTCCTTTTTTCCTTTTTGCTTTTCTTTAATCACACCGGCCAAGCTCCTGAGTTCATCATCTGTCGGGTACAGGTATCGAACCAGTCTGGATACATTACGTAAAAATAATTATGGTGTTAGTTTTTAAACAAATAGTAGTGTAATAAAGATTATATATAGTCTTTATGTACAAAATAAAATTTAAAAAAAGAAAAGAAAATCGAAAATCATTCTTTGAAGCTTGTTTGGGGTCTTCCAAATGTAATAAATATAAAGAGTAGACAAACCAATTTGGAGTATATAACTAATTATGAACCGAACAATCTATAAGATGATGGTTTCCTGATCATTTGTTTTCTCTCAGTTGTATTTGTTTTGATACTACAGGAAAAAAAAGTGTTAAAGTCTCATTTAATGTAGAGGTTTGTAAAAAGCCAGTGAATTTTTCAGATATAAAAAAAATTATCTTGTTGGAGTTTTTTATCATTTAATGATCTAATTATATCTCAAATTAGAGCTTTTTCCTATGGACTACTAGTCATTATGTTATTGCTTGGGGGTTGACACAATGATATATCCACATTTCTTAATTCAAAATAGAACATATACCATTCTGGTTCATGCGAATTATATGACCAATACTTTAACTTAATTAACTCTTGGATACACAAAATATTGGTTTCGATTAATTTTTAGCTTCAAAATCAAACATCTCACCCTGTAGCGCATAGAAGACTTCTTGCTAGAGAATAATGCTTTCCTATCTTCTGTATAACGCTGACCATTACCAGTGTTATCACCAACTGGGAACCCAACAATGCCTGAAAATATATGAATCATTTAAATTCAATAATAACAACTTTCATCTAAACCATTTAACTTATAAGCTCACCAATAAATGATAAATATAGCTATAACAGACCCTTAAGAAAAATTGCTCTATTCAAAATTATGTTTGGGAAAGCAGACTTTAGACTGGGAAAACAGAAAGTGTTGAATTGAATTTACAGAATAAACAAGAAACGTCTTCTTCCTCTGTTTGCGAAAAACAATTTAAAAATAGCAAACTTATACTTTCAAGTGGGAGATGGGTGATATTTAGGAGCGTTGACCCTTAACCTTTCTCAGCATTTGAATAGTTTATAAGATATTATTCTTCGAACCCTGCATGCTCCCATCTTTAACACAAACCTAACCAAAATTGACACTTTGTCAGACATAATCATAAGTATTGAAAGGCAATGTTTGTGAGAAATATCTTCTGATTCTAACAAAAAGCAAATCAATGTCATTTAACCAAATAATAAGGTATTTTAAATTAGGTCAACTAGATGTATATAAGAAGGAAAGTCTGACTGTTGAGCTTTTTGTTATACTCAGCAAATGAAAATCACATCAATAGATGGGGCAACCGTCTAAACTAGTTTATATGACCATCAAAGAAAAGCGATAGTAAGACACCAATAAATATTGAAAGCATTCTAATGTAAATAAATGTGTAAACTACTATAACAGGCATCTTACATTAAGCTTAATGATTAATTTACATGGAAATCTGTAAAAAAAAAAGTGCAACAGTGCATTGCCATGCAGAATTTTTAATTGGCAAATACTTTATTTTCCCACTTGATCAGCTGCCTTATACAAATTACAATCAAGCGTTAAAGCAGGATTCCATAAAATCTGGTCAAAATTCAATGACCACTTACCATGATTAGGTTTTAGTTAGAAATATATCAGCTAACTATGGTCATTTGAAATTGATTATACGAAAATCTAATCAAGCATTTGTTTCAATTCTCGCTCTGAAACGAGTCGTTCAGCTGACGACGAGTCGAAGCTGAATACAAAGAGTAAAGCGGGAAAAGGGTAGCAAGGAATAGAAACAACAATACTGCAGGTCTTCAAATTACTCAAAACACAAATTAATTTTTCCCATTCCATCTAGACTTAAAATACATAAATATGTAATATAGTATATTAAAAAGATAGAACCTACTAAATTAAAAAAACAAAACAATTAACAAACCTAAGGAAACTAATACTATCATAACATGAGCCTGTAATTACAGCTAAATTTGATTAAACTTCAAAGTTGACTGAGGCGAAAAAGCATAAGTATAAACAAAAAAGGTGTTAACGAAAGGCCTCACAATCATCAGATTGTATAAAATCATCAGATCATATAGAAATCACTTTCTATAATCAGTCTCAAAGAAACAAATACATTCTGATATAACTGGTGAGAGGGGAGGGTCGATAATACGTAAATACAGCTTGTTAATTTAAATGATTGAATGTACCACTTAATGCTTTCAATATAACGAGTCTCATAACCACCTTTTGGTTAAATCGCACTAATATAATCTAAGGAATTGGTTATCATTGGGACGATTTGATTTTTCAGGGGCGATGGACCTGAAGGACTGAAAATAGTATCCTGGGCACAAAATTTAATACAACTAATTACATTAATAATAGAATAAAATTACCTACTTAATACGATTACGAATTAGCCTTTTTTTTTTTTTGTGGAATGTAAATGATGATGAATTTTAATGGCTTGTTTAATTAATGTTTGTCTCTGAGCTCATTTTTTATTTTATCATTCCTGAAAATTAAAATATAACTGTGACGATTATTTCAAATGAGTGTTTCGGTAATAGGTGGACAGATTACATGATAGTGGCCAATGGACCATAAAAGGATGAGAACCGCTTCTGTGAGGAATAAATAAAAATGAAACTTATTTAGAAAAGCCAACCGCTGTTCGCTTGGGTCTACAATTTCAAACTCATTCTTTGATCTGTTTGTATTCGAGATGCTCAGATGAGCATTGAGGAAGTGTAAGGTACGATGCACGAGGTGCACGGATAGACAGGTGATGTTAGAAATGATTTAAAATGAGGGAATCACAGTTCCTAACATTTTGAAAATTCAGAAAACGTCAAATGTTTAACCGATGTATTGCAAGGACGAAAGTATTCTTATTTGGGATTCTTGGCGTTTTATATAATCCGTAGTAAGCAAGAATTACTTTGGGATTAAATGCTAGTTTTCAGACAACCATAATTAACATTATTGCTTTCAACATGTGTTTAATCTGTAGTTTTTCTTCAAATTCTTAAATTTGGTAAAATATAGAGAAGATAAGTTTGACAGCTGGAGTGCCATACACGCAAACACTAGGCACCCATTCTCCATCTCGTCCCGGTAAAATACCACAGCATATACAAAAGTATGCTTTAATCACACTGTAAGCTCTATCAAACAATTCAGAAGTGTTGACTGGCCATTGGGAACTCCTAGGGTACGGGATAGTCTTTCCGTTCTACACCCCCCCCCCCCCCGTTCTCCCAGAAACTACAGCTATTTAGCCTGTACTTGTACGAGACTTATTAAAGGATATTATTGGTACAGTAGGAGTTTATTAAGGGTGTCGGGTCGTCACGAGGGGTGTGCCTGGTTACCCTAGCCCTGGTGACAAGTGAGAGTTGTTTGAGTTTATAACCTGGACAACCGTTTCGTGACGGCGTTACTATCTGACTCCATTTTTTGATGGGTATGTGCCCCGACAATGCACTGTGTTCAGGAGAAGAGGAATAGGGTAGGTTTGTAGGTAGTTTATGTGGTCTCGGAATGACCACGAATTCACACTTGGTATCTAAGGGTAGGCGAAAACCGTCCGGATCCCAAAGGCGAGTGTGAACCGGAGAGAGGCAGACTGGAATGCCGTGGGAGACACTGGTGGTAAAATTTGCAGGGCCACGGCAACCGTCGTCCGCGAGGAGAGGTCTCTCCCGAGGAGGTGCTAGTTTTAGCGAGACGAAGATATTCAGATATTCCCACTAGGAAGGTGTGGGGTCTGCCGACGCCGGACTACAACATAGCGAGGTTAGGAAATACAGATGCAGAGGTAGTTGAAGTCCATGGTTTTGAGTAGAGCAGCAGGTGCCAGTGCAAAGAGAGTAGTGTTCCAAGACTCCTCCCCCTACTCTCACTGACGTCATAATCTTTATTAACATAATGAAAAATAAATAAGATATTTTCTGATATTCATTTGTTGATATAGATACAAGGTCTGAGACGAGAAGAGAGTGACTTATAATTATTTGTGATTAAGAGGTGGCCACAACAAGGGTAATGAACTTTTTCAATGTTATGCCATATATATTATACCTTAGTACCTTATTATATCATGTATATAACAATAGTTTATTCGCACCATTGTTAATCAAGCTTAAGTCTCTCCAAATTATTCATTTATTGACCAAATATCATTCAATTCTCACTCGTCCCATAGTTTCACCTGTTGAGGCATCATCAATGACTAAGAGAGTTGTAAACCACTCTCCGTTCTCCCAGAAACTGAATGGAGTGTGACAAGATGTACCGAGCACATTTTTTGGAATGATTAATTGAAGTTTCAAGGTTTTTTGAGTTAGAAGAGTTATTTCTATCGAAAAGTGCCACAGCATTGCTATTTACTTATGGATTCAAAACATGGGCAATAAGTTTGCAGAAAAAATTTAAGGATGGCTGCAAGTCTGTACAGTCTCCATTCCGAAAAACAGGACACTTAGTGCCCTATATTGTAATATAGTAGGGATTGACAAGCTAAGCTCCTTCCACGCGAGTAAGATTGTTGTTATAAATTGTAGTTTTACGTTCTTATGTAGAGTTATGCTTGCGGCAAGAAGCAGGGTTTTATGTAGAGTTATGCTTACGGCAAGAAGCAGGGTTTTATGCCGGGGGTTGATACAGCTATCCACCGAAATGAAAAAACTAAAATTCTGTAGCTATCTCTTGGGACTATTTTTTTTCTTTCATAGCCCCTTTAAATTTACAGATAATTATAGATTCTCAGGCGAATCTATTTACAAATTATTTTTGTATTTCCTGTAGCATTGCTACATTATATACAGGTTTTGTTATTTTATAAAAATTATATAATGAATAAACAAGTATAATGATATACATTATACGTGACTATACTAAACTGACTAATAAAGGTGATGGAGCTCACCTTTTTGATCAACCTTAAAACTAACTTACATACTAATTATTAACCTAATTTCCCCCGACAGTCTGTTGCCATCGATGCGGGAGGGGTGGCGGGGTCATAGTGTTAAACACTGGGTTAGGTGCTGCAACGAGTCAAAAAACAGCACACCAAGCAACGGGTGCAGATCAGCGTTCTTCAACCTCTCGAAAGAGGTATGTCGGACCACTACTTGGGACTACGCATTGCGCGGTCCCTTTTATACTAAATTCAACTCCGTTCGAACCATAACACAATAGTTGCTGCGGAAGGCCAGAGGCTTAACCTAAGTCCATGTCACCCGGGGACCGACATTTTTGACCAAGTTGTGTGAAATGTGATACGAACCTCGCGCTTCGAGGTATAATTGACCCGTTCCCCGCCACCCAGGAAGACGCGACATCCCGGATCCTCCCTCTATCTCCGGAGTTAGGCGCATGCCCCCACCCCGCGAGGCCACCCTTCCCTGAGACCTCCTCAGTCGCCGGTACCTGCCTCCGCTCAGTCACCTCACCGGCTTCGGAATATGCCATGTAACCTCGTCAAGTCCCGGACACTTGTATACTCTATCGCTCCCGAGGAAGTCCCGACTTCCAGCTATTATGAAGTCCATCATAATCTTATCCGGTAAATGAACATCATTCGCATAAGCACATAGAAGATTAAATCTAAAACACAATATAATAGTAACCAAAATAAATAAAAAAAACACAAAAATAGTTGTGAGAAAACTAACAACTAGTTGATACAAGAATCAACCATTTCTACGCGATTTCTATTGTTTGCTGAAAAAACTTAATTTTCTAGAATACCTTTAAATTAATTTTTGCCTTATCGTCTTTAATATTTCCTTTATATAACTCGAAATCTGAGCTATGACTTGAGAAATCCTTTTTTTTTTTCCGTGCACTCCCTATTATTGTATCTTGACCAAAACATAACATCATAAACTGCTGCTATCGTACTTGTTTGATAGTAGCCTTCTGACTCGTCACTGATTCCCTTGATTATTTTAATTATCACATATTATTATTTTAATAAAAGAGTAGGAAGGGCGGGAGTTTGTATCAACACAATTTAATTGACATTCCAACGAAAGGCGGTTATCGTATAAGGAGAACCATCACGTTATTACAAACCCACCTGTTAAGGTTCCGGAAATGAGAAGTTTGAGTTTCTTCACGATATATAGAAATAAATAAATATTTATTGCAATTCAGCGAAATGGAAAAAATTATTTTTGTATGTAATTATGCTCCGATGCGCTGAATAGTTACGAGATAGAAACGGAGATCCATCTCATTATCCGACTAATTGAATGATAGTTCGTGATTGTTCAAGGAACGTATCAACGAGGATATTGAGCGAATTCTTGATTTTGATCTATAATCATTTGATGTGGTTATTTTTTTATTGACTAACTATTAATAAGTTATATTTTTTTTTCTGCTGCAGTTTTCGCCTGTGTCCACACTACGAGCTTCAGCCCACAACAGGTTATGGTCGACGTCACGAATGATTTCGGAATATGCGTATTGCAGGTATGTTACTTATATTCGTATTTGTATAATATAAAGTGTGGTTTTTATTAAAGTATTGCTTAAACAGGATGTCTCATAATTTAGAGATCCAATTACCTAGAAGTATTTTAGATCTGTGCCAGGAATCATTAAAAGAAGTAGAGATCACAAAAAGTGAAATGTTACATAGTGACACCCCTCGTGGATAAAAAAGTACAAAAATGTTCCTTCCTTAATCATTAACAATTTCCTTGCGTGATTGTTATTAGTTACCTACCCTCAGGATAGAGGCTTTACTTTCATACAGAACAATCGTATTTTATCTGCCTGTATGTAAATATGTCTCAATGATTATTTTGCAAATGTCAAAAAGAATTCGAACAATTTTAAATCATAAAAGTGTATTTAATATTACCCGGAATCATAACCATTTTATTAATTTTTTAGCTGCAACTAGTCACTAGCTATTTAAGATTCTGATTTTTCCTCATTGGGTACCGGGGCAAAAAAATTCAAAAATAAAGTTTCGAGAGACTAGAATAGACTTTTCGCTGAATTTCAGTTGGTTTACTTTTGGTCAATGGCTTTTTACAATTTTTTGTTTTTAAAGGTATTTCAGTGCCAAAGACGACAGTTTTTTAAATGAAAGCAAGTGTACCAGGTTGAAAATAAAGAGTATTTTTTTTTCCAGAACCATTTGATTAATATCTGAAAAAAACTCAATAACTCAATAACTTAATAACTTAATAACTCAACAACTAAACGACAAGTTTAGTGACTTGTTGTAATAATGGTTAGAACACTAAAGCCCCAACACCTAATAAATATCAAAAATCAGTACCTCGAAACCTACAATTTAATAACCCTACTTGATATAATATGAAACATGTATTTTTTAATTACTTAGTTGAGCTATTATTAAGTAGTAATTATTACGTATTTAATTAATAAAATTAATGAATAAAATAACTTAATGACAATATAAACACGAGTAAGCGTCACTAATTAATTTTTTTTTTTTTTTTTTTTTTTTTTTTTTTTTATTTTTTTTTTTTTCTTAGCTCTCAAACTTATAAAATAGGATGTGGGAAAAATAAAGGAAAATTATTTTGGGCTAATGAGTGCCTTTCACTAAGGGGAGTCCCCCATTTGAAGGGTGTATGAGAAGGATATAGGGTGTGGGATGCCTGAAGGAGGCGGGTGGATTCGGGAAGGTAGTGAGAGTCTACCGAGGGTGGAGCCTAGGGGTACCTAGGCAATGGTTTGTAGTCGGCCAGGTCAAGCCTGGCCCGCCCCGGCAGGGGGCTGAAATAAGTCGGCCACTCGGCCGGAAGGTCTACCCTGCTTAAACAGGTAGATGGGGTCTTGTAGCTTCGGTTGAGTCGGCCGGGAGATCGGCCTCGATATCTCGGCTGGGTGTAGTTCGTTCAGTCATCGGGTTCAATGACGTCGATCATCCTCCAGGCTTCGGCGGTCCAGCAGTGCTTCCATCTGACGGGCATTGGTGGTGGTTGAAGGTCGG
Source organism: Acanthosoma haemorrhoidale (assembly GCA_930367205.1). Classification (NCBI taxonomy): domain Eukaryota; kingdom Metazoa; phylum Arthropoda; class Insecta; order Hemiptera; family Acanthosomatidae; genus Acanthosoma; species Acanthosoma haemorrhoidale. The sequence continues at coordinate 12,991,729 of OV884011.1, read as the reverse complement.
AGAATAGTGGGTTGTGGCTATGTCTGAGTGAGTCAAAAAATTTGATGTGCCTTCTCTTGATAAAATCTTGAATGGTGAGCACTTCAAATTTTTTATGCATCTCGTCTGCCTTCATTCTGTCGAACGGGGTATGTTTGAGGGAGGTGCGGAGAACTCTGTTCTGAAATTGCTGGAGCGTTTGGAGAGTGTTAGGAGTCAGATACTTGAAGAGAGGGGTCCCATACATCAAAGCAGGTCTTAGGACGCTCTGGTATATCAGCAGCTTGAGGCGTACCGATAAAGCCGGGCTGTGAAGTAGGTGTCCGAGGCTGAAGAATTTCTTCCTAACACTCTTTAATTTCTTGCCGAGATGCGTTGTGAACGACAAGTGCCTACCGAGGGTAATCCCGAGGTAGCACAGCTTGTTGCTTACAGGGCACTCTTTGCCGCCTAAGACGAAGGATTTCGGGAGCTTCTTTTTTCCGGATTTGTAACTGAATATAATTCCTTGCGTCTTGGCCGGGTTGACTTGAATGTGGACGGCATCGAGTTTCTCGGAGATCCGTTGACTAGCGCTCTCAGCGAATTTCAGGGCTCTGGAGGGATTGATGCTAGTGCTGTAAACACCTATATCGTCTGCATACGCGGATACCTCGCAGTTGGGGTACGAGGCTCCGACGATGTGGGCGGTGTAAATGTTGAACAGCAGGGGGCCTAGCACCGATCCTTGGGGGACACCGGCAGTGTAGTTTCTTCGGGTCGTAGACGTAGTGCCTATACGAACCGAAAAAGTTCTGCCTGTAAGGTAGGATCTTATCAGGTTCTGCAGCTGATCCGAGAATTCGTATTCCCTCAGACGTTGGAGTAGGATGTAGTGGTCCACAGAGTCGAAAGCTTTCGAACAGTCCAGAGAAATCATAGCGGTAGCTCTGTTGCTCCGGACGTTTGATGCGACGTGGTGTTGCAATCTCACCAGGTTGTTGTTCGCGCTTAAGCCTGTCCTGAAACCAGTCTGCTCTGGTGGGATGACTTCTTGTGACTCGCAGTGCCCGGAGAGATGTACGTGGATGATTCTCTCGAACAGCTTCGAGAGTTGTGTCAGCAGACTGATGGGGCGGTAATGAGATGGCTCATAACCGCTTTTTGCTGGTTTCAGAAGGGGGACCACTACAGCGTGCTTCCAGTTCTGGGGGAAATAGTGCAGCCTGAAGCAGGAGTTCAACACGTTCGTTATGAATGAGATTCCTTTCCTCGGCAGCTGCTTGAGTAGGATGTTCTGGATGGAATCCTGACCTGGGGCCTTCTTGCCGGTCGTTCTTCGAATGAATGCAGCGCATTGCCGGTGTGAGGTGTAGATTTCGGTAGTGGTAGGGAGGGTGGGGGAGGGGTGTTCGAGGGCTCCTATTGGCTGTCCCTGGCCACGACTGACTTCCTCATAATAGGCCGCCAAGATGTCCGCTTGTTCGGTGGTGGGAATGAACTGCCCGTTCACGGCCAGCCTTACACCGTTCTTTTTGGACCTGCAGGTCTTCACAAGCTTCCACAATTGCCTGTGGTCACCGTGGAGACTAGTGAGGCGATCTTCCCAAATCGAATTTTTCCACTGGGCCATCAGGGACTTAACTTGGTTTGTGAGAGCATTTAAAACCGGTTTTAAGTCCCTGTTTTTGGTCCTAAACCACCTGTTCTTGATGTTATTACGCTGTCTAATCAGTTGTAGGATGTGATCCGGAGGTTTTCTCAGAGAAGGGGGCTTCGGAGAAAATTTCGGGATCGATGCATCGGCAGCTCGATCGATGACGTCCTGTAGCTGATAGATAGCGTAATCTATGTCCCAAGTGTGTCTCAGGGGCGTGATTGTGGGCAACTCGGTCTTGATGAGATGCTTGTAGAGGTCCCATTTGGCCTCATCGTACCTGTACCTAGAAGCAGGCGGCTCTGGCATGTCTCCTTCTAGTTCATAGAGAACAGGCCGATGGTCGGAGGTGGTGAAATCTAAGGCCGAGCATCCGGTGACCCGGTGTGGCTGTTGTGTCAGGAGCAGGTCAGGCGTGGAGGTTCTGTCTGGGTTAGCGAAATGACGGAAGGTCGGCAATCCTGGGTGGATGACCGTAAATGGAGTTTTAGTGATGTAACGGCCTAGGGCGTTTGCCGTAGTACTGCTCCACCAGCTGTGGTTCGCATTTAGGTCACCCACGATGACGTGCCTTCGGTCATGAGCTATCGTAGTGAGCAGGAGCTTATACGGGTTGCAGACGGCTTTCGGTCTTCTGTAGACTCCTGACACGATGATGTTGTTCGTGAGCCGTAGCTGGAGCGTAACTATGTATTGGTCGGGGCCTAGGCTGACGGGTGGGGGCAGTCTCCTACAGGGTATTCCGTTATTAACTAACACAGCTACTCCTCCAGATATAGTTTCGGTGTCTTGGCGGTAAGCAGTATAACCCGGGAAGCGGCAGAAGTGTATTTTCTTCAACCGGGTATCGGTGAGAACGACAACGTCTGGCGAATGGCACCGTAGAATTACTTCTACGTCGGCTTGTTTGGGGCGAAGGCCGCAGACGTTGTAATTTAAAATTACGTGCCCCATCATTTAGATGTTTGACTTTTTGAATTCTGACATCATCTGCGTTACCGCCTCGGTGAGTTTATTCATGGCAGCGGTCATGCTGCTCAACATGTTCATCATGCTGCCCAAGATACCCATCAAGGCATCATTATTACTGTTAGTAGTTTGAGGTAGGGGCTCTGGGAGAACTTCCGGAGCCCTAGTGTTTCCGGATGCCATCTGAGCATAGGAGGCAGTCTGTCGTGGTGGAGGGGGGGCAGGCATGTATGTGGCCCTTCTCGGCCCGGCTGTAATATTCTGTGCCTGCTTTTTTATCTCTGCAGTCTCTAGAAGTTTTACCCTGTACGGGCACTGTCGGTACGACGCGACATGATTTCCCCCGCAATTGGCACATTTGAGGGGAATTGAAGCGTCTCTCGGGCAGTCTTTTATGTCGTGAGGCTCGCTGCACCTCACGCACTTGGCCTGCTTGAAACAGTACCGTCTGGTATGGCCGTATTCCTGGCAGTTCAGGCACATCGGGATCCCTCTTTTTTCGTGAAAAGTGCTCACTCGAAAAAGCACATTATTTATATGCCGGAGCTGCTTCAAGGTCTCCGCCTTCAATGTGTGATCCCCTATCACTAGTATCGGTTCGATCTCTGTCTTAGCGCCATTTTGGTCGGAGCGCCGTAATCGATATACATCGATTACGTTGCTACCCACGCTTTTAATGTGGGCTATTAATTAGTTACTATTAATATATATATATATATATATATATTTATCAATAATTTTGAGTCGGGTATCAACGTCCCAATTAACATCGTACTATTTTAATTCGGGTTTTTAAGCTATAATTACAGAGGGTAATTAAAAATCCGCCAGCCTTTTTTCAGAGGAATGAAATTTTACATGGTTTTCCATGATAAACATATTTATTTTTTTATTACTAATTATTTTTCATGGGTATGGTCTTATTTTTATCACCATCATTTAGAAAACCATGTAAAGAGTAAAGTTACTCTTAATTTTTTTCATAAAGCTGCTTTTATTTTTGTTAGCGTCTTTGAGAGAACATTTATGAAAAATGCCATCCTTCCACGTGAAAGAAAGATTGCAAAAATAAATAAATAAATAAAAGCAAATACACATTGGATGATTGTTTTAATAACTTACATAAAATAAACTTCATTAAGCTCCAACACATAATGCATATTATTGATCAGAACGTCGAGAGAACTTTAATTTGACGCTCTCTACTCAATATGATAAATATATTTATTTTTTCATTACTAATTATTTTTCATGGGGATGGTTTTATTTTTATCACCATCATTTAGAAAACCATGTAAAGATTAAAGTTACTCTTAATTTTTTTCATAAAGCTGCTTTTATTTTTGTTAGCGTCTTTGAGAGAACATTTATGAAAAATGCCATCCTTCCACGTGAAAGAAAGATTGCAAAAAAATAAATAAATAAATAAAAGCAAATACCCATTTGATGATTGCTTTAATAACTTACATAAAATAAACTTCATTAAGCTCCAACACATAATGCATATTATTGATCAGAACGTCGAGAGAACTTTAATTTGACGCTCTCTACTCAATATGATAAATATATTTATTTTTTCATTACTAATTATTTTTCATGGGGATGGTTTTATTTTTATCACCATCATTTAGAAAACCATGTAAAGATTAAAGTTACTCTTAATTTTTTTCATTAAGCTGCTTTTATTTTTGTTAGCGTCTTTGAGAGAACATTTATGAAAAATGCCATCCTTCCACGTGAAAGAAAGATTGCAAAAAAAAAAATAAATAAATAAAAGCAAATACCCATTTGATGATTGCTTTAATAACTTACATAAAATAAACTTCATTTAGCTCCAACACATAATGCATATTATTGATCAGAACGTCGAGAGAACTTTAATTTGACGCTCTCTACTCAATATGATAAATATATTTATTTTTTCATTACTAATTATTTTTCATGGGGATGGTTTTATTTTTATCACCATCATTTAGAAAACCATGTAAAGATTAAAGTTACTCTTAATTTTTTTCATTAAGCTGCTTTTATTTTTGTTAGCGTCTTTGAGAGAACATTTATGAAAAATGCCATCCTTCCACGTGAAAGAAAGATTGCAAAAAAAAAAATAAATAAAAGCAAATACCCAGATGATTGCTTTAATAACTTACTTGAAATAAACTTGTAATGATGAATAAATGCATACGATTGATCAGAACGTCGAGAGAACTTTAATTTGATGCTCTCTACTCAATATGATAAACATATTTATTTTTTTATTACTAATTATTTTTCATAGGAGTGGTTTTATTTTTACCACCATCAGTTGGAAAACCTTGTATAATGTAAAAAAAAAAAAAGACTGGCGGATTTTTAATTTCACTTTGTAATTATAGCTTGAAAACCCGAATTAAAATTGTACTACGTTAATTGAGATGTTGTTACCCTACTCAAAATTATATATATATATATATATATATATATATATATATATATATATTAATAGTAACTAATTAATTAGTGACGCTTACTCGGGTTTATGTTGTCATTAAGTTTTTTTATTCATTAAGTTGATCCGTAAATGATCTCTTCCTTTAAGTCTTCGACGGTAATAGAAAAAATTTAGGATTGGCAGTTAAAAAAAAAATATGCTGCCAGGAAGACTTCATAAAAGAATTAGTAAAAGGATTGAAGAGAACGCGATAGCAACTCAACCAGACACCGGACTGGCCATACAGCTTGCAGGTACACGCGCTATGGATGAGGAATCTGAAACTAGCTGTTTACGACACGCGTAAGAACGCACACAAGAACAACATGGCACAGTGAACTAAATATTGCCACGGCAGAATAAGCGCTTTGAACGACAAAGAACCACACCCATTGGTAGATGCGAAATAGAAATAAATTATCACAAATAATATGTCAATTCAAACTACAGTAGAATCCCGATAATTCGTATTGTCAAGGGACTGACAGTTTGGTACGAATTATCGGGAATACCAAGTATCGGGAGTAAAAAATTAAAAAAACGTATTAATGCAAACATGTATGTATTAAGAAGTATGTACAATGTAGTAAGGATAAAAACTATGCAATAAATACTGCTTAATACTAAACTAAACAATAAACAATACATCCAATAAAAAATATGTACATACTTATGTTTTAGATTAAATATACACCAATCATTTGTACGAAAAAAATCCGTAATTTTTTTTTGACGCAATCTTTGCAGACGGGTATTGTCAATTCCTTTGTTTATTTCCTCCAACTGGTACATTTGAATTCCTTGCTTGCGCGAACTTTTTTAAGTTCTCTTCAAGTTGTGGGTAATCACCAGTCTTGAAGCGTTTTACTTTGCTGCTTGATGTCTGGGAAGTGATTTTGTCCTTGTACTTCAGGATTAATGTGATCGTGGAACGAGGGACGTTAAAACGCTTGGATACGTCAATTTCCTTAAAGCCACTGGCCACGGCCTTTATGACTTGTTTTTTATCTTTAATAGAGAGGCTAACTTTTTTCGGAGGCATGGTAACGTGTCACAACATTAATTAAAACGAGACTGAACTGTATAAACTAAAGAAAAGCTTAGTACAATTCCTAAAACTTCCCTTATCTCCTCTCCTTATTTCCTTTCAGCAAAAAGAGTACGAATTACATATGGGATTTCATAGAAAACATTTATCTCGCATTCATTCTGCTCTCTGGTCTCTCACTGTCCTCTTTCCCTTTCTTGAAACAGTACGAATTAACGAGGTTTTTAAGCTGGAAATACCTATTATAAGACCTCGAGCATAAAAATACTACGAATTACCGAGGGGACTGAAATCCATTGTTTTTATACCACTTACCGGGATTTTCTCTGGGGACCGGCAAATTTGTACGAATTAGCCGGAAATACGAATAATCGGGATACGAAATATCGGGATTCCACTGTATTTATTCATAGTGGAAGACCACTTTCGGTCATTGGCTATTTGGAGCTATAAAGGCGTCGAGATATACCATTCCGCAGAGCAGTATTACCTCAGTGTCGTCAAGTATGACAAACGATTCTATTTACGTGCCCCAAGGGAGAGGCTCTACTTTCATCCAGGTACGCGATGTATTTCGTCTGACTGTGTGCTTGTACTACGATAGCTGTACTGAAACTGAACATTCCACAGTACCTCGTTGTATTGTTAGTCTATGGTATAGTTAGTTTTTGGTTTAAATACAATAACAAGAAGTAAGAAAAAAAATACGGTTTAAATAACTTCAATTTATTGACATGAAGTTCTGATTTTTTTCCTTATGTTTAACAAGACATTAACGACTGTACAAATGGCGTATTTCTAATTGCTTCCAGCCTTTAAGATAGTTTTAGTTATTTACATAGTGTTTATTAGTAGAAGATGAGCGTCTGATCTTTTCAGTGACCGAAATGGTTTAAAAAATAAAATTTTTGATAAGTACTATTTGAATGAGGTTTTTTTTTTTTTCATTTAATAAGTTTGACCTGAGCGTCTGTGGCTCTGGCGCTCTTGGTCAGCCTCCACTGACTCGTATCCGGTGACGAGGCCGACGGAGCTAGGGGACTTCCCTTCCTCTGTCACATAAGAGGGAGGTGACAACCATGTCGATTTGGGAGGTCCTGTATGAATGAGTGAATAAATGAAAATTGTAAATATGGTATGAATAAGAACTATTATCACAATTACTTATTGCCGAATAAGTCAGATTGTAATTTTATCACAATAAAATTTTGAATTTAATAAGTTACCAAGAGAGTCCTGCAGTCCTGCTTATCTTTAAATATATTTTTTTTAACATTCGGTGTCTATATTTATTCAAAAGTAGAAAAAAAAATGACCGGTCAAAAAAAAAATGGTGAGTCCATTGATACGAGAATCAACCGGTTGTAGTAAGTAACGTTGTCCTAATATGGAGGACCTGGGTACAAATTTTATGGTGGTTTGTGGTTTTGCCATTCTTGGCAACTTGGGAGATTTAATGGTAACTTGGGGGGAGTAAATGAAGGCTTAAAAATGGTTTTATGTATATATACGTAGCTCCTGATAAGATCTGAATGACTAAATACAAATAAAGAAATACAGACGAAATTTAACCGTGTTATGTACCGAGGTAGGCAGATGCCCCTGTGAGCAGAGAACTGGTTTGATATGTCTTAAATACGCGGCATTGACCCTGCCCGGCTGGCTCCTCCTAGCACCACACTTTCTTCATGTCTGTCCTTCGGCGGTAATGGATTTATAGATTCGCCGAGGGCCTCTTCAAGTAGATACACAGCCTGGTCAATAAGGTAGCTTCGCCAACGTGGGAATCTTAATGGTGCAGATCTTCAGGTTTGATTCACTACCCGACCCGTAAAAGAATTAGCGATAAGAGATAAGGGTAGTCCAAGAAAGGTGCGTAAGGGGATTTGCCCGGGTATTTATTTATCCCGTTACTTTATTAGACGGGAAAAGGAATGAGTTCTGGCTATAATGCAAAATCGAAGTCATTGGTTATTTACAGTTAATGAAGAGTAAAATATTTTAGAAAATTCACTATCATTTTAACTTAAATCACAACTTGATTGTAAACATCTTTAGTTTCACCTCCAGGAGCGAGAATAAGTAAATTTGAATTGCCCACATACGAGGATTTTCGTTCGGGATCACAGTGCAACATGCAACGCGCAACGCTCAGGACATGATTGGAGAAACTGGCCATTGCCAGGACTCCCACTGTTACGCATTTATAGCAAGTAACGAGGTCACTGCCGTTTCAGCCTTCGAGGAGGATTATAGGGATGAGTGGTGCAGTACAATGACTGTGCAAGGGGATTAGGGTGGTTGGATCGGTTACTATGGAATTTTATGAACTTGGAAGGGATGAGTCCAAAAATTTAGGGTATATTAAGATCATTATGAAGGGTTTTGTTGCTGACATAATTAGGGGCATTTACTATTGTTCTCAGGTCTTTTGATTGAAAAGATTGGATGCGCTTGATGCTCGACTTTTTTGCTACATATAATTTTGTATATAAATAGGCTTTATATCAAGTCAATGACTTTTCTTTAGTGGGAAAAAAAAAAAAAAAAAAAAAAAAAAAGCTGGGGACTTCTCTTAGTGAAAGGCACTCATTAGCCCAAAGTAATTTTCTCACATCCTATTTTATAAGTTTGAGAGCTAAGGAAAAAAAAAAAAAAAAATCAATGACTTTTATTTCGTTTCTAATCTTAGATAAATGATAATATTCAAAACACGCTCTTCAGTTTGACACTGGTGAACTTGCCAGTTTTCATCAATGTTTGTTACAAATATTAGTTTAGTTTCTACCCCGTTACTAGAACTTACCTGTTCTTTATATTCTTATCAATTCTCTTATTTATAAACACGTGTACAATTACAAAGTTACAACTGTACGCTACCAACATAAAGTTGTAACTGGGAGAAATATGGCGATCTCAAATCCACTAAGTGGATGACTAAATGATTTGGCCGATTATGCCGTGGGGACGCCAAAACGCCATATGTTTAATACTAATGATGGAAATCATCAAATTGAAACATCATTACGAAATGCAGATGATAACCTAACAGGGCATTTCCTACGCTTAGTAGAATTATGGGAGTATATAACTTCTTAAGACCGCAATATAAAAATGGTCTGTAACAATTAATAACTTGATGTTTATCAGGTCGAGTCATAAGTGACTTCCGATGCAGCTAAGAAGAGTCTATTGTTCGTATCTACCCGCTATGAGTTACCATGACAACAAGTTTTTGTTTTCTTCTTCAGTCTTTTGTCAACGGTTTTGTGTGATACACGTTAAGTTAAACTCAAAGAGTCAAAAAGTACATATTCGTCATGTAATGCTTTGGGAATTTAAACAAGGCAATAGTGCTAGGGCGGCAGCTGAAAAAATATGCACCGTATATGGTGAACGACCATTAACTGATCGGGCAGTTAGAAATTGGTTTATAAAATAATATAAAACTATATATAATAATACAAATTTTTGAATGGAAAAACCTTTAATTTTGAAGAGCAAGTCATGCAACTTCTTAAAACCACAATATAAAAATGGTCTGTAATAATTAATAACTCCATGTTTATATCAGCTGGATTTTTTTCCTGTGAGCAGTTCTTCTGTCTCAGATCCTAGATACATCGAATAAATTCCAAAGATTCGCCATGACTCACCCAGCCAAAGACTTTGATGATAACTACTTCCTCACTGGCAGGTGGACAATGTGGTTCAGTAATCCTGCAAGGTCTCGCCGGATCCTACCACCAGCGCTCCAATTATATCGTCCGCATTAATTCATTTCTCCCGTGCCATGATTCATGCAGTAAGAAGGCTATATTACATGGCCTACGAAAAAAATCCTTCCTTTAAACCTTTGATATTTATACTCTTAGTGTAACTGTTGATATAATAAACATTATATATAATACAAAACTGAGATATTTGCAGCCTTAAGAAGTATTATAAGGGTGAATGGCCTAATAAAACCTCAATCTAGTCCATGCGATTACTCCTGACCGATAGGAAAACGAGTCAGTGGTTCAGGAGGATCTAGTTTTATGAATAGTTTAAAGAAATTTCTCAATCTCAACTTTCTTCTACAGATTCATCCAGAGACTTTGGTATGAAATAATATTTATCCTTGCACGTATCCCAATCAAAAACAATTCGCTTCAAAATAATAGTTATAACACTCAAAAATTGATATCAAGAAGAAGGAACATTGTTACTAGTATGTGAAAACCATCTGCATTAACTTGGCTACGTGGCTCGATGTTTGGGTTCCCCGTCAACTTATTGAAGCTAACCTCGCCCAAAGGATTTCCATCTGCGATTCGTTGCTGAAACGTGAAGAAAACGATCCTTTTTTGAAGATAATGATGACAGGGGACGAAAAGTGGATAGTCTATAACAATGTGGAGCGCAAACGCTCATGGGGGAAGCACGGCGAATTACCACAAACAACCACCAAAGCAGGGCTTCACCCAAAGAAGGTTATGCTCTCGATTTGGTGGGATTGGAGGGGTGTTGTCTTTTACAAACTTTTTCCTACGAACAGGTCCATCCATTCGGATGTGTACTGTGACCAGCTGGACAAATTAAATGCAGCGATCCACCAGCCAGCGTCCAGAACTAGCCAACCGTATGGGGATTGTCTTCCATCACGACAATGGCAGACCGCACACTTCTTTGCAGAGGTTACTGGAGCTTGGCTGGGAAGTTTTGCCTTCAGATTATCACCTGTTTCGGTCTCTTCAATGAATGGACAGACCTTCAACTCTGAAGAAGATGTAAAAAACCACTTGGACAATTTTTTTGCCAGTAAAGACAGGAAATTCCTTGAGCATGGAATTATGATTCTGCCCATGAGATGGCAGAAGATACTGGAACCAAACGGCAATTATATCATTGATTGAATAAATCGCTTTGTGTTTAAAAGTTGTGCCTTACTTTCACTTAAAAAACCGAACGGACTTTTTGGCCAACCCTTTAGTTTTATTTGAGCTTATGTCTGTTGTTGTGGATTATCTCAAAAGCATATAAGGTAGAAGAGGATGGGGCTTCCTTGGAATGTTCTTGTCAGCATCGTTCAAGCATAACGTATTTCATTGACAGCAACTGTATGGAATTAGGTCTTTAAAGAATTCTCAAAATAAATCTTAAAGGGCGAGGAATAGATAGTGTTTTTGATTATCCAGAAGTGGTATTGGAATTCAAAATGGTAGCCTACTTCCAGATTTTTCATTTTTCTTTTAAAACCTCTTTATTGATAATATATATATATACAATGACAAAAATAAATAAATAAATTTGGAATTACAGCTGTCTCCTCTTGCTGCATACGCAGATGCATTCGAAGGAGTGCATAAAATATAATACTTTCAGATTTTTGTTAAGAAGTCCAATACAAATACACTCACTAGGTGATGAGGCTCACCTTCAGCTTGCAACCGTGGAAACACTAAAACCTAAACCTAGAACCTAAGACTAAAGCGTTCCAGCCGCGACAGCGTCCTGCCATCGATGGGGGAACGGAGCGGGGGTTATCGTGTTAAACACCGGGTTTGTCAAATATTGTAAGGAGTCGAAAAATTTAATATGTCTACGTTGGATGAATCCATCCACCGTAGGCAAATTAAAGATCTCGTGAAGCTCCGTTGCTCCGCAGATCGAATGAAGTACCTCTGACCACTTTCATCAGTATGCCGTTTTGGAATTGTTGGATTCGCCGTGCTGTCGTATACGTCAGATGACGAAAAAGTGGTGCACCATACAGCAGTGCAGGCCTGAGTAGGCTCTTGTAGATCAGTAGCTTGAGACGCAGTGATAGATTGGGGGAGGTTAATAAATGCGTAAGCCGGTAAGACGGGAAGTCGGAAGAAGAAGTCGTGCGGGTTTGCTTCAACTTCTTCGTAAAATGGGTACTAAAATGGAGGTGTTGCTTCAACTTCTTCGTAAAATTGTTACTAAAATGGAGGCGTTCTTCCAAAATGTAATTTTTAAACGGAAATATACGCCTGTATCACATAGGGCAAAACTAGGACTCCATGTAATGTAATCACTGTTGTGCATGGAAACAGAGTGAATAAAGTGTTTTTGTTAAATGCTTATGGTTTAATCTGTGAATTACACAACTGGCTTCGAACTCATTTGATTTCGTGCATGGAATGTAAAGATGGAAACTGGGTATTTGAGGCAAATAAAAGGGAGTTTACCCTCGGAAATGAATGGAACCTCTACAAGCCGAGGTTTGAGGATTTTTTTCTCAAACGATTTAAAACAAAATTTTGTCGATTTCACAACTAATGATTACTTGTTTTTCATACACGCGCATATTACTGTGAGTAGAGAAAATGCTGTGCAACTTTCAGGACCTGTATCTCGCTTTATGTCGGGTTCGGAAAAAAATGTTTCAAATGAATGTAGCATGTACATGTCTGTCCATAGATTTTTCATGTAGTTGAAAAAGGTATTTATTTAGGGCCGAAAATGTTTCAAACGTCTGAGATATCAATTAGTGCGTTATAATGAAACAACATATCTGCCCTGTCCTGGTTAAATTACTGGACCTTTGTTCACCTGCTATAATAGGAATAGGATGTCAGAAGCTGTTTGCATTTTATCTTTTTCTCAGATCTTTTCCGCCATTAAAGAAGTCAGTGGCAGGATGAAGGCTGTGAGAACTGAGCAGCCTAGCGAACGCCTTCCTAATGAAAATATACACACGCACCTGTTTCTCTTCCAAACGAGGTGGGTGGACCCCAACCGTAAAATATATCTTTATGTGCACGATGAAGAGATTAATTGAAAAAATTAGGGAGACTGGATCAGCTGGAGACACGAAACACACTGGTTGTCCAAAAACAAGCCGTTCAAATGTCAATATCCATGCAGTGCGTGAGAGTGTTGTTAAAAATCCAGGAACATCAATTCGGCGTCGTAAACACAGTTCTTTGCACCGAAATTGGATGATATTGATGTGACCAATGTGTGGTTTCAACAAGACGGTGCCACATGCCATACAGCCCATGAAACAATTCAAATACTGCGTGAGACATTTCCAGGTCGTGTACTCTCTCGCTTCGGAGATCAGAATTGGCCACCTAAATCGTGTGATTTAACACCTTTAGATTTCTTTTTATGGGGTTATTTAAAGCCAAAGGTGTATGTCAACAACCCCACATCCACCCGTGCATTAAAAGAGGAAATTCAACCAAATTTATGCCAAATGGTTATGGAAAATTTCGACAAAATAGCGCACTACTAAAAAATACTAACAACTGTGTTTTCTATTTAAATCAAATCAAGAGTGATATGAATTACAATCTTATACGCATGACAATCATAGTATAATACGAGCAAGGTTAGGTTTTCAATGACCTAGGGTGAGAAACCTTGGAGTTTTTACTGCTCAATCCGTTCCTCTGTTCCCAAGGTGATGTTTAGGTTTGACAAAATCTTCACTGCTCTCTTCTATTGGCTGACTTCTCTTTAGCTTGGTGATTTGACAGATCTTCTAGGCGATTTCATAAGTGGCCTGTATCTAAAGGGTGTCCCAGAATTAACTCAAGATTTGATTTAAATAGAAAACACAGTTTTTAGTATTTTTGTTATTTTTTTATCGAATTATAAAGTATATGGGATAGGGTTATTTATGGAATAACACATCGGGCTAATGGCGTCCACGACTTTGCTGGCACATACGCACTCTTTTGTCGAAATTTTCCATGACCATTTGGCATAAATGTGGTTGAATTTCCTCTTTTAATGCACGGGTGGATGTGGGCTTGTTGACATACACCTTTGACTTAAAATTACCCCATAAAAAGAAATTTAAAGATGTTAAATCACACGATCTAGGGTGTCACTTCTGATCACCTAAACGAGAGAGTACACGACCTGGAAATGTCTCATGCAGTATTTGAATTGTTTCATGGACTGTATGGCATGTGGCACCATCTTGTTGAACCACATATTGGTCACATCAATATCATCCAATTTCTGCACAAAGAACTGTGTTTACGACGCCGAATTGATGTTCCTGGATTTTCAACACTCTCGCGCACTGCTTCGATATTGACATTTGAATGGCTTGTTTTTGGACGAACATTGTGTTTAGTGTCTCCAACTTATCCAGTCTCCTTAAATTTTTCAATTAATCCCTTCACAGTTGATGAAGTCAAAACACTGTTCCGACCATATTTTGTATGAAATGTTCGAACTGCAGCCGGCAAACTTTTATTACTTTTGGGATAATGTTCAACAATAAAGACACGTTGTTCTATCGTGTAACGCTCCATTTTTACTAACCCTAAACTATCAGCTGACAAATTGTTTGTTTTTTTAGGGCTGCCAGCACTTTACTGCACAAATGGTGGCAAATTCAAATCTTGCGATAATACTGGGACACCCTATATGACATATTATCCTGCATATAGTCCATGCATATGCATATAGTCCTGCCATATTATCCTTCAGTGGCTTCTAGGTGGAGTCCCATCGACCTTAGTCTCTTGCACTTATTACTTTGGTGTCCCGTTATACTATTGTCAGAAAAGGTTTACTATTCAATAAAATTTCTGAGGAACCACGGGATTCGCGTCCAAGACAGGGTTCCCTCACAGGTCACGCTCGATGTTAACGGGACCATGGGGTATTTCATTGCCTGTGGTGTGCGTATCATTGGGGGTTTGCCCAATTGCCTTTTGTTCTTTTAAGCCGGTTTTATTTGTTTAATTTTTTTTTATTGCTATTTACAAATGGACTCCAATCCATCTTGGTCCAACGGCCCCCTCTTGATGAGCACCCCCGATAATACGGCTGCTCAACCTGGATCACTGGAGATGGTGAAGTGCCTGCCTATTTCCTTAAAAATAACAAAATGATTATTCATTATAGATTCTCAGTCGATTCTATTCACAAATCACATTTTATATGCCCTGCAGCGCCGCAACATTATATACAAGGTCTGAATTCCGTATAAAATTATATAATTTAATACAAGTAAGCATATGTGTATACACATTATACCTGACTTCTTTGATAAGACTCTATAGGGTGATAGGGCTCACCTTTTTGATCAAAAACTTAAAACTAACTTACATACTAATTCTTAACCTAATTTTTCTCTGACAGTCTGTTGTTATCGATTCGGGAGGGGTGGTGGGTTCATAGTGTTAAGTACTGGGATTGTGAGGTGCTGCAACGAGTCAAAAAACTCGATGTGTCTCCGGCGGATGAACTCACCCACCGACGGCACATCAAGCAACGGGTGCAGGTCAGCGTTCTCTCGAGAGAGGTATGTCGGACCACTTTTTGCATGATCCCATTCTGGAAACGTTGCAGACATTTGGCTGTATTGTTAGTGAAGTGGGTAAATAGCGGGGCACCGTACAGCAGAGCAGACCTTCCACTTCTCTCGTGAAACTTATCATTGCATCTAAAATTAAATTTAACGAGATGTTGCAAACTTGAAACCAATCCATCTATATCGTGAACCCGACTCCAAACCTACACTTTTATAAAATATTATTACACCAGAAAGAACATAAATGCTCTGGCCTAACAACCGTTAAATTTACCATCCTTACCCTGTTGACGATACACGCGATTTATACGACGAAGACGAAAGCTGCTAATATAAAAAAAATTAGGCATTTTTTCCGACAATTTTCCTGACAAGTGTCCTTGGATGTTAAAAAATAAATTGCTTCCTCTCCGGTGAAATAAACAAAACAAGGTTATTTGCACACTTAGCGAGTGACAACCGAAATGGATGGAAGTGAGTTACTGTTAACTGAAGTACTGTCTGAATACGTAAACTTTACTTGATTAACTATTTATTATTATTATTAACTATTAACTATTTAACGAGATCATAGAATAGTGACCCAAGTTTCACACCCGAACCCTAAAAGTGACTGATTTGTAAGACGAACGCTGAAATATTTCTACCTAACGATAGACTAGTGCTCGTAAACATCACTAACATCCACACATCAGCTTAAGGACGACTGGGTTTGTTTGTTTACATCATCATGATCTTGATGATACAACCTTGTCCACAAATACATTCTAATCAAAACGATTAAATGGGCCTCTTTTTGGACCATTATGGAGAAATAAATCTATTTAAATTATGACCTGGACTGAACTAGAACCTTGCTAGTGTATACATAACTTACCGCGTGAACGCATACCGTTTGTTACATACAATAGTTTAGTTTCTACCCCGTTACTAGAACTTACCAGTTCTTTATATTCTTACCAATTCTTTTATTTATAAACATGTGTACAATTGCAAAGTTACAACTGTACGCTACCAACATAAAGTTGTAAATGGGAGAAATATGGCGATCTCAAATCCACCAAGTGCCGTCTATCCGACTAAATGACTTGGCCGATTATGCCGTGGGGACGCCGAAACGCCATATGTTTAATACTAATGATGGAAATCATCAAATTGAAACATCATTACGAAATGCAGATGATAACCTAACAGGGCATTTCCTACGCTTAGTAGAATTATGGGAGTATATAACTTCTTAAAACCGCATTATAAAAATGGTCTGTAATAATTAATAACTAGATGTTTATCAGGTCGAGTCATAAGTGACTTCCGATACAGCTAAGAAGAATCTATTGTTCGTATCTACCCGCTATGAGTTACCATGACAACAAGTTTTTGTTTTCATCTTCAGTCTTTTGTCAACTGTTTTGTGTGATACACGTTAAGTTAAACTCAAAGAGTCAAAAAGTACATATTCGACATGTAATGCTTTGGGAATTTAAGCAAGGCAATAGTGCTAGGGCGACAGCTGAAAAAATATGCAGTATATATGGTGAAGGACTAATAACTGATCGGGCAGTTAGAAATTGGTTTATAAAATAATATAAAACTATATATATAATAATAAAACTTTTTGAATGGAAAAACCTTCAATTCTGAAGAGCAAGTCAGGCAGGCTGTCGAAAACTTGTTCCAGTCCAAACCAACCACATTTTACAAGGAAGGAATTGATAAACTGCCAGGAAGATTAGAGAAGGTTATAGATAATAGTGGTGAATACATAATAAATTAATATAATTTTGTTATTCAATGAGAGCAAAATAAATCTTTGATAAAAAAACGGAGGTTACTTACGACTCGACTCGAATATCAGCTGGTTTTTTTTCCTGTGAATAGTTCTTCTTCTGTCTCAGATCCTGGAGACATAATGTTTCCAATAAATTCCGAAGATTTGCCATGACACGCCTAGCCAAAGACATTGATGATAACTACTTCCTCACTGGCAGGAGGACAATGTGGGTTTACCGTGTGAAAGCATACCGTTCATACCCCCCCCCCCTCCAAAATGAGTAAATATATTTTAAGCTTGCAGATCTATGACAGGATAATTCCTAATGACGGTTATCGGAATAGGGTGTTCGTATAATTGGCATAGGCTCTTTTAAATAGACACATATTTCGTCTGTCTGTCTGTCTGTCTCTACTGCCCAACTGTTTTATCCCAACAATGATTGCTTTTGCATAAAGCATTAGACAATAAGCACTTTACCGGGAACTCCTTTTCAGCTTGAGTGAATCGTAGACCCGGCAGGGCCTCCAGTTGACAGAATTCTGGAACAGAATACTCCAGGTAAAATCAAGCAGACATATTTAGTCCCTGGGGAACACTGATCTGGAGCTCAATATGTCTCTATCTGTTTCACCCGCTCACCTCGTCTGTATTTATAAACTTTACTATAACTCGGGACACTATCGTGAGTTGTATTTATTACTAAAGTATTTTTAAGTCTGTATTATGGTGAGGTCGTTAATTCTATGATACCTTGTAGCCGTGACAGTACGATACTTAGGCTTCCATCTCGACAAACGGCTGACCTGGAACCCATATACTAGGCTAAAAAGACAAAAACAAAACAGACGCTTTGGACAGCTGTACACACTACTTCAAAGGACATCCCATCTCTCAATAGAAAACAAACTACTTATTTACAAAGTTATACTCAAGCCAATCTGGACATACGGAATAGAGCTATGGGGGACAGCAAAAAAGTCGAACATCAAGCGTATCCAATCCTCGAAAGTCCTGACAACAAAAGTAAATGCCCCTTATTACGTCAGCAACAAAACCCTTCATAACGATCTTAATATACCCTACATTCTTGAACTCATCCCTTCCAAGTATATGAAATTCCATAGTAACCTATCCAACCACCCTAATCCCGTAGCATAGTCATTGCACTTCACCACTCATCCCTATAATCCTCCTCGGAGACTAAGACGGCAGTGACCTCGTGACCTGCTATAAATACGTAACAGTGGGAGTCCTGGCAATGGCCAGTTTCTCCAATCATGTCCTGAGCGTATGTGGCTCTCTTCGTCAGCCTCCACTGGCTCGTATCCGGTGACGTGACTGACGGTGGAGCGTGGGGGGACTTCCCAGGACTCCAATTCCTCCTTCGCACGGGAGGGAGGTGACAACCATTTGGATTTGGGAGGCTTCTGGTCTGTTTGTAAATATTCTATGAATGAGCGAGTGAATGGTTAGTTGTAAATATGGTATGAATGAGAACACTAATATAGAAATTTTAGCTCAGTAAAGAAGTTTATAATAATTATAATTCTACGATAGCATTATTTCTACAATGTTTCTGTTATTGTTCAAATCTCCTCTACAATGCAATAAATTTTGTTACGAACAAAATAAACTTAAAAAAATGTCAGTAATGAAAGATTTTTTTATGATAATCTAGAAAATAATGTTATATTAATTACAATTAACAATATTTTAGCCACTTTTATTCTATTTTTTTTATTTGTTTGTATGACCAAGACACATTTAAAATTAAAATGAAACATTTTTGACAAATAATACAGAATAGTATTACTCAATATAGTACCTTCAAGTGTTAGACCCTTTTCTTTATATGCATGTTTCAAAAAATTCAATTTGCATTTAGTTCATTATTGATTTCAAAACAATTAATATATCAGTGGACTCTCACCACTGCACCGTGACATCTACACCTCTACCGGGGTCTACCACAGTCCTTAATTCCTACAACCCAACCTTCAAATAGGTCCTCCTAGTAAAATTATCAGTTCGCCCCAAATAAATTTTCCTTTATTTTTCCCTTATCCTACGTTTTCAAAGTTTGTGTTCAAAAAAATAATTAAAAAAAAACAAAACAATTAAGTACCTAACCTTCAAATAAGTCTCTCCTAGTAAAAGGGTCCCTTTCACTTCTATAAATTCCATATTATTTTATTTTTCACCCATTCCTCTTTTGAATTTTGAGAGCTTTGGAAAAAAAAAATTACGTGATAAAAATAAATAGTTTAACGTTAAAATAATGAAAAACAAATTTTGAATTGGGCCATTGCCAGGACTCCCACTGTTACGTATTTATAGCTGGTCACGAGGCCACTGCTGTTTTAGTCTCCGAGGAGGATTATAGGGATGAGTGGTGCAGTGCAATGACTGTGCTAGGGAATTAGCGTGGTTGGATAGGTTATTATGGAATTTCATGAACTTGGAAGGGATGAGTTCAAGAATGTAAGGTATATTAAGATCGTTATGAAGGGTTTTGTTGCTGACGTAATAAGGGGCATTTACTATTATTCTCAGGACTTTCGATTGAAAGGAATTGGATACGCTTGATGTTCGACTTTTTTCCTGTCCCCCATAGCTCTATTCCGTATGTCCAGATTGGCTTAAGTGTAACGTAAGTAGATTAGTAGTTTATTTTCTATTGAGAGATGTTATGTCCTTTGAAGTAGTCTGTACAGCTGTCCAAAGCGTCTGTTAAGTTATTGTCTTTTTAGCCTCTATGTGGATTCCAGGTCAGTCGTTTGTCGAGATGGAAGCCTAAGTGCCGTACTGTCACGGATACAAGGTATAGAATTAACGACCTCACCATAATAGAGTAACACCATAATAAAAATACTTTAGTAATAAATACAACTCACAATAATGTCCCGATTTACAGTGAAGAGACTGCTCCATCAACTTGCGTCTACCCCCCCCCTTTGATAATAATGCTTCCGAACTATTTAAAACCTTAACCAGCGAAAATGATTACAAGATGTAATTGCTGATTTAGTAACTACTACTTCCTATTGATGGATAGCCAATACCACCCCGTAAAGTCCTTCCTCTGAGACTTGTTGCAAAAATACAAGATAGACTCTTACAAACAAATTAAATCCCCCAGCTGTTTCAGAATCGGCGTCCTTTCTCTGCTTAAACGAGGCAATCACTGGCCTCTTTGGCTCGCACTTCCGCCGATTCAAGCTCTGCCCGACGTGCAACTTCCGGGATCAAAGTCGTCACTGAACCTGGGTCAAGCCCTAAGCAAAATGTGTCGTAAGAAAACAAGTCTTACCCTCATGTTATTTCTAACTAAGCTAAAAACAACAACTTTATTATGATAAAATTACAATCTGCCTCATTGGGCAATAACTAATTGTGATAAATATTTTCATTCATGCCATATTTACAATTTTCATTCACTAACTCATTCATACAGTATTTTTATGTCTAACTAAAGGCGAGTTATACAGGTAGCCAATTACTAATAGTTCAAGCCTTTCCACCAACAGTTTTACAGTCAGAAACTAAATTAGATAAACTGGTTTCCATGATGCGTAGATGGGTTCTTTTATGTCATACCCTTATCTAAAAATAACCAATGAATTACACATGTTTCTAGCACTTTATGTATCTTAAATTTCACGTTTTCTGAATATATTCTGGAGTTCCAAATAAACTTATATTCACTACACTTCTTTTTGATTAGCACTAACTTGGTGTAATGATTACATTTTTATTTTAGCCCGTGTTTTCTGGTAAGAAATCAATCCAAACCACTTCGATGGAAAGGGTGTGAAGCGAGACGCTAAGGATGGTGTGACCTCAACGAAGGCTGATTCAATGGCCACGAAGATTCTTTAACATCTGTCAGTAGATAATCGAATTTTCCATCTTTCATATCCGTCTTTGACATAGTCTGCTAAAGCGAGCAGTAATGCTTTGCCTGTTATTTATAGATTCTTGGCTAGTATGATTTATCGCCAATTCTTATAATTCTTAAAAATATAATAATAAAAAAAAAAAATTGTACTCAAATGCAATGAATTGATTAAGTACGCACCATACTTATCAATTCAATAGATGTTGAAAACGTTAATTTGTTAGATAAACAACTTTATTATGATAACATTACAATCTGCCTCATTGGGCAATAAGTAATTGTGATAAATGATCGCATTCATACTATATTTAAAATTTTCATTCACTCGCTCATTCATACAGTATTTACAAACAGCCCAGAGACCTCCCAAATCCACAAGGTTGTCACCTCCCTCGCATGCGAAAGAGGAAGCGGACTCTTGGGAAGTCCCCCACGCTCCTCCGTCAACCGCTTCATCGGATACGAGCTAGTGGAGGCTGACCAAGAACGCGAGAGCCACTTACGCTCAGGACATGATTGGAGAAGCTGGCCATTGCCAGGACTCCCACTGTTACGTATTTATAGCAGGTCACGAGGCCACTGCCGTTTTAGTCTCCGAGGAGGATTATGGGGATGAGTGGTGCAGTTCAATGACTGCTACGGGGTTAGGGTGGTTGGATAGGTTATTATGGAATTTCATAAACTTGGAAGGGATGAGTTCAAGAATGAGTGAAAAAGGCTTCTCTGCTTACTGGCATTTATTTGACTCAAAAGTAATTGTAATTAAAACAATTCCTTGATATAGTAATTATTTGACATAGTTTTGTTCGATACACTTTTTCAGCCATTTAGTGAGAGCGTTTTGCCAAGAACTTTGAATGATTTTAGGGTTTTGTCAGTAGACATTGGACGAACATTGGGTACTTTATCGGTCTGGACCTTATAGTTTGATATATATATGTTACAAATTATTGGGTACTTGACCCTTCACTGGGAAGTTCTAAATAGGATAAGGAAGACGAGGTTCACGGTGTACGAGCGAATAATGCCGTGTAATAGGCGGGGAAAGGCTAAACGGCTGACACGTGGTTAATTGCGCTAATGTTCCCTCAATGCCACCAACCTCAGGCCCAGCCACATCTAATCCTATTGGATCCACCATTGGCGACCACCTCTTGTGTCTTAAGAGACCTCATACCTCATCATCAGCTTTATATAACTTAATAATAATAATAAATACTAGGGCTTTTACGTGGAGACAAAGCCTCGACCCCCGATATGTTAACCCCACAATAGACCCTAAAATACCTGAATGTTATTAGTTCAACACCTTTCTCTCTAAGATGGGAATGCTGAATTGAAAAACGTTCGTACTCGATTAGAAGATTTACTTAATAACCCTTTGAACTAATATTTTTATAGTGTTATAAGGGTTATAAAGCTAACTTCACCCAACTTTTCACTTCGTCTCAAATTGATGATCTATAAATGTGTTCTCCGGCCAGCTCTGCTGTACGGTGCCCCAGTATATAGTCACTTGACTGGCAGTACAGCTAAAAGTCTCCAGCAATTTCAGAATGGAAAAGTGGTCATACATACCTGCACCCGTTGCTTGATGTGCTGTCGGTGGGTGATTTTTTTTTTTTTTTTTTTTTTTTTTCTTAGGTCTCAAACTTGGAAATATAGGATGTATTATTTTAGGAAAATTATTTTTGGATGATGGGTGCCTTTCACTAAGGTGAGTCCCATTTGAAGGAAGTATGAGAAGGATAATGGAGTGTGGGATGCCTAAAAACGGCGGGTGGATTCGGGAAGGTAGTGAGAGTCTACCTATGTGTCGGTGGGTAAGTTCATCCACCGGAGACATCAAGTTTTTTGACTCGTTGCAGCACCTAACCAACCAAGTGTTTAACACTATGACCCCACCACCCTTCCCGCATTGATGGCAACAGACTGTCGGGGAAAATTGGGCTAAAATTTTGTTCTTACAGGTAAGTTAATTTTAAGTCTATGATTCATAAGGTGAGCCCCATCACTTTTCAACATGTTTAGTCAATTAATGTATATTATACTTTTGTAACAACCACAAATCGCAATGTAAAATTATTAACAATTGTATAGAATGTAGCGAAACTACAGGACATATTGCGAATAGATTCATTTATGCAGTTTTTTTTTGTTTTTTTCCCCTAAGCTCTCTAGTTAGAATTTTTGGATGAGGGATAAATATAAAATATTTAGGGTGATGATTGTGAGTTGCCATCGTGCCAGTAGCGGTGGTGGTGTCATGTCTCGGAAGAGAGGGTTTAGACTGTGCTTCATCGAGTCGAAGAACTTGATGTGACGTCGTCTGACGGCTTCGGTGATGGTGGGGAGCTCGAACTTTTCGTGCATGTCGGAAGCCTTCATTTCACGAAAAGGGGTATGCCACAGTGCCGTTCGCAGGATGTTGTTCTGGAAGCTCTGGAGGCGAGTTATTGTGCTGGCATGTAGGAATCTAAAGAGTGGTGTCCCAAACAGTAGAGCTGGCCTCAGGACGCTCTTGTATATGAGGAGTTTCAGTCGAAGGGATATGGCCTGGCTGGTGATGAGATGCTGGAGAGAGTAGTAAGTTCTGTGGACACGTCTTTATGCAGTCCGTATTTATTTCCATAATAAGGGGATCAGCTTAAGTTGATGAAAAAGAGATGATAAGCTTTCATCAAGTTTAATTGAGGATATCGTTTCGTCATACTATCTCGACCCAATCCTCTTTCTAACAACACTAAGAGTTGTTGCAGAGCTGCTTGGTCTGTGAAAACTAGGCCTCCATGTCTGTCTGATGCTACCGTTGAGAAATTATCGAATGGTTTAATGATTCGAACATTCATGAGCTATATCAACGAGTTGCGGTGAATACAATCTTCTACAGACCAAAATCTTCTACAGATTGCAACTCAAGCACCGCCTCGATTTTCTTCTCCCTCTGGTGGGAAACATGACGGACTAATTCTCTCACACCCTAATAGCTTTTAAGACTAAGTGTTAAGTCGGTGAGTTTTAGTAAATAGTGAGCAGATTACATCAGATATAATGTTTTTTGTAAATTATCAGGTTGTAGCGAAGGGTATAACAACTGGTTTCCTAATATAATCGCTGATAAATTTCACAAGTGCAATTTATCGATCTCGACATGGCGTGTTATAAAGAGCTGTCGTCCTATACAATTATCCAGATAGCGACAAAGCCATCGATCCTGACATGGGGACACGTATGTTTGTCTAGAGTGATAATGATGGAAGACAACACTTACGCAGTCATTTGAATATGGAATCATGGATTCATGAAGTTGTCTGAACCATACCAGTGTCTTGTCCAATAGGAGTACAAACAACACCGTGTCGATCCGTTGGAGGATATGATTCCGTGTTACACTCTCCGATGACGTCTTCAGCGGTCATTATCACGTTCGGGGCAGTGGCCCCTTTAATCTCCTGTGAAGATCTCCTTTGGAAGGCTGGTTGAGGTCTGTGAACAGTTTAAAAGTGGCAAGTTGTTCTCGTCTGTTTAGGATTGAAGTGGCTTTAAAGTAAGGCGGAACACTGTACGGGGGAAAACGAACATTCTACAAAGAAGAAAATCATAAAATAATAAAACCACTAGTTAGAAACACATCAAATCAATTATAATTGAATGAAGGAAAGAAATGGAAACCCTAGATTAGGACATCTTCCATAAACTATCAATGCAATGACCCTCGTGGAAAACATATCTTTTATAAATATTACCTGATAATTATTTAGGTAGTACAGAGGATTAATGCAGGGTAGTTATTAATTGGAGGGTAGTTCAGTGATCCACGGGTTAATAACTCTTTCCACGTGGAAATTCTAGTAGATTGTCTTCGTTGTTGTCTGTACAATTAAAACTAGTTTATTTGTCTCGAGGACATCTCTAGATAAAGATCCATCATTATTTCTAGAGCAGAAATTGTTTCACGATTGAATGCGACGATTGAAAGTGTAGTATCTGTTCTTATCAGCTTAATCTCTGGTACGACTCTCACCGGGGGTCCAGAAGATTAAACTGATTTTTGGGAAACGACGGAGTGCTAGATGCTTGCTAAACCTCTATCGCGGGTTGACCAGTACCTCCGGAAACGGCCCATATTACAGTCATTTGTTTCGTTTATTGACTCAATTAAATTAATTAATTGAGTCAGTAATTTCATTTATATGGGCCGTTCCCGGAGGTACTGCAATACCGGGTCAACCCGCGACGGAGGTGGAGCAAGCCCCTAGCGCTCCGTCATTTCCCAAAAATCAGTTTAATCTTCTGGACCCCCGATGGGAGTCGTACCAGAGATTAAGCTGATAAGAACAGATACTACACTTTCAATTTCAGAATCCCTTTCAGATCGAGAGAAAGTTAACTTAATCATACTTCAGATTTTTTCAGTTATCAGTATTTATTAAGCCTCTTTGGATATTATTGTGGTTTAAGCCTTAATTATAGCTTTACTGGAAAAGTGAGGCCTAAATATATTTTGTGCTAGGTTAGACTATCTACCAGATAGGGGTTTCGTATAAAACTGCCATATTGAGAACGAATATGTTTTAGTGGAAAGTGGAAAACAGCTCTTCAAAAACATTACAATTAGTTGTAAACAAATGCCTTAAAGTATTAATCACCGAAAATTAAACAATTAAATTTAATAGTTTTAAAAACGGACTTTCCAACTCTAAGCAACCGAAAATAATCGTCAACATCTTCGAGCATTGGCGTCCTATACAATTATCCAGATAGCGACAAAGCCATCGATCCTGACATTGGCAACGTATGTTTGTCTAGGAGTACAAACCACTCCATGTCAATTCGTTGGAGGATATGATTCCGTGATCCAATGACGTTATCAGAGGTCATTATCACGTTCGGGGTAATGGCCCCTTTAATAGTGGAAGCCGTTAAAACATTAACCGGGCAGTGAAGATCTTTGGAAGGCTGGTGGAGGTCTGTGAACAGTTTAAAAGTGGCAAGTTGTTCTCGTTTTTTTAGGATTGAACACTGGCTTTAAAGTAAAGTGGAGCACTATACGAGGAAAACGAACATTCTACAAAGAAGAAAATAATAAAACCAGTCGTTAGAAACAAACCAAAGCAATTATAATTGAACGAAGGAAAGAAATGGAAACCCTAGATTAGGAAATCTTCCATAAACTCTCAATGCAATGACCCTCTTGGAAAACTTATCTTTTATAAATATTACCTGATAATTATTTAGGAAGTACAGAGGATTAATGCAGTAAAAACATAATGTTTTTTTTTACTCGCCAGCTGTTAAAGCTAGGATACGTAGTCAAGTAATTACCCTTCCACCTGGTTGATAATCGATCTAAAAAAATAATTATTGTTGTGTTCCTTTGTACAGGAAATACATGTTAATGTATATGTGATATTACTGATACTTTGGGACTTCTGTGGGATTGGTTTCTTCATTGGGATCTTACCAATGAGGCTCAGTGCATTCCTCAATCAATTGGCATCCTCAAACCGTTTTATAATATTGGCAAAGCATCAAGGACCATACACATGTAAGGAATTCTTCACCGTGGCCACCCTCCTATTAGGAACTTATTAGTGAATAATAGATTTTAAAACAACAACTGTATTAAGATAAAATTACAATCTGCCTCATTGGGCAATAAGTAATTGATATAAATGTTCTTAATCATAGCATATTTACAATTTTCATTCACTCGCACATTCATACAGTATTTACAAACAGTTCAGGAATCTCCCAAATCCACATGATTGTCACCTCCCTCGCGTGCGAAAGCGGATTCTTGGTTCCCCACGCTCCTCCGTCATCCGCGTCACCGGATACGAGCCAGCGGAGGCTGACCAAGAGCGCGAGAGCCACATACGCTCAGGGAATGATTGGAGAAACTGGCCATTGCCAGGACTCCCACTGCCACGTATTTATAGCAGCTCACGAGGCCTCTGCCGTTTTAGTCCCCGAGGAGGATTATAGGGATGAGTGGTGAGATGTCTGTGCTGGGTGATTAGAGTGGTTGGATCGGTTACATCCATGAACTTGGAAGTGGATAATAGAGGACCATAATCTTAAGCTACATAATCTCCTTCAATTCAGATTTTTGTGGTAGTTTATTCAGAAATAACAGGGGGTCAATACACGTGTTATTGTATTTGTATTATTATGGAGTATTCTTTTTAAATCTGTTAAAATATTGAAGATATAACTGACGTATCACAAAAGCCAGATACGAAGCGGATAATGCAAAGCTTTGCTAGACTTGAGAGGAAACTGACCAGCTCTCTTTAAGACATATCAAATGTAAAGATTAAAATAAATAGTAATTAAATCTAGTTTCAAAAAGTCATCATCGCAATTGGTTGTTATACCAACAGAAGAAGGGACAATGGCTCTGCAGGTAATTCCACCCTACGGTCCGGGACATGGAAGAAGTTTATGCCCCGATATGTACTCCGAAGGTGAGTCCCATCACCCAATTGTAATTTTAATGTAATTGTATAGATTTAATTTTTAAAATATTTAAACTTAGGGGTTAATAGGAAAGGGACGAGGGAAAAAAAAAAATTCGCAATCCCTTACTTCTAACATTGTTACCCCGATGGTTAACCAATTACCGACTCATGTTTCCCAATATATATTTATAGCTGATCGTCGATAGTGTTCCCAAGCTGTGTGAAGGAGTTTGTGCAACGCACAAGTCTTACTGGCTAACTCTCACAGCCTCCACTAATTAATCTCGATGGTTACTTCATCTTGTTAAAGCTGTTTCCTGGCGTCTCGGGACAGAGGATAACAACCACGTGTCTTGTATGTTTCAGCCATGATCATACGAACCCTGAAAAGAATAAACATTGGCTTATCTTAAATACATTGTTAACAGAATTGCAAAAAAAAATATTAGTTAACTTCGACGATTTATGGGCCTGAAGTTCAAACGTGAATTACAATTTACGATCGATACGTTACAGTAAACTATGATTGAAAATAGGGCATTCTACGATGTGTGGGTTAAACTGGTTGTGGGTTGTTAATATTTATTAACAAAAATATCTGATGATGAAGGGCGTCCAATCAATACCATTGGCCACATGAAAGGCACTTGCTAACTGCAGCAAGTTTATAAAGGGTGTCTCAGAATTAATGCAAGATTTGATTTAAATAGAAAACACAGTTTTTAGTATTTTTGTTGTTATTTTTTTTTCGAATTATAAAGTATATAGGATAGGGTTATTAATGGAATAACACATCGGGCAAATGGCCTCCACGACTTTGCTGGCACATGCGCAGTCTTTTGTCGAAATTTTCCATGACCATTTGGCATAAATTTGGTTGAATTTCGTTGATTCAGCGTTGAATTTCTTTGTTGACATACACCTTTGACTTCAAATAACCCCATAAAAAGAAAACTAAAGGTGTTAAATCACACGAACTAGAGGGCCAATTCTGATCACCGAAACGAGAGAGTACACGACCTGGAAATGTCTCATGCAGTATTTGAATTGTTTCATGGGCTGTATGGTATGTGGCACCATTTTGTTGAAACCACATATTGGCCACATCAATATCATCCAATTTCGGCACAAAGAACTGTGTTCTGGATTTTCAACAACACTCTCACGCACTGCTTCGATATTGGCATTTGAACGGCTCGTTTTTGGACGACCGGTGAGTTTAGTGTCTCCAACTGATCGAGTCTCCCTAAATTTTTCAATTAAATCTTCACAGTTGTTGAAGTCAAAACACTATTCCGACCATACTTTTTATGAAATTTTCGTACTGCGGCCGCCATACTTTCATTATTTTTGAGATAATGTTCAACAATAAAGACACGTTGTTCTATCGTGTAACGCTCCATTTTTACTAACCCTAAACTGTCAGCTGTCAACTTGTTTGTTTATTTAGGGTTGCCAGCACTTTACTGCACAAATGGTGGCAAATTAAAATCTTGCGTTAATTCTGGGACTCTCTTTAGTAAACTACCACTGTGATTAATAATATAGAGCATCGCCATTACATCTTGGCAGTAAAGATATAAATAAACGCCGGAAAGAAAAAAATACGATCCTGGCTAAACGAGAAGTGGTTACACTTATTTCAAACAGGCTAAAAAAAAAATCCTTGAGATATTGCAACAAACGGTGGCCATGAAAAGTGAAGGAGAACATGTAGACACTGACACTGAAGAAGACCCTACGCTGTATTGGGCAGGACCTATCTCGGGAGAGCACCGTGGCCCCATATAACTCTGCGGTGACACGCAACTCACGAATACTAGGCCAACGACTCGAAAAATACTTCGTGCTTTTGTTTGTTTTTGTTTTTTTTTCGACAGACTTTTCATGCGCGTACTATAAATAATTATTAATTGGAAAGTAGCTCAGTGATCCACGGGTTAATGACTCCTTCCACGTGAGAGAGATTATAAAACTTCTAGTAGATTGTCGTCGTTGTTGTCTGTACAATTAACACTAGTTTATTTGTCTCGAGGACATCTCTAGATAAAGATCCATCATTATTTCTAGAGCAGAAATTGTTTCGCGAATTAGTGCGACGATGGCAGAATCCCTTTCAGATCGAGAGAAATTTAACTTAATCATACTTCAGATATTTATCAGTTATCAGTATTTATTAATCCTCTTTGGATATTATTGTGGTTTAAGCCTTAATTATAGCTTTACTGGAAAAGTGAGGCCTAAATATATTTTGTGCAAGGTTAGACTATCTGCCAGATACGGGTTTCCTATAGAACAGCCATATTGAGAACGAATATTTTTTAGTGGAAAGTGAAAAACTGCTCTTCAAAAATATTACAATTAGTTGTAAACAAACGTCTTAAGCTATTAATAACCGAAAATAAAATAATTACATTTAATAGTTAAAAAAAAAGACATTCCAACTCAAGCAGCCAAAAATAATTGTCAACATATTCGTTAGAGCTTTGAGCAAAGGAAATATCAAGCCGTGTTGTGCCTTCACCTTCATCTTCTTCACCACGAACAAATAAAAGTTACCATCTTCACAGGCCATAAATCACCCGCCTACCTTTCCATATTTTATTAATAAATCTTCAGATAGAGAGTTCAGTATATAGAGAGAGGACTAGTTCACGAACCCGACGCATTAAGAGCTCGGGACGCGGGCGTATTAGCCCCTGATTGGCCAAAATAAACGATCGTATGATTAGCCGAAAGAAAAAGCTCTCTCATTCCCTGTAGGCAGGAATGATCTGCGACTACAATCTCTGGGCCCTACAAAATGTACCAAGTAGTTTCTCCCCTGGAGGTCCAGTCCGTCTCGTCTTTGGGATCCAGACAGTTTTCGCCTACCCTCAGATACCGAGTGTGAACTCGTCATTCCAAGACCGCATGAACTACCTATAATACCTAGCCTGTACTGCTCTCCTGAGCATAGTACACTGTCGGGGCACACCTTCTAAGATCTTATGGAGTCAGATCAATACGAAATATGAGTACGGCTCAAGCGCTCGAGGAGTGATGGCTTGAGGACGAGCTCCCGGCGATTATCCCCACCACTCTGCAGCTCTCTCCTGAAGTCCCTATCCTGTTATGTCTCGGATTAGTGGACTTAAAAAATCCATCGAAAACACAATAGTTTTTTATGGTTATTTTTTAATATAGTTTATCATTAAGATTTGGTTTTACAATGTTTTTGGGTCTTTTTAACTTGGAAAATACCCATATTAAATTTTTGTGAATTGTTTTTGTTTGTAGAGCTTCAGTAATTGTTAATTTTTTCTTTCTTTAATTTTTTTTAAGTTAATTCTTTTCTTTGTATAAACTCTTGTTTCCGTGCATCCTCACTCTTAGTTAGAATGCCTGGAAGCCAGGGTTCACCAGTAGACTCGGATTTGGCACCCATTCCCCCTTAGGGTTTGGAGGGAGGTGAGGGGTCATTGAGGACCTAGCAAGCAGGGAAGTTTCCCTCTTTTCCTGATTTAAGAGCTCTGTCTTGAGAGCAGCAGTGGAAAAGGAAACGGACGGCGCCGGATCTTAACGTGGAGTTCCCAGAGTACGAGACAAAAACATCGATACTGGAACGGGCCCAACATACCTGAAATGGCCAGAGTCGCTTTGTGGCTGAGCTGAAGGATACAAAAGTACCACAATCATATCTGCGGTAAGGTTGGGGGACATGTCGTTGACCTTGG